>CM071586.1:1178483-1391520 GCA_036426205.1 Ascaphus truei
ATCCACGTAAGTATGAATAGGTATTGGGAGTAGAGGAAGGTAAGGTGTATGGTCTGAAGAAAGGACAGGGTTGTCCAGAAACGTTACTGTATGTACAGTATGCCTGCTCTGATGCCCTAATACCATAGAAGTTTATTTTAACTCAATGTAAGGCTCCTGTGTGCTTCCTCTATCTCCAATACCTGTTCATATTTACATAGTAAATGAGGTTGAACAAAGACATGCGTCATGGGCACTATTGCTAAGCCTGCTGTCTACAAGCACTCCTAAATCATTCTCCATCAAGGATTCCTCCAATTTATCCCCATTTCATTTGTAAGTCGCTTTTTTATTCTCGTTTCCCAAATTCATAAAATTACATTTATCTGTACTAAACCTCATCTGCCATTTACCTGCCCACGTTTCCAGTCTCTCCAAGTCCTTCTGGAGAGAAATTACCTCCTTTTGTGTTTCTATTACCTTACATAATTTAGTATCTTCAGCAAATGTGGAGACTTTGCTCTCGATGCCAACCTCAAGGTCATTAATAAACAAGTTAAAAAGCAGAGGTCCCAGTACCGATCCCTGAGGTACTCCACTCACGACTTTAGCCCAACCTGAAAAAGTTCCATTTATGACAACCCTCTGTTGTCTGTCCTTTAACCAGTTTCCAGGTGCATATATTATTACTGAGTCAAATTTGCTTTATTTTGTACACCAAGCTCTTGTGTGGAACCGTATCAAAAGCCTTTGCAAAATCTAAGTAGACCACATCATCTGCATTACCCTGGTCAAAATTCCTACTTACCTCCTCAATGAAACAAATAAGGTTAGTTTGGCATGCTGTATCCTTCATAAATCCATGCTGACTATTACTAATAATTTTGTTTTCCATTAAGGATTCTTGAATATTATCCCGTCATTAAACCTTCAAGTAGTTTCCCTACTATTGAAGTCAGGCTTACAGGTCTGTAATTCCCCGGTTGTGATCTAGCTCCCTTTTTAAATATAGGCACCATATCTGCTTTACGCCAATCTTGTGGTACTGAGCCTGTGGAAATGGAGTCCTTGAATGTTAAATATAATGGTTTGGCTATTACTGAGCTTAACCCATTGAGAACTCTTTGATGTATGCCATTGGGGCCAGGTGCCTTATTTACTTTAATTTTTTTCAAGCCACTTATGAACTTCTTCCTCAGTTAACCAATAAAAAATTAACCCCAAACGGGGTCAAATGTGTATCTCGCACAACATCACAGAGGAGGGTAAATGAATATCCTGTGTGATGACAGGAAACTAAACTGCAATAAGTAATGCAAGGTTGGTGCTGACTGGGAATGTAAACTGTGGTAAACAAAGGAAAGAAAGAAAGCTCCCTATTGTGTCGCACTCGAGAAAACACCCTAGGCTAAATTAAAAATACTATTTATTGATAAAATAATTCTAATATATTTATTGCAGCAAAATATACATTGAACCAAATAATTAAAACAAATTAAAAATTAAGGAGGTGTCTGTGTGCTTATTATTTTTTACTTTTTATTTGTTTTAATTATTTGGTTCAATGTATATTTTGCTGCAATAAATATATTTTAATTATTTCATCAATAAATAGTATTTTTAATTTAGCCTAGGGTGCTTTCCCGAGTGCGACATAATAGGGAGCTTTCTTTCTTTCTTTTGTTTACCTCCGTTAACCAATTGTTCATTAATATGGAGGTTGTGGCTTCCTCCTGCGGCACTACTATTGAAATGGATTCTTCCCTGGTAAACACAGAGGCAACGTGAACTGGACAATGTACCCCCTCTTCAGCGTTAAAATGTGTATGTTACCAGTGGTGCACCGCTAGGTTAATAAGTATCGGAACGATGAACAATAAAAAGAGACCTAGTGTGGACACTCACCTGATAGTGTAAAGATGGGTTAGTTAAAATAATCTTTAATGTCAACCAAGAAACTAAAATAATTATAAGTCTATTAAACGGACTGAGGGGGATATTGCTTAGCCATTTGGAATAATGTACACTTTTTGCATGTATGTAGCTGTTGAACGCCACGTCCTTGAAGTGCACCCGTGTCTGAATATTACAATTTGAATCTACCGACAATTCTAGATCTAAAAAGACAATACTAGATGCCTTAATCTGGTGGGTAAATCTGAGGCCCATATCATTGGAGTTAAAGTCGGCCAGTATCTGCTCGAGGTCACCCCCATCTCCATCCCATATGATCAAGATGTCATCAATGTACCGGCCATAGAACACCAAACCCGCCCCCAGCCGTGCATTGGGCCAGATAAATCTGGACTCCCAATAACCCATAAATAGGTTCGCATAGCTGGGGGCAAATGTGGGCCCATGGCCGTACCACAGGTCTGGAGATGGAAGCTATCCCCGAACAGAAAATAATTGTGATCAAGAATAAAGCCGACAAGGGAGAGGATGAAATTAGACTGTGATACAGATAAACCTCCACCACCCCCAAAAAAATGCGCAACAGCCTCGAGACCCTTATCATAATTGATACATGTATATAAAGATTGAACATCACAGGTGGCCCATTTAAAAGTAGATTTCCACTGGATAGAAGAGAGGGAGTCTATGACGTGGAGCGTGTCCCTTATATACGAACGAAGTAGGACAACATGTGTTTGTAAAAAGTAGTCCACGTACTTAGACACACTCGACGTCATAGACTCCACCCCTGACACAATGGGCCTACCTGGCGGGTTCTCGAGGCTCTTGTGCACCTTCGGGAGGTGATAAAAGATATCAATACGAGGATTGGCAACACAGAGAAATTTAAATTCATCCTTTGTAATAAGCTTCCCATCAAAAGCTCCCTTTAATAGTGAGCATAGCTCTACCTGACGATGTAATGTAGAATGAACATTCAAAACCACATAAGAAGCTCTATCTGAGAGCAATCTTATTGCCCCAGCCTCATAATCCCTACGATTCTGTACCACAATACTACCTCCCTTGTCGGCCTGTCTTATCACAATCTGATCTTTCAACTGCTTCAACTCAAGGAGTTCACCTTGATAAAGGGCTTTTTATAGTCCGAAACGCGTTGGTGTTTTGTTTGTATTTTTTGATCCATTAAATAAGCTTTAATTTTTATTGTGGGCTCGCACTCTTGTTGTTATTTACTGGCTTTCCAGCACTGGATGTGGTGCTCCGATTGTTTCGTCCTTCTGATCATGTCAATCTGCAGATGGAGGCACACTTAACCCCTAGACCATTGGATACCGTGGACTCACTTCTGATTGAGGACATTCATCCTATGTGAGTTTATTCCAGCTGGTCTATATTTTCATTTGAATACTGAATTGATGCCCTAATATTGCTCCCCCCCACTAACAGACACCTAATCTCACCACCAATACACAGACACCTCCCCCCCACTAACACAGACACCCCCCACTAATACACACACCTCCCCCCCACTAACACACACACACACACACACACACACACACACACACCACTCAGTGCCAGTCAGTGTCTTTACTCACTGAGCCGCTCCTTCTCCCATATTGCATGAAGATAGATGGGGTACGGGTGCTGCAAGATGTGATAAATATTAGCTCATCAATGTGGCAGATACAGGTGTATCTACAAGACATCTTCTCTACATGATAATAGATGGAAACTTGTTAAACCTTGGATACAATGTTACTGTAAAGATCTGTAATGGCCCAGTAATGACAGATTAGGAAATTATTACAATCTCTGTAACTTAATGTACTGTAATGTGTGTTACACTGACCTCTGTCTCTTTGAAATGATACAGGAAAGATGCCCATCCATGTGACAACCATCTGTTTTCATCATCAGTCAACGAGTCAGGACAACAAGACGACAGTCAGAGACCTCCTGCTTTTGGGATTCCCAGATCTTCACGGCCTCAAGATATTAGTCTTCTCTCTGTTACTCGTGCTTTACATAGTAACATTTACCGGAAACTTCCTAATCATTGGGTTAGTGGCAACCAGTCAGCAGCTCCACTCCCCAATGTATTTTTTCCTCGGTCATTTGTCTCTATCCGACATATTAATCATCACAAATATTGTCCCCCAAATGCTGCCGGTTATATTGGAGGAAGGAGCCACCGTCCCTCTTACTAGCTGCATAACACAGTTTGTCTTTGATGGCGTCTCAGTTGCCGCTGAATGCTTTCTGCTCACAGTGATGTCTTATGATCGATACTTGGCTATCTGTAACCCGTTGCATTACTCCAGTATTATGGGCGTCAGGCTATGCTCTACCTTAGCTACTCTGTGTTGGTTGTTAGGGTTTGTGTTGACACTTATTGTAACATGGTATGTATGTGAATTACAATTATGTGGCCCCAATGTCATTGACCATTTCTTCTGTGAGTTTGGTCCTTTGTTAGAACTGTCTTGCTCAGATACCTCCACTGTAGAAAAAGTAGGTTTTGTGCTAGCCATCCCTGTAATTGCTTTCCCATTTGTGTTCATCCTTTTATCATATGTTAATATCTCTCTCACCATTCTCCGGATCCCCTCCACCACAGGGAAACAGAAAGCCTTCTCCACCTGCAGCTCTCATCTAGCAGTTGTGTGTATGTATTATGGGACACTGATTACAAAATACATAGTTCCCTCCAGAGGACAATTACGGAACTTAAACAAGGCCCTTTCTCTGCTGTACACGGTAGTGACTCCATTATTCAATCCCATAATATATAGCCTGAGGAATCAGGAGATCAGAGCAGCTCTGAGGAAATGTATCTGGATGGTGATAGGACGATAATAGGTTCTAATCTAATGCAATAAGAGGATATACTGTACATATGTAATATAGTTCGGGGGTTAAAGATGAAAGAGAATCCTCTGAGCCGACATAAAAAAACAATGGGGAATTGGTTGCTAATGATATCATTGACTTGGTTATCCTTTTGTTAGAAACATAATTCAGAATTTACGGATCGCCGAACTCATGCTAAACAGATATATTGGTTTATTTGAGCTTTTATGACAATTTACATGTGTGTCTCTTCTTACGTTATGGTAACAACTAAATTAACCGAATATACAAACAGAGATGGAAACGGCACCAGATATAGGCACACACATATCCCATGATGATTCTTCACTGATCCTCTCCGCCCCTAATTCCTCCTATTTCCCCTCCCCAAAATGCTATCTCAATTGAAGCAAAGACCCCTGATCTATTGACAGAATGTGATGCAGAGTCAATAGCTCGGGATTCTGAGCACTGATCCGATTACCACACGTGCTGTATATGCAACGAGTGTCTATGAAGTGTGACATAGTCCAAAGATGTTAGGCAGCTTTCTGCCCCATTTTAGGTCAGAAAGTGCAGGAATAGTTAAAAATGATCCATTTCACAGCTTCACATTAACTCAGGCTGCTGGATGGAAAATCCAGACCACAGATTACAATGGCTCTAGTTCTCCCTCACCTGCTCTTCTAATCACATGCACAGGTATTTAGAGCAGAGAGGTTTTGCATTTCACTCTCTCTCCTTAGAGCCTGGGGGCTGGGGGTGTCGCTGCTCCCCGGAATCCAGTTCGGGGTGGACGGCCCTCCAAGTATCACAGTACCAGAGGATTTGCCTGGACACTTGGGACCGAGTTCCCACCACGAACAGATAAGACAAACAAATATGTATTGCTGTTTCTAAAAGACTATGCTGTATCTAGTTACCCTAAATGAGAGGGCATTGTTTTAAGCTGGGGAACCAGGTTAGTTGGCCCAGCAGTAGTTAGAGGCTGATTATGATGTGTAGTTAGATCCCTGAAAGGGATTGGATTTTGTTTATATAATTTGGTTTCTTGTTACTTGAAATAACAGTGTGGGAAATACTATGACACTGATATAAGTGAACCGCTGAATGAAAATGTCTGAGTGCCTCTAACCTACACATGTTAAAGCTGCAGTCCCTTACTTGGATGAAAATAAAGCAGGCAGAAGCATGAGTTAAGCAACGTAATACTTTGCATGTTCCTGTTATTTGTATAAATAACCCTAGAAGACTGTGTCGGGAAGAACCCAGACAGACATCAGCGCTACAAAAGAGGGGCGTTTGTCACAGAAGATATGTGACTAACGTTTGTGGGAAGACACAGCTACAAATAAAATCACCGGCCCTCGGATGATACCTACAGTGTAAAGCCGGCACTATTCTGGAGAAGACATACAGTATGAGAAACTTTACCAGAAATCACCAGCTATGAACATTTTACTTAGGGTCATCAATTTTTTTGTGAAATCAGGTGGTAAATATTGGGGAACTTTGCCAAATGTGGTAAATATAGGAACTATATAGAGTTAGGTAAATGGCGAGTAACTCGTTTTTTTAATCTGTTCAGCAAGAAAACCATTTGCACCAACATGTCTTGTCTCAAACATCTATCTGCCGATTCTAGCAAATCGGCGAGTAAAAAAGACCAGGGAAATGTCCTTGCCGATGATGTTGAGTTTCTTCTGTTCTGCTCAACGCTGGGTCTTCTGATAGCTTTGGAGGCAGAGGAGGGCGCATCCTCGCATACTGGGTGCCCCAAAGGTTTGTCCTGAACTTCCCCTCCATTGACATCTTTCCAAGGGCAGTGAACATGATCTGCTGTCGAAAATGAACAGAGAGTGTGGAGGTCCTCTAAATGTAACACACTCATTGTGGTGTTTCAGCAAAACACTAGTTTGGTTTTGGCCAGGGTCCATCACACCATTCTAAGGCATCAAGTCATGGTAATTTGTATACAATGTCTAATCCTTAGCGGCATTGAAGGGGTGTCACCAAATATCACATGTTTTATACAACGTCTTGTTTATTGTTTGTGTTGTTTGGTTAATTGTTGTTTTTGCTTGCAATAGTTGTGTAGATGTTAACTGTACTAATACCTACATACTTACTGGCCCGCGTTTTACATGTCAAAGAGTCAGGTCGTGCAATGCAAAGCCTGGGGTAATTACTAAGATACAGAATCCTGGGGGCTGGAACAACTAAAATAATTGTTCCTGTGCACTTATATATATTAGGGGTAAAAGTCCACCAACCTCCAACGATCACCTTTACCCCACACCGCAGGGCACCCATCAATACACCAAACCTCAGGCCACCTGACTGGTCACCCTACCCTACTACAACCAACACACAACTCTAACATTGACTACAGGACGATTAGAAAGCCACGGGGTAAAGTAACGTGAGCCATTAGGCAAATAAAGAAATTCATGTACCAAAAATCATGCAATAAATAAACATCACATTATATTTCCAGCAAGACATGGATTATCCCTTCCTTGGAGGTCACTTCAGCCACGATGGGGTTACTATGGCTATTTATATTTTATTGTCTTGCTATCATTTACTCTTGACTCGCAAAAACTGCCAATGTATATGTTACCCGTTGTATACATACAGAAGGGGTCAGCTGTGCTGTGCTATAGGAGGAGGTCGGGACACGCTCTAGCAGGGAATGGTTTAATTAATACAATGTATCCATCTTTCTATTCCTTGTCCTCTTATTCTCCATTACTTGTACTTCAAATAAATGAGCATTCACACCCAGCAGCAGCTTGTGTCCAATGTGTATCATCTAATGCCCAACTATCATACAGAAGGCACTTTGGGGCATGTTTACTAAGTGGTGCTCTGACACTAAACCTCTTCCCGGCACTGGAAGATAACTGGAAGCTCATTGACTTGAATGGTCCATAACATGTCCCCAGTACCGGGCGGTGTCTTATCATAGCGTAATAAATATGTGGGACACACCAAAGCACATATAACTTCATGCAGGACACATTGTCTAACACTTCAGCTAACAACTTCTCTACTAACGTAGAGACGGACATTCTCTCTCCTGTCCGACTCACTCTGACATACCATCCACACACACATACACACACACACACACACACACACACAGACACACATCCCTTCTCCGACCGAGTTTGGTTTTGATTGGACAATTGTTTAAGCAGCCAAAAATTAGGAGGTACTTCCCCAAAATGTCATATTCAGTTAATCTCTGAAGAGGACGGATGAAACCTTATTATACTGATCAAAAAAACACTGCCATAGCCTAATACAGTTTTAGTTATAAAATATTGAAATAAGTGTAGTAGCACCCACAAACAGCATAACCAAGAGCGTGGGAGAAGGACGCCCAGATATAATATTAAGTAGGAATATCCCAGAGATGTCTTACGACGATCAAAAGGTATCTAAGAGAGAACCCATTCTCTCTCAATCCCCTCCGATATTACGAAAACATCTCTTCCAAATGGATGAGAGGAACAGGATGTCAGCGTCTCTCTCAGCGCACCCATGGTCACCTTTTAGCTCATCGCAGTTCCATCACAGTCCTATCTAAGGGGGCAGAGTTGAAAAAAACAAATACGAGAGCCTAAGATGTTAAAAAGAAAAATGGCTTCCTCGGGGTTTTCCTATAACCATATACATATCCATCTTATATACCTATAAGTTCAACCCCATTTTGGAAAGAATAATGGACACAAAAATCCTAAATGATATACATTTAGTGGAGGGATATTTAAAGGAACACAGATTCAATTTTAAAATAAGCAACAAATACAATAAAGAGAATGAATACATTCTAATCTTTAGTTAAACCCTTTGACCAAAGCGTTATAAGCCTGCAGCCACATCACGTAATGACCAGTATGCAGCCACATCACGGCATGACCAGTATGCACCTCCCTGCACTTTCTCCACTACAATCGGAGAGTCAACCCTGACATGATTTGGCGCGTGCACGAGCACACGTACACACGATGTTTCGGTTCAGCTCTAGCATGAGGGGACTCATCTAGGAGTACAGACAGCGGAGGCAGCAGAAAGATAGACAGACGTCCATGTAAACGCTGGGTCTATGTGCTTGATGACAGCACCAAGAGGGGGAGTGGGAATTTTCCCGTTTTTATTGTCAAATGTTTGAATAAAATAATCTGCACCATGAAAGGGGTGTGTGTGCTCTTCTAACCCAATCTGGGAAAAGTTTAATAAGCGTGAGATGACATTGTGTCTGTGTCCAAATTTTGCAACTAAATGACCTTCATTGATGGCCCCTTTCATGATGTTGTCAAACTGAGAAAAGTTTGGAGAAGAATAATTATCTTTGCAAAGTTCCAATCAACAAATGTAATCACGTCTTGTTATTCTCTCCCATATTATTAGCACAGTCCATCCCTAGAGTCATTATCATATTCTCTGTGCAATCAGAATCCCACAATGACTCCTCTACTGAATGCTTAGAGGCTATAAATTGGGTCACGGAGCAGTGAACATTACAGCCCGTCAGTGACAGCTTTCCTGGTCAGTGCTGAAGGAGAGAGTTCTGCTTGCAGCTCAAAAACACTGACAAGTATGCACTGATCTCCTCTGAATTTTACCTGCTGACCTCTTTTATTGATACAGTTTCCAGTTTAGAGATAATGCCAGCTGCTTAATTATCTTGTCTGAAATACTTTGCCTGCTCCTGATAACCGTGGGACTGACCCATATGGCATGACAGATGTGGAGAAGACCTGGACTAATTGCATGGTAAGTGAATTGGATGGGGTGCCACAAGGTTAGTGGAGCAGTGACTGAGATCTACTTCTCTAATCTTAAGGATAAGAGAGTTCCCTTAGCTTATCAGATACATTTGTAAAAAGGAAAACAAGGTCACTATTTAATGGTCATGATATTAAACAAATAGGGTTATTCCCCTTCCTCCCAAATTATTTATTCTGAAAGTGAGCTCAGTGTGTGGAATCCAACATATCAAAACAGAAAACAAGTCAACATTTTGTAAATAATGTTTATGTCTAACTGGCATCCCTAAAGGAAAAGGGAAACATTGGTAGTACAGTACTGTAGGATGCCTTTTATTATACCAACAAGGGTTTAAATGTACCAGCCCTCAAATGTCCAGGGTTCTTCTTCAGGTACCAACACTAAGCAAAGAATCCCCAACACACGTCCAATGTGACAAAGCATTTGATCCATTTCTATATGTTTTTTCTATGATATGTGTAGGTAATTTACTTCAATCTTTTCGCCACATCACTTTCAATCCTGCACCCACATCAAGGTCAGACCCTTTCAGCAGGTCCTACACTCACAAGGTCAGACTCTTCCAGCAGGTCCTACACTCACATGGTCAGACTGTTCCAGCAGGTCCTACACTCACACGGTCAGACCCTTCCAGCAGGTCCTACACTCACACGGTCAGACCCTTACAGGAGGTCCTACACTCACAAGGTCAGACTCTTCAAGCAGGTCCTACACTCACATGGTCAGACCCTACCAGCAGGTCCTACACTCACATGGTCAGACCCTACCAGCAGGTCCTACACTCACACGGTTAGACCCTTCCAGCAGGTCCTACACTCACACGGTCTGAACCTTATAGCAGTCCTACACTGACAAGGTCAGACCCTTCCAGCAGGTCCTAAACTCACAATGTTATACGATGTCCTGTGTATTTCCCCCACTGCATGGAGAGAAGAGGAGATAACCCAATGAATTTGGGTTATTAACACTGGAGGGGTTATGCGCTTGCCTATTTTCCTGCAGTATATACACTTCTACAAGGCAGGGAATACTCTGGAAGAGAAGCCGCCATCTTTAGTGGAGATTATAAATGGTTTTTCAAATTTTTGTAACACTTCAAGGTATATTGTACAGTATATTTGTGCCAAACAATGATACAGTAATTAGCATGTAATTAGCATGGGATATGTAACATGTAAGCGGTGCGTGTCTGACCGTGACGTGGTTTCAGGATTAACATGTTTTGGCCAAAAGATTTAAACTAAATGACTCGTAAATACGCCTGAGAAGCAAAAACATATAGAAATGAATAAAACTATAATATTGGACGCACTTTGGGCTAGTTTGGTTACGGGTGTATATTTGGGGTCACTTTCCCAGTAACACTCCAGCTGGCACAATATATAACTATATAATACTGTGGGAGTAGGGGGTTGAGATCACTAAGATTTTGAATCTCTTCTTCAGGTCGGGCAGTTGTGCAGCGAGACAGAGGTTGTAATGACCCACACAGGGATTATCTTCCGGCATTATAACCCCTGACTTGTGTACAATTTCCTAACCTGACGACACGCACCAATAAGGGTGATAGGGGAAAAAATACACCGTGTCTTTATTTTTCATCTCGTTGGAAGATCCTGAAGTAGTAACAAAAATAACAAGAATAACATGTGTGTATGCAGGTAACTACAGGTAACTACAGGTAACTACAGGTAACTACAGGTAACTACAGGTAACTACAGGTAACACTAGTTTTCTATGCCACCGAGGAAGTGGCATTCTGCATTTCATTTGATCCACGCCACTTGATTTTTTTTTCGGTCACCTTGATTTGCCCAATGAGAGTTTTCATGTATTCGCTGACGATATTTGTTCTCTGTTGTCTTGGCCAACAGCTGCACTCTCCGTAGCACTAATGCTATTATGTGTTTCATTCAGTGTATCTGGAGGCACCGGATATTAAAATCAATGCTTCAAAAGGGAGGTGCAGCCTTAGGTATCCTTCATTAAAAAAAAAAGACGGGGTGTGTGGCGACCACGCGCGTTCTACGTGAAACTTGTTTGCGTTTTCGTGACTCCGATTTAATTTTCATTTTTTATGATTTTCATTGAATTAAAGACTTTTGAAAATAACGCCATTGAGATACTTTGAAATCCAAAATATATGTATCTTACTTTGCTTATCATAAGTCACTTGTATCATCTATTCCAGCTGATACCATGGGGTAATTTCTGCTGAAAAAAAATAAAATAAGAAATGTGTACTCTCAAAAGTCTTTCATTCAATCAAAATCATAATTACAGTGACACAACGGAAAGAAATCATGGACACATGACACATAAAGCTTGGCCCCCTGCAGACGCACTCACCAGAACTCCCTCCTCCTGTCTCTGTATGTTCTCCCTACCTACCAATTAGACTGTAAGCTCCTCAGAGCAGGGACTCCTTCCTTAATGTTACTTTTACAGTATGTCTGAAGCACTTATTCCCATGATCTGCTATTTATATTATTTGTTATTTATATGATATGTATTACTACTGTGAAGCGCTATGTACATTTATGGCGCTATATAAATAAAGACATACAATACAATACAAATGTCACTTAGAGCGCACGTGCTCGGCACACACACCCCCATCTCCCCTCTTAAATGCTTTTATATTTTAAATAAATCTGTTCTGCAGTATTAGATAATAGTGACTGTTTTTTTTATTAATATTATTACATTTTGTATGTCATTTTTTGATGAGTTTTAAAGTATCTGATTTCTATAGCAAGTTTTAATCCACTTCCCCAGCACTTTAAGATCTTTGCAAAACTTTCTTCTTTTGGGACAATTTGTTGCAAAAGTTCCCCGCAGTTTGAGCTGTAAAGTGTAACAATAGATAATGTTACCTTAGTAACAAGAAACAAAGAAGTCCAGAGCAACATCCAATGTGACAAAAATACACAGTGAAATACCTATATATCTCTTGAAAAAATGGTAATTTAGTTAACCCTTTGGCAAAAGCGTATAAGCCTGCGAGCCACTTTCAAGGCATGACCATAATATTGCAGGTCCTAACACTAACTGATTAAAATCCTTATTTACCTCTATAATTAGGGGAAGGATGGTCCTGGCATTGAACCTGTCGCAAGCAGCTGCATGAAAAGAAAACCTGCTTACCTGGACAGTGGGGAGGGGGCGTGCTTTAAACCCTGGGTGGGAAGAGCCACTAACCTCCAGAACAGCTGACCTACACTCACATGGTCAGACCCTTCCAGCAGGTCCTACACTCACACAGTCTGACCCTTACAGCAGTCCCTCACTGACAAGGTCAGACCCTTCCAGCAGGTCCTACACTCACAATGTTATACGGTGTCCTGTGTTTTTCCCCCACTGCATGGAGAGAAGAGGAGATAACCCAATGACATTGGGCTATTAACACTGGAGGGGTTATGCGCTTGCCTATTTTCCTGCAGTATATACACTTCTACAAGGCAGGGAACACTCTGGAAGAGAAGCCGCCATCTTTAGTGGACATTATAAATGGTTTTTCAAATTTTTGTAACACTTCAAGGTATATTGTATAGTATATTTGTGCCAAACAATGATACAGTAATTAGCATGTAATTAGCAAGGGATATGTAACATGTAAGCGGTGCGTGTCTGACCATGACGTGGTTTCAGGATTAACATGTTTTGGCCAAAAGATTTAAACTAAATGACTCGTAAATACGTCTGAGAAGCAAAAACATATAGAAATGAATAAAACTATAATATTGGACGCGCTTTGGGCTAATTTGGTTACGGGTGTATATTTGGAGTCACTTTCCCAGTAACACTCCAGCTGGCACAATATATAACTATATAATACTGTGGGAGTGGGGGGTTGAGATCACTAAGATTTTGAATCTCTTCTTCAGGTCGGGCAGTTGTGCAGCGAGACAGAGGTTGTAATGACCCACACAGGGATTATCTTCCGGCATTATAACCCCTGACTTGTGTACAATTTCCTAACCTGACGACACGCACCAATAAGGGTGATAGGGGAAAAAATACACCGTGTCTTTATTATTCATCTCGTTAGAAGATCCTGAAGTAGTAACAAGAATAACAAGAATAACATGTGTGTACGCAGGTAACTACAGGTACAGTAACACTAGTTTTCTATGCCACTGAGGAAGTGGCGTCCTGCATTTCATTTGATCCACGCCACTTGATTTTTTTTTCGGTCACCTTGATTTGCCCAATGAGAGTTTTCATGTATTCGCTGACGATATTTGTTCTCTGTTGTCTTGGCCAACAGCTGCACTCTCCGTAGCACTAATGCTATTATGTGTTTCATTCAGTGTATCTGGAGGCACCGGATATTCAACTCAATGCTTCAAAAGGGAGGTGCAGCCTTAGGTATCCTTCATTAAAAAAAAGACGGGGTGTGTGGCGACCACGCGCGTTCTACGTGAAACTTGTTTGCGTTTTCGTGACTCCGATTTAATTTTCATTTTTTATGATTTTCATTGAATTAAAGACTTTTGAAAATAACGCCATTGAGATACTTTGAAATCCAAAATATATGTATCTGACTTTGCTTATCATAAGTCACTTGTATCATCTATTCCAGCTGATACCATGGGGTAATTTCTGCTGAAAAAAAATAAAATAAGAAATGTGTACTCTCAAAAGTCTTTCATTCAACCAAATCTATAATTACAGTGACACAACGGAAATAAATGTCACTTAGACCGGACGTGCTCGGCACACACCCGCCCCCCCATCTCCCCTCTTAAATTTATTTATATTTTAAATAAATCTGTTCTGCAGTATTAGATAATAGTGACTGTTTTTTTCATTATTATTACATTTTTAATGTCATTTTTTAATGAGTTTTAAAGTATCTGATTTCTATAGCAAGTTTTAATCCACTTAATCCAGCAGTGTAAAATCTTTGCAAAACTTTCTTGTTTGGGACAATTTGTTGCAAAAAGTTCCCCGCAGTTTGAGCTGTAAAGTGTAACAATAGATAATGTTACCTTAGTAACAAGAAACAAAGAAGTCCAGAGCAACATCCAATGTGACAAAAATACACATATCTCTTGAAAAAATGGTAATTTAGTTAACCCTTTGGCAAAAGCGTATAAGCCTGCGAGCCACTTTCAAGGCATGACCATAATATCGCAGGTCCTAACACTAACTGATTAAAATCCTTATTTACCTCTATAATTAGGGGAAGGATGGTCCTGGCATTGAACCTGTCGCAAGCAGCTGCATGAAAAGAAAACCTGCTTACTTGGACAGTGGGGAGGGGGCGAGCTTTAAACCCTGGGTGGGAAGAGCCACTAACCTCCAGAACAGCTGAGACCAGCTGGACAAAGTAAACAAACACACAGATATACATATTTATATATTTTGTGGTAATTTGGGGAGGTTTCATGGGCAACGCATATTGTATATTACTGCTTTAAATCAATCCTTTAATAAATACCCATTCTGCAGATTAGAATTACACAGATAGTGTGACATGTTACTAACGGCGTCTCGGTGATATCACAGAACACACGGGTGTTGTGTCCGTACGGTTTGTTGGGTATGTAAGTGACTGTAACACAACGCCTGACATCGGGCTCGGTGCTGCTCGAAAAGTTACAAGTCCTGAATAGATCTATAAAGATTGAATCTACTTCTTTTCCAAGTGTTTCTTGAAGCACAAAGTGTGAGCTACAGGGGCGGCAGCTTCTCTTTCACAGATTGCATTGATTTGTCAAGGTTTAGAGACAGCTTGCTGATAAATACGCGGATTTGTGTTATTATTGCATTGGGAAGTGACAAAATAATATTGCTGAAATGAAGATACTGTTGATATTTTACTGAAATTGACTGGTGGGGGGCGGGGGGGGGGGTCTCTGGAGAAGGATTAAAAGCGATGTTCAGTTTCCATTTTGTAAAGTCTGTTATCTCTTTAGTATTCATTTTGTGTGAAGGAATGTGTATCTGGTGGATGGGAGGTTTTCGCTTCGAAGTGGATTTACGACTTAGACAAAAGCAACGGCCACATTCTAGTGATAGTGTATACCAGGTACCTATTCATGGCTGTTTGAGGCCAGTTCTAACCAGGTTTAATGAGCTATAAGATGATTGGGTTAAGAATTAAGGAGTGGTTAGTATAATCTGCCTAGTAACACATTTTAGACAAAGGAACCGAATATGTATAAAAGAGCCTGCTTGGACACTCCCTGGCAGAGAGGGTCTTGTAGACTTTTGAATGCGTATGATCATACTGTGCAATAAACTACTTATTATCAAATGAACCCCGTTTGTCAGTTTGGAGCATTGACAGAAGTTCTACATTTGTTCCTGTTTTTGTATTTATCTATTTATTGACTATTCCATGAGACATCTTCCAGCACCAGAAGAAGACATCTCATGAATAAGATATATCATGTGTCTTCTGGTGCTGGGAGGAGTCATATGGATTAGCACCACTTTTTAAGTAGAGTTCAATAGGTCAGGTCCATTTATAAGGTGTCTATTTCAACATAAACTTCCATTTAAAGAGCAGCCATTGCATGATGATAGATGATGTGTTTTGTGGCTGCAAATTGGGGTAAATATTAGCTGATCAATGTGACAGATACAGGTGTATGTACAAGACCTCTGCTCTACATGAAAAAAGATGCAAACTTGTTAAACCATGGCTACAATGTTACTGTTAAGATTTCTAGTGGTACAGTAATGACAGATTAGGACACTCTATCTCTATAGCTGAATGTACTGTAATGTGTGTTACACTGACCTCTGTCTCTTTGAAATGAAACAGGGGAGATGTCCGTCCGTTTGAGAACGAACTTGTATTATCATCAGTCAACGAGTCAGGACAACCAGACGACAGTCAGAGACCTCCTGCTTTTGGGATTTCCAGATCTTCACGACCTCAAGATATTAGTCTTCTCTCTGTTACTCGGGGTTTACATTGTAACATTTACTGGAAACTTCCTAATCATTGGTTTAGTGGCAACCAGTCAGCAGCTCCGCTCTCCAATGTATTTTTTCCTCTGTCATTTGTCTGTATCTGACATCTTGCTCATCACAAATATTGTCCCCCAAATGCTGCAGGTTATATTGGAGGAAGGAGCCACCATCCCTCTTACTAGCTGCATAACACAGTTTATCTTCAATGGCGTTTCAGCAACTGCTGGATGCTTTCTGCTCACAGTGATGTCTTATGACCGATACTTGGCTATCTGTAACCCATTGCTTTACTCCAGTATTATGGATGCCAGGCTATGCTATACCTTAGCTACTCTGTGTTGGTTGTTAGGGTTTACGCTGACACTTATTTTAGCATGGCTGTTATGTGAATTACAATTATGTGGCCCCAATGTCATTGACCATTTCTTCTGCGAGCTTGGTCCTTTGTTAGAACTGTCTTGCTCAGATACCTCCATTGTGGAAATAGTAGTGTTTGTGCTAGCCATCCCTGTAATTGCTTTCCCATTTGTGTTCATCCTTTTAACATATGTTTATATCTCACTAACCATTCTCCGGATCCCCTCCACCACTGGGAAACAGAAAGCCTTCTCCACCTGCAGTTCTCATCTAGCAGTTGTGTGCGTGTATTATGGGACACTGATTGCAAAGTACATGGCTCCATCCAGAGGAGAATTACGGAACTTAAATAAGGTCCTTTCTCTGCTGTGCACGGTAGTGACTCCATTATTCAATCCCATAATATATAGCCTGAGGAATCAGGAGATCAGAGCAGCTCTGAGGAAATGTATCTGGATGGTGATAGGACGATAATAGGTTCTAATCTAATGCAAAAAGAGGATATACTGTACATATGTAATATAGTTCGGGGGTTAAAGATGAAAGAGAATCCTCTGAGCCCGACATGAAAAAAACAATGGGGAATTGGTTGCTAATGATATCATTGACTGGGTTCTCCTTTTGTTAGAAACATAATTCAGAATTTACGGATCGCCGAACTCATGCTAAACAGATATATTGGTTTATTTGAGTTTTTATAACAATTTACATGTGTGTCTCTTCTTACGTTATGGTCTCACCTAAATTAACCGAATATACAAACAGAGATGGAAACAGCACCAGATATAGGCACACACATATCCCATGATGATTCTTCACTGACCCTCTCCGCCCCTATCTCCTCCTATTTCCTCTCCCCAAAATGCTATCTCAATTGAAGCAAAGATCCCTGATCTATTGACAGAATGTGATGCAGAGTCAATAGCTCGGGATTCTGAGCACTGATCCGATTACCACACGTGCTGTATATGCCCCGAGTGTCTATGTAGATATGTGACTAACGTTTGTGGGAAGACACAGCTACAGATAAAATCACCGGGCCTCGGACGATAACTACAGTATAAAGCCGGCACTATTCTGGAGAAGACATACAGAATGAGAAACTTAACCAGAAATCACCAGCTGTGAACATTTTACTTAGGGACACCAATTTTTTTGTGAAATCAGGTGGTAAATATTGGGGAACTTTGACAAATGTGGTAAATCTAGGAACTATATAGAGTTAGGTAAATGGCGAGTAACTCGTTTTTTTAATCTGTTCAGCAAGAAAACCATTTGCACCAACATGTCTTGTCTCAAACATCTATCTGCCGATTCTAGCAAATCTGCGCTTTATAAAGACCGGGGAAATGTCCTTGTCGATGATGTTGAGTTTCTTCTGTTCTGCTCAACGCTGGGTCTTCTGATAGCCTCGGAGGCAGAGGAGGGCGCATCCTCCCATACTGGGTGCCCCGAAGGATTGTCCTGAACTTCACCTCCATTGACATCTTTCCAAGGGCACTGAACATGATCTGCTGTCGAAAACGAACAAAGAGTGAGGAGGTCCTCTAAATGTAACACACTCATTGTGGTGTTTCAGCAAAACACTAGTTTGGTTTTGGCCATGGTCCATCACACCATTCTAAGCCATCAAGTCATGGTAATTTGTATACAATGTCTAATCCTTAGTGGCATTGAAGGGGTGTCACCAAATATCACATGTTTTACACAACGTCTTGTTTATTGTTTGTGTTGTTTGGTTAATTGTTGTTTTTGCTTGCAATAGTTTCGTAGATGTTAACTGTACTAATACCTACATACTAACTGGCCCACGTTTTACATGTCAAAGAGTCAGGTCGTGCAATGCAAAGCCTGGGGTAATTACTAAGGTACAGAATCCTGGGGGCTGGAACAACTAAAATAATAGTTCCTGTGCACTTATATATATCAGGGGTAACAGTCCACCAACCTCCAACGATCGCCTTTACCCCACACTGCAGGGCACCCATCAATACACCAAACCTCAGGCCACCTAACTGGTCACCCTACCCTACTACAACCAACACACAACTCTAACATTGACTACAGGACGATTAGAAAGCCACGGGGTAAAGTAACGTGAGCCATTAGGCAAATAAAGAAATTCATGTACCAAAAATCATGCAATAAATAAACATCACATTATATTTCCAGCAAGACATGGATTATCCCTTCCTTGGAGGTCACTTCAGCCACGATCGGGTTACTATGGCTATTTATATTTTATTGTCTTGCTATCATTTACTCTTGTCTCGCTTAAACTGCCAATGTATATGTTACCCGTTGTACACATACAGAAGGGATCAGCTGTGCTGTGCTATAGGAGGAGGTCGGGAGAAGCTCTAGCAGGGAATGGTTTAATTAATACAATGTATCCATCTTTCTATTCCTTGTCATCTTATTCTCCATTACTTGTACTTCAAATAAATGAGCACTCACACCCAGCAGCAGCTTGTGTCCAATGTGTATCGTCTTATTCCCAACTATCATACAGAAGGCACTTTGGGGCATGTTTACTAAGCGGTGCTCTGACACTAAACCTCTTCCCGGCACTGGAAGATAACTGGAAGCTCATTGACTTGAATGGTCCATAACATGTCCCAGTGCCGGGCAGTGTCTTATCATAGCGTAATAAATATATGGGACACACCAAAGCATGCAGAGCTTCATGCAGGTCTCGTTTTCTAACACTTCAGCTAACAACTTCTCTACTATGGGTAGGGTAGACAGATTGTTGGAGATAAGGAAAGAGGTATTAAACAAATTCTTTGCCTCTGTGTTTACCAGGGATGAATCAAGTTCAGTAGTAGTGCCGCAGGAGGAAACCACAACCTCCATATTAATGAACAATTGGTTAACTGAGGAAGAAGTTCATAAGCGACTTGAAATAATTAAAGTAAATAAGGCACCTGGCCCCGATTGCATACATCCAAGAGTTCTCAAGGAGTTAAGCTCAGTAATAGCCAAACCATTATATTTAATATTCAAGGACTCCATTTCCACAGGCTCAGTACCACAAGATTGGCGTAAAGCAGATGTGGTGTCTATATTTAAAAAGGGAGCTAGATCAAAACCGGGAAATTACAGACCTGTAAGCCTGACTTCAACAGTGGGAAAACTACTTGAAGGTTTAATAAGGGATAATATTCAGGCATATCTAATGGAAAACAAAATTTTAGTAATTAGTTACAGGATGTAACACGTAATAAAAATCTCGCCACCCTTGAGGTGGCGTTAAAAAAAATGGAGTTTTTAGAAGCGGTTTGCATAACGGGGCTAGGAGAATTGCAGTTGTAAAAAAAAAATGTGATTCGACGGCTTTTTTTAACAAACCGATTGGATTGGCAGAACCGGAGTGAAACCGCTTCTAAAAAAGTATTCTCCGCACGGATTATGAGAATGACTGAGAGAATAGCACAGCGGATCCCATCGGACAGCGCCCTTTGGAAACGGATTTACCCACTTCAGAGCTACGAGAATAGGTCCCATGGAGACAAACACTGAGATTGGTATATGGACAACATGTTTACATTTAGTGGGAAATCTCAGTCACGTAATATGAAAGTTTGTGATCTAAAAACTTAATGGAACTTTTCTCAATTTCCATATTGAGGAATTCCTCATAAATCATAACCCAAACTTACATCGCCCGTGCAGAAGGGACACGCGCGGCTAATCATTGGGATCACTCATGTTCTTTAAAGATTCATGTGCTATACCTTCTCTGAACTAGGGCTTATAATGTTTAAGGTGCTTTGCTTAGTCACAGCTTATACTCAATGATAACTCCTCCAGCCTTGTCGAACATTCAGTGTGATTACAGGATTACTGTATATGCTACATGCAGAGATTATACTGATATGTAATAGTATCTGGCGGTTGTCCATGTACAATACGCTCGGGGATACGGTAACCCAATGAAGAGGTCCAAAATTAAACTGCAGCCCACTACATAGCACATGGCATAGTTACATAGCAGATGAGGTTGTAAAAACGACACGTACATCGAATTCAAAATAAATAACATGCAATTATACTGTACCTTATAAAAATATATAATGTTGGTGCTGTTACCCTGTAGTCCTGGTTACTACAAAGGCACACACCGTCCGTACATAATAAGCAGGGGGAGAACATACCGTAACTTTTGGTTGGATCAGCCAACAGGTTTATTGCATCTCCTGGGGTCGGATCAGAAGTGAAATATTTATAGGATGTACCCTTTCATCGGTGAAACCCAATTAAAACTGAGCTTGTGAAGTGATAAGCCCGTTGGCTAGTCCAGCATCCTCTTGTGTGTCTCCCTGCAGAATGGGGACAGCCCAACGGGGAGGAACTGATTGTTGGGTTTTCCAATAGAGAAGAAGGATGGGGAGGGAAAATGTTACTTTGGTGTCTTAACATGTCTTTGGGGGAGATTCCCTAACCTCCGTTGCAGGTTATCACATGGTGATCTCTAGTTACAGTAACTGCTGTTCAAGTCAGTAGCAGTTAATGGAGATTATTGAGTCCAGGCGTTTGTAAGAGAGTCGTGGGGTTTTATTGATTAAACCTCGTTTCTGGTTAATGTACTCGAACCGGCGTTATCACCAATTCCAGTCAATGATGTGCAAAAGAGAGAGTTAAATGTGGAAAAGAGAGTTAAATGAGCACAAAATGTAGTATATTATATATAACATATTTGTCCTATTATAGGGCAACCCAGAATATAAGGTGACCCTCTATGTTCAGTAGTAGCTGGGAAAAAAAAAGTTTACACACACACACACACTGTCTCCCTCCCTGTCTTTGTCTCTCTGCCTGTCTCTCTGCCCCCCCCCTCTCTCTCTCTCTGTCTCTATGTCTATCCCTCTGTCTCTATTTCTGTCTCTGTGTCTCCCTTTCTGTCTCTGTGTCTATCTCCCGGTCTCGACATGTCTCTCTCGGTTTGAGCTTCCTGCCACAAGCAACATGGCCGCTTCAGGATCCCAAGGTGGAGTTTCCTCCATTTTACCCGTTTACCTCATACATCCAACTGCTGATGGGGGCAGGGCCCCATTATAAGGTGAGTAATGTACTCTTCAACTTAAATTTATTGGAAAAAACCTTGCCTTATTATTGGACAAAACTATGATATATATATAATGCTAGTCTATATAATTGTATTAGTTATTTCTAGTTATTTCTAGTCAGGAGAAACTGCTCGTCAGACCACACATTTGAAATGCAGCCGTGTCGTCTTATTGACAACTTTAGAAAAAAAAGGGTATGATCACAACATTATACAGGAGTCTTTCAACAAAGTCTCCCGTGACAATTAGTTTAGGTTAATATAGTTATCACTAATAGGCATCATTATTATATGCATCACTTGGTATTGCCAGTGGTTATTTATATACACTTATCACCAATGTATTTAAATTAAGCATTTACACTGGTTTATTTTTGTTAGTTATGAATAGTACACCTTGTATTCTATGCCGTTTTATTATTTATTATTTTTTCGAACACTAACATTATACTATCACTAGCCGTTTCGAATGTGTGTTGAATCAGCAGCGCTGATTCCAGCTTTTTTTTTAGCATTGTTGCTGTGTTTACGTGGACTTTGCCCTATATAAAGTGGCTATGTTACACCAAGCAATTTATTTCCTGAGGAAGTCACGCAACGTGACGAAACGCGTAGAGACGTGGTGATGTCATCTTAGACGGACGTGTGGGAGGAGGTCCCGAGTTCCCTGATACTCTCTTCAGCTGATCCGCCTTCACTTCCAGCAGTGTGCTACACATGGAAGTGTTCTGCGCATTGGAGACGCTGAAACGCTGCAGGACTCGTGGCAGGAGTTGCAAGCAGCCACATCAGGTGCAAAGTATCATTGTCAGACCCCCCCCCCCACCTGCTCCTGTAGATGACGCCCCTTACAGATTCTCTCCAATGTTTGTGTTATTTTAGCATCCTGTAAGTGTATCTCCTACGGACACTTTCCTTTAAATAAATTCACCCTATTAGTACACAGTTACGCGCTATGGAGCTTGCGCTTCTTTGTGTTTTGTTCTTCTAGGTTTAGAGTGGGGGGCTACACCACTTTTTCTGAAGCAGCAGGGAGCTCCTGGGATCATTGTGTTGTTGGGATCCTCCCCTCCTCTAAACCATCACTAAGTGGAGACATTTGGACTTTATCCTTTTATTTTGGACTTTATATTGTTATGTTTATTGCATCTTTTGGTTAAATTTACTATTAGAATATCACATTGACAATTTATGTGTTTATATTTTAGTTTCACATTTATTCACGTCACTTAGCAGCGCTAATTTTGTGTGTTTATATATATATATATAATGCAAGTCTATATAACTGTATTAGTTATTTCTAGTTGATAAGGAGCTGACACTCGTGCTATTGTCCCGGCCTTCTCTTGCTTCAGAGCCCCACGCTTGGTCTGTAGCGCTATGCTTCAGTAGGACATTGAAATGCAAAAACACAGTAGATAAAGCTGGATCAGCGCTGGGAAGCTGCTAAACCAAGGTCAGGATGGGTGATATATTTAGTAGGACATTGAAATGCTAAAACACAGGAGATAAAGATGAACCAGAGCTGGTGAAACTGGTAAACCAAGGTGAGGATGGGTGATATTTCAGTAGGACCAGACAATGAGGAGACATGGAACACAAGAGACCAATTATTTCCTCACAGGACAAATCTAGTGTGATAGAAGGTAACATGAATTAACTCTAGTAAACTATTGAAAATTATAATATTCATTAGGGGGTGTGGCCTATTTGCATGCCTAATACATTGCACTTAGGAATGAATAGTGTCAATGTTGATTCGGTTCATACATTTCTATGTGAGTGTTTCCATCTGGCGGTTTTCCTGGGCTTTTAGTGCAGTAATAACGTTCTAACTTGGGAAAGGTCCCACACTTCCATTTGATTGTACTCACCTTTCATCTGTTTGGATTTTCCTTTTTTATTTCTAATTTATCTATACATTTGCTATAATTCCGTTTTATTGTTAGTGTCATTACATTTATTTACCTTCATGACATTTGTATTCATTAGAACATTTAGCCATTAGACAGAGAGTGCTGGTCCTTACATAGGTGTATTTATACAAATGTTCAACTTTAATTGTAAGCAGCAGAAAGCTCACGTGCTGTTCTCTCTATTGAGTTGTATTAAAATAGAGGAACTTCTCCTTATATAGGGGCATTTCATCAGAGCCAACTTGATGTCCTGATTTCTCAGACTATATATAATTGGGTTGAAAAGAGGAGTCCCCACAGTGTACAGAAGGGATAGGACCTTATTCACATTAAATGACTGTCCTCGGGATGGTGCCATGTAAATTGCTATGATAGTCCCATAAAATGTGCCCACGAGTGCCAGGTGGGAGCTGCAGGTGGAGAAGGCTTTCTGTTTCCCAGTGGTGGACGGGATCCTGAGGATGGTGAGGGAGATGGAGACATATGTGGAAGGGATGAAGACAAATGGGAAGAGTATAGTAGGGATGTTTAAGACAAAATCTGCTAGTTTCACAATGGAGGTGTCTGAACAAGAGAGCTGCAGAAGAGGATCAAAATCACAGAAGTAATGGTCAATGATATGGGGACCACAGAACTGTAACTGGCATATTGGAAAAACCAAGCATATCATTAACAGAAATGCAATCAGCCAAGTCCAGGTAACGAGTTGGAGACAAAGTCTGATGTCCATGATGGAGGTGTACCGCAGTGGGTTGCAGATGGCCAGATATCGGTCAAGGGACATCACTGTGAGAAGAAGAGTCTCTACAGCTGTTGAAATACCATAGAAGTAAAATTGTGTGATGCAGCCAGTAACATGTATGGTGCCCCCTCCATTCAATATAACATGTAGCATTTTAGGGGCTATGTTTGTGGTGAGTAACATGTCAGACAAGGACAGGTGACAGAGGAAGATGTACATGGGAGATTTAAGGCTTTGGTTGTTTGACACCAGTATGATGATCAGCAGGTTTCCAGCTAAGGTTATGATATAGATCACGAGGAACAGAATGAAGAGGGCGACATTGAAGGTTTGGAGACTTTGAAATCCCAGGAGCAGAAATTCAGTGACTGTTGTCTGGTTCTCCTGAAACATATCCTGGAGAGAAGAGACGTGATTGTATTATAAAAACTGAATTATCTCCTAGTGTAGAACGGTGTCAACCTTACAAGATAGGACTACGTTTTTCTGAAGGTACTTAAAAAAACTAAAGATTTGAAATTACGAACTGGTGAATATCTGGCCTCCATGGTACAAAGGGATTACTGTAGAATTTTGTAAAAACAGGGATGAAGGAAGAAAGGATTGGAAGGATGGAAGGAAGAAAGGATGAAAGGAAGTAAGGAAGAAAGGATGGAAGGATGAAAGGATGGAAGGATGGAAGGATGGAAGGAAGGATGGAAGGATGGAAGGAAGGAAGGGGAAGGAAGGAGGAAGGATGGAAGGATGGAAGGATGGAAGGATGCGAAGGAAGGAAGGTAGGAAGGAAGAAAGGATGGGAAGGATGGAAGGAGAGGAAGGTAGGAAGGATGGAAGGAAGGAAGAAAGGAGGAAGGAAGTAGAGGAAAGGAAGGTAGGTAGGAAGGATAGAGAAGAAGGAAGGCGGATGTGAGGAAGGAGGATGGAAGGATGGGATGGAAGGATGGCAGGGAAGGATGGAAGGATCGAAGGAAGGAGGAAGGAAGGAAGAAAGGTGGGAAGGAAGGAAGGTAGGTAGAGGAAGGAGGGAAGGAGGGAGGAAGGAAGGTAGGTAGAATGATGGAAGGAAGGAAAGATGGGAAGGAAGGATGGATGGAAGGAAGGAAGGATAGAAGGAAGGAAGAATTGGAAGGACGGATGGAAGGAAGGAAGGATTGAAGGAAGGAAGGATGGATGGGAAGGAAGGATGGGACGGAAGGATGGAAGGATTGCAGGAAGAATGAAAGGATGCGAAGGATGGAAGGATGGAAGGATGGAAGGAAGGATGGATGGATAGATGGGATGGAAGGAAAGGAAGGAAAGAACGAAGGAAGGAGGGAAGGATGAAGGAAGAAAGGAGGGGAAAGGAGAAGGAAGGAAGGATGGAAGGAAGGAAGTATGGGAAGGAAGGATGGAAGGAAGGATGAAAGGAGGAAGGACGGATTGAATGAAAGGATGAGAAGGAAGGAAGGAAGGAAGGAAGGATGGAAGGAAGGAAGTAAGGATGGAAGGAAGGAAGGAAGGAAGGATGAAAAGAAGGAAGGATGGAAGGATGGAAGGAAGGAAGGAAGGATGAGAAGGACTGAAGGAAGGATGGGATGGAAGGATGGAAGGATGGAAGGATCGAAGGAGGAGGAAGGGAAGGAAGAAAAGTTGGGAAGGAAGGTAGTTAGGAAGGATGGAAGGAGAGAGGGAAGGAAGGTAGGTAGGAATGAGGAAGGAAGGAAAGATGGGAAGAGAGGATGGAAGGGAAGGAAGGATGGAAGGAGGAAGAAAGGATGGAAGAAGGATAGAAGGAAGAAGAATTGGAAGGATGGATGGAAGGAAGGATTGAAGGAAGGAAGGATGAATGGGAAGGAAGGATGGGAGAAGGAAGGATGGACGGATGGAAGGATGGAAGGAAGGATTGCAGGAAGAATGAAAGGATGAGAAGGAAGGAAGGATGGAAGGATGGAAGGAAGGAAGGAAGGAAGGAAGATGGATGGGGATGAGGGAATGAGATGGATGATAGAAGGGAGTGAAGAAGGAACCAAGAAGGATGAAGGGAGGAATGAGAAGAGAAGAAAGGAGGAAAGGAGAAGGAAGAAGGATGGAAGGAAGGAAGTATGGGAAGGAAGGATGGAAGGAAGGATGAAAGGATGGGAAGGAAGGATGGAAGGAAGGATGGAAGGAAGGATGGAAGGATGGAAGGAAGGAAGGATGGGAAGGACGGAAGGAAGGATGGAAGGAAGGAAGGATGTGAGGAAGGAAGGAAGGAAGGATGGATGGAAGGATGGAAGGAAGGATGAAAGGATGAGAAGGAAGAAAGGAAGGAAGGAAGGAAGGAAGGAAGGAGAGAGACTAAAAAAATGCTAACCTCTCAACTGTTGTCTTGGTCTCCTCAAACATATCCTGGAGAGGAGAGAAGTGAAGGGATGATTTTGTACTGTAGTTCTTCACATCCAATAACATCTGTTTCAAAAGGTTATAGTTTGACATAATACTAACTAAACATCTGGAGAAAATGGATATGAGGCCCAGAAAGGTACACCTGGGAAGACCTCTCATGCTGGTCCATTGTAACAATAATATCAATCCAAACATTTACTTGTATGTTACAATATGTTATCACAGCTGATGGATCTCCTAGTGCAGAAAGGCATCAGCCCTACAAGAAGTCCCTCTTAGTTTAATGAAATACTTAGTTAAAACAAGATGAGAGGTTACTTACTGGTGGATAACTTGCCCCCGTGGTGCAGAGGGATTATTATAGAATTATGTTAATACCGGGAAGGAAGATCATAAAGGAAAGAATATAATCAGGGAAAACTTCTCTAGTTGCTTCATTCCCCCTCAGAAAATCAATGCTTCTAATACAAGAGCAAACACAAACATCTATTAAAAAGGGCAAAAATGGTCAAATAATAGAATTTGTAAATAACTCTCCCATCATTTAATGCAACTCACTATAAAATTGCATCCGCATTGTCCAGATCACAATAGACAATAGAGGTGAAAAAAGAGAAGGGTGTTCTGGTAAGTGCGTCTGCAGGGGGCCAACGTTTATGTATGAGGTGTAAAGTATCAGCCACGGAGCTACTCATATGCTTTGTTAAGGAGGTGTGTCTTAAGATGGGTCTTAAAGGTGGATAGATAGGGTGCTAGTCAGATATTGAGGGGAAGGACACTTCAGAGGTGTAGGGCAGTCAGTGAGAAAGGTTAAAGGTGGGAGAGGGCTTTAGTTACAAAGGTGGTAGAGAGAAGACATCCTTGATCAGAATGCAACAGTCAGGATGGTGCATAGCGAGAAATTAGGGTGAGATGTAAGGAGGGGCAGAGGGGGGTATAGTGAGATATTGGAGTGAGGTGTACTGTAAGGAGGGGCAAAAGAGTGTAAAGCTTTAAAAGTGAGGAGGAGAATTGAGTGTGAGATGCGGGATTTGATCGGAAGCCAGGAGAGGGATTTCAGGAGGGGAGACGCTGAGACAGATTTAGGAAAGAGCAGAGTGATTCTGGCAGCAGCGTTTAGGATAGATTGTAGGGGACACAGGTTAGAGGCAGGAAGGATGGACAGCAGGAGGTTACAGTAATCGAGACGGGAGAGAATGAGGGCCTATGTCAGAGTTTTAGTAGTCGAGCAACAGAGGAAAGGGCGTATCCTTGTTATATTGCGGAGGAAAAAGTGACAGGTTTAAGAAACGTTTTGAATGTGAGAAGAGAATGTGAGAGAGGAGTCGAGTGTGACCCCTAGGCAGTGAGCTTGGGCTACTGGGTGAATGATCGTACGTCCAACAGTAATGTGGAAGGAGGTAGTAGGGCCATGTTTGGGAGGGAGTATGAGGAGCTCTGTTTTTGCCATGTTAAGTTTAAGTCGGCGGAGGGCCATCCAGGATGATATCGCAGAGAGACATTAAGAAACTTTGGTATGTACAGCAGGTGTAAGGTCAGGGGTAGAAAGGTAAATTTGTGTGCCATCAGCATAGATGTCTACATGTGCCGATCCCCAGCTGCGCCACAACTCACTCCCATTCGTCTCTCTTGCGGATTCCCCACCTCATAATTGGGTCCTTTCCCTTCCCCGGCTTGTGTGTAGGAGCACAAGCGTAACAGTTACGAATACCAAGAGTATGGAGAATGTGAAGGAGAAGAGGGTGGTCCACGGGGTCAAATGCTGCAGAGAGATCGAGTAATATGAGCAGAGTGTAATGACCTTTATCTTTGGCAGTATGGAGGTCATTAGTTATTTTAGTGAGGGCTGTTTCTGTGGAGTGAGCATTGTGGAAGCCAGATTGTAGAGGGTCTAGGAGAGAATAGGTCGTATGAAAATGGAGAAAGCGAGAGAATACAACTTTCAAGTAGTTTAGTGGCAAAAGGCTGGAGAGAGACAGAACGATAGTTAGAAAGACAGGTAGGGTCAAGCGTGCTGTTTTTGAGTAATGGTATGACTGTTGCATGTTTGAAGGACGATGGAAAGGTTCCAGAGTAAAGGGAGGAGTTAAAAATTTGAGTATGCGTAGGGATTATAGTAGGAGCAAGAGGGTTTCGGAGATGGGAGGGAATGGGGTCAAGATAGCAGCTGGTAGAGGGAGAAGAGGAGATCAGCATCGGTACATACTCCTCTGTGACAGTGGAAAAAGAGTCAAGGAAGGAAGGAGGAGAGTTAGAAAGATGTGTAGGATTGGAGGGGGATACAGAGAGGATGTCCTGACGAATGGATTTCACCTTTTCCCTGAAATTGTCAGCAAATTCCTGAGGTAAGATGGTGGAAGAAAAAAAGGCAGTAGATGGTGGTCTGATTAGGGAGTCAAAGACAGAGAAGAGTCGGCGTGAGTTAGACTTGTGTGTGCTGATTAGTGAAGAAAAGTAGGTTTGTTTAGCCTGAGAGATGCAAGAGTTGAAACAGGATAGCATAAATTTGTAGTGAAGGAAGTCTGCGAGAGTGTGAGATTTCCTCCACTGGCATTCAGAGAAACTAGTGCAGAAATGCAGCATGCGTGTGTAGGAATTTAGCCAGGGTCTGGGGTTATAAGGGCGAGTGGCAGAAAGAAAGCAGGGCATGTAGATCAAGAAAGGAGGACAGTGCAGAATTGTAGTTCCTGACCAGGTTGTCAGGGTCTGGAGCAGGGCTGAGAGAGGAGAGGGAGGAGCGTAAAGTGGAATCAAAAGCTGGTAGGTTAATAGAGTGCAGGTCTCTGCAGAAACGTGGAGTAGGGAAGGGGAGAAATGAGAGAGAGAGAAAAAGAGATGAGATGATGGTCAGAAAGAGTAAAAGGGGAAATGGAGAAATCAGAGAGAGAAAAGTTTAGTGAAAACCAGGTCTAGGTAGTGGCCATCCTTGTGGGTGCTGGCTGCAGTCCATCGGTGAAGGCCTAAAGAACAGGTTAGAGAGAGAAAGCGGGAAGCCCAAGGGAGAGAGGAGTAATCAATGTGGCAGATGAAGTCCCCAATGAGATGTTCAGGGGAGTCAGAGGAGAGAAAGAAGGAGAGCCAGGATTCAAAGTGAGAAAGAAAGGCAGAATGGGGATGAGTAGAGGTTGGTGGTTGATTGATGACCGCCATGTGGACAGGGAGAGGAGAGTGGCAATGCACAGGTTATTAAGAATCTATATTAGTGTTAGGGACCCTTGAACGTGGTCTGCCGTGCAGTGGCTCAGGGGCTTACAACAATTTGGCCAAAATGTTAAATTAAAAGACCATTTTATTTATTAGTTATTTATACATGTATATTTAGGCACTGTACCATATACAAGTTTTTCTGGATGTGCACTGAGCTTTGTCTGTGTTTCATGTTCTGTCTCTGGTTTTAGATATATATATTGCCATGCTCAGTAGCACTCCTCTGTGAAACTTATATGCTTATATATATGTTGTGGGTATTTTGGGGGTTCAATATGAGCTTGTAGGTGTTCTGTATGTTTTGGGAGAGATATCCCCAGAAGCAACGAGGAGAATCATGGATAGAAAGAGGATGTGTGAGGAGGATTTGTAGGGGTGTGTTTTAGTGCAGGGGGTATAGCTGTGTGGTGTTAGAGGGCACAGGTAAGAAAGGAGTTCATGTGAACTGAGAAGCAGGGAAGGAAGGAGAGATGGAGATATAGGAATAGAGTTAGAGACATAATGAGGCTGGTAGAAATAAATGTGCAATTTGAAAAGTAATGAGGTCTGAGAATATATAAATAGTAGCGGCGTTGGCATGGCAGCGATAGTAACGTGCTGAGATGTGCGGTCTGGAATAGATAATGTCCTCCTTTCCAGCGCAGTTTGAATCCAGGACTCAGGGCCAGTAGGTGTTGTATTGTCCACTTGTTCCACTCCTGTTGAACTCCCTGTTAAACTCCCCACTACTTGCAACTTAAAAAGGGGCCACTTTAAAGATGGGCTTCTTTACATGTAGACTTCTCCCCTCCCCTGCTCCCTCCTCTGTGTTAAACTCATGGGATCTCTGTAAATAAGTGTCGCTCATCCTGAGGAAGAGAGAGAACTCAGAAATCTTCTCCTATAATGTCAATTGTTCGTCCAAATAAAAAAGGTATCACATAATACTGACACACTCCTAGAAAATACATGATAGGGCAACTCCTTCTATTTTATAACCCTGGTGCAGTTTGTTGTGCTGGTTTTACTCTATGTGTGCGAGTTTGGAGACTTTGATAAATGGATATAATGATCCCTTTAATAATACCTATACTAGGACAGACCTCCTACTAAATGTGTAATCTATTTGTATGGTAAGGAGAACATGTCTTCAAGAGGTGTTAGGCATGAAATATTGTATTAACTTAATCAGCCTGAGTTTATCAGACTGTAAGGCTCAGATAAATGGATGCAGTGGTCCCCTTTCTAATACCTACCCTAGGACAGGTCTCCTACACCATGTATTATACTTAAAGGGTCATCTTCTCCTTTTGACCTTTCACACTGGAGAGGGGCAGTACTGGATTTGGTCATATCAAACAATGTAGAAGTAATAACAAATATTCAAGTCCTGGAACATTTGTGTAACAGTGATCATAACATGGTCTCATTTGAAATAAATGATCAAAAAAAGATTACTTGGGTTCAACAAAGACCTTAAACTTTAGAAAGACAGTTTTTAATAAACTGAGGTCTAATCTACAAGGAATACACTGGGATGATATTTTAGCAGGGAATATGTAGAAGATAATGGGCAGTCTTTAAAACATTGTTAGAAAAGCACACTAATCAGATGGGTAATAAGTATAAAAGAAATAAGTTAAAACCAATGTGGTTAAATAAACAGGTTAGGGAGAAAAACAATGTAACAAAAAATGCAAAAATTAGCAGAAATGGATAATGAATAAATGATTGCAAAAGAAAGTAATATCAACCCTAAAAAGTTCTTTAAATACCACAATAACAAAAAAAAGAAAAGAACATTTAGGACCCTTTCAGTGTGAGATGGGTAGGAAGATTATTGGAGATAAGGAAAATGCAGAGGTATTAAAAAATTATTTGCCTCTGTGTTTACCAGGGAAGAATCAATTTCAATTCTAATGCCACCAGAGGAAGCCACAACCTCCATATTAATGAACAATTGGTTAACTAAGGAATAAGTTCATAAGCGGGTTGAAAAAATGAAAGTAAATAAGGCACCTGGCCCTGATGGCATACATCCAAGAGTACTCAAGGACTTAAGCTCAGTAATAGCCAAATCATTACATTTAATATTCAATGACTCAATTTCCACAGGCTCAGTACCACAAGATTGGCGTAAAGCAGATGTGGTGCCTATATTTTAAAGGGGAGCTAGATCACAACCGGGGAAATACAGACCTGTAAGTCTGACTTCAATAGTGGGAAAGCTACTTGAAAGTTTAATACGGGATAATATTCAGGAATACATAATGGAAAACAAAATTATTAGTTATTGTCAGTATGGATTTATGAAGGATAGATCCTGACAAACTAACTGTATTTGTTTCTTTGAAGAGGCAAGTAGAAATTTAGACCAGGGTAATGCAGTTGATGTGGTCAACTTAGATTTTGCAAAGGTTTTTGATATGGATCCACACAAGAGGTTGGTGTACAAAATAAAACAAATTGGACTCAGCAAAAATATATGCACCTGGATTGAAAACTGGTTAACGGTCAGGCAACGAGGGTTGTCCATAAATGGAACTTTTCAGGTTGGGCAAATCGGATCGGTACTGAGGAACCCCTGTGCTTTTAACTTGTTTATTAATGCCCTTGAGGTTGGCATCGAGAGCAAAGTCTCCATCTTTGCTGATGACTAATTGTATAAAGGTAGTATATCAGAGCAGGATGTCATTCTCCCTCCAGAAGATTTGGAGCGACTGAAAACTTGGGCAGGTAAATTGCAGATGAGTTTAAATACAGATAATGTAAGGTTATGCATTTGGGAAGCAAGAATAAACGGGCGAATACAAGTGAAATGGGCATATATTGAGGGAATCCTTGATAGAGAAGGATTTAGGAGTGCTTGTAGACAGACGAGGCCTTAGCAATAGTGCCAAAGTTAATCGCAGTAGCTGCAAGGCAAAAAGATCTTATCTTGCATTAAACAGGGAATGGATGGAAGGGAAGTAACATAATATGCCCTTTACAAGCATTAGTAAGACCACACCTTGAGTATGGATACAATTTGTGTTTCCACTCCTTAGAAAAGATTCTGGAACTAAGAGAGAGTGCAGAGAAGAGCCACCAAATTAATAAAGGGATGGACAATCTAACTTAAGAGAGAGGCGTAGCTAAATTAGATGTATTTACATTAGAAAAAGAGCGCCTAAGAGGGGATATAACTATATACAAATAACTTCGTGGTCGGTACAAGGAGCTTTCAAAAGGACTATTTACCCCTCAGGATTTATCCCAAGGACAAAACAAAGGACTCAGGGTCATCCCTTAAGGTTGGAGGAAAGGAGATTTCACCAGCAACAAAAGGTAAGGGTTATGTACAGTCAGCACAGTTAAAATGTGAACTCATACCCATGGAGACTGTGATGGCAGATGATGAACAGTGATAACAGATTTGTTCAAAAAAGAGTTTTCCATTTTTAGATGAGCATCTTTGTTGCGTTGTTATTGTTTTTCACCATGTTTTTGTTTATTTGGTTTGTACACACCGCTTAAGTGTGACTAGGACATCAATCCAATATATACCATCTGTCCATTCGTGTAAAATAATCACCCTTCCAGACTTAGCTTCATGACCTATACCATTTTTAGGTTCATGATTATTGATACAATAGGATTTCCATACGGTCCCGCGGATTCTGGTTATTATAGTAATGGGGATTGTCTGAGCGACACAGTTCCACATTAAGGTGTTGTCATACTTATATCTCCTCTCAAGTGAGGACGATTTTGTTTGGTTTGCCTACTAGGGGCTGGCCTTGGATTATATATACCATGCCCCTCTATACAATCCTATTTTAAACCTTCTCTTGTGATGGCATACATCCAAGAGTTCTCAAGGACTTAAGCTCAGTAATAGCCAAATCATTACATTTAATATTCAATGACTCAATTTCCACAGGCTCAGTACCACAAGATTGGCGTAAAGCAGATGTGGTGCCTATATTTTAAAGGGGAGCTAGATCACAACCGGGGAAATACAGATCTGTAAGTCTGACTTCAATAGTGGGAAAGCTACTTGAAAGTTTAATACGGGATAATATTCAGGAATACATAATGGAAAACAAAATTATTAGTTATTGTCAGTATGGATTTATGAAGGATAGATCCTGACAAACTAACTTTATTTGTTTCTTTGAAGAGGCAAGTAGAAATTTAGACCAGGGTAATGCAGTTGATGTGGTCAACTTAGATTTTGCAAAGGTTTTTGATATGGATCCACACAAGAGGTTGGTGTACAAAATAAAGCAAATTGGACTCAGCAAAAATATATGCACCTGGATTGAAAACTGGTTAAAGGCAGGCAACGGAGGGTTGTCATAAATGGAACTTTTTCAGGTTGGGCTAAAGTCGGATCGGTACTGGAACCCCTGCTTTTTAACTTGTTTATTAATGACCTTGAGGTTGGCATCGAGAGCAAAGTCTCCATCTTTGCTGATGACACTAAATTGTATAAAGTAGTATAATCAGAGCAGGATGTCATTTCTCTCCAGAAGGATTTGGAGCGACTGAAAACTTGGGCAGGTAAATTGCAGATGAGTTTAAATACAGATAAATGTAAGGTTATGCATTTGGGAAGCAAGAATAAACTGGCGAATTACAAGTGAAATGGGCATATATTAGGGGAATCCTTGATAGAGAAGGATTTAGGAGTGCTTGTAGACAGCAGGCTTAGCAATAGTGCCCAAAGTTAATGCAGTAGCTGCAAAGGCAAACAAGATCTTATCTTGCATTAAACAGGGAATGGATGGAAGGGAAGTAAACATAATTATGCCCCTTTACAAAGCATTAGTAAGACCACACCTTGAGTATGGAGTACAATTTTGTGTTCCACTCCTTAGAAAATGTATTCTGGAACTAGAGAGAGTGCAGAGAAGAGCCACCAAATTAATAAAGGGGATGGACAATCTAACTTAAGAGGAGAGGCTAGCTAAATTAGATGTATTTACATTAGAAAAGAGGCGCCTAAGAGGGGATATGATAACTATATACAAATATATTCGGGGTCAGTACAAGGAGCTTTCAAAAGGACTATTTATCCCCTCAGGATTTATCCCAAGGACAAAACAAAGGACTCAGGGTCATCCCTTAAGGTTGGAGGAAAGGAGATTTCACCAGCAACAAAGGAAAGGGTTATGTACAGTCAGCACAGTTAAAATGTGGAACTCATTACCCATGGAGACTGTGATGGCAGATGATGAACAGTGATGAACAGATTTGTTCAAAAAAAGGTTGGACATATTTTTAGAAAGGAAAGGTATACAGGGATATACCAAATAAGTAAACATGAGAAGGGTGTTGATTCAGGGAGTAATCTGAATGCCAATTCTAGGAGTCAGGAAGGAATTTATTTTCCCCTTATGAGATATCATTGGATGATATAACACTGGGTTTTTTTCTTTGCCTTCCTCTGGATCAATAAGTAAGTATAGATATAGGATAAAGTATCTGTTGTTTAAATTTAGCATAGGTTGAACTTGATGGACGCATGTATTTTTTCAACCTCATCTACTATGTAGCTATGTAACTATGTAATATATGACCTAAAGCTCTGAAAGACAATAGCTGTATTTATCTTACCTCTGTTCCAAGCTGCCGTATCACATCAAAATTCAGGTAGATGTTATATTGTTCAACATGATCTCAAACCCATCGATGGTGCAGTAGGTCTCTGCTGGAAATGGTCAGACAGTCAGTAGTGCTGCAGGTTAGAAATTGAAGATCAGAAGATATCTCTTGAGGATTCCCTGTGAGTTAGTAAGAGGAGACATACAGGTGCAGTAGGACTTGAGCACAATGGCTGAGGCTGTAACTGCTTCAGAGATCTTTATACCTTTCGTGAGCAGGTTTTTCACTTGAGACCTTGTGTGTATAACTGGATGATGAGAACACCTGGGACAGGTATTGTATAGAGAATTCCATGACGTCCCCATGTGGGCAATAAGGAACAGTTTGCTGCAAACAAGGCAAAGTTCCATGAACACATTAACCAATGGGAAAACTTTGCAGAAGTTTAGTATGTCTGATTAACTTGTTCATTGCCTGAGAGATCAGCAACATGCTATCAGATTTATTTGTGGAGCAAGAAGGCCATTATACACCTGGAGTGGTGCTGCATTGTATATTTATTTATATATACTGGAGCCAACCATTGCTCAGATCCACAAAGTGGTGCTGGAGCTAATCTTTAGCTTTCAGCTGTTTATCAAGCGGCGCCAAACCATAAACAGATAACAATTAGAAAGGTATACTTATTGTCCCGCAGCGAGAGTCCAATGGACTCCCAAAATAGACAGTAGAGAAAATATATGTTGTGTACCCCCGTGATCTCTTCTCCTCTGTGGATATGAATATAGCAATCTTAGAAGAAAGCATGAGCATTTTATGGTAAACACAAGACTGCCTGCTCCTGTTTGTACAAGTTGAATGCAGCCAAAAGCGTGGACGCAAGCAGTATAAGTATGATATACAATCAGTGAGCCCACACACCACTGAGGAAGCCTTTGGCGAAACGCGTTTGGTTGATTTTGGACGTGGACGTGACGACCGTCAGTTTGTGTAGCTGGTGGAGCCCTACCTGCCACGAGGAGCACAAAGGGGAATTTTAGTGCATAAGGTCTGTTTTTTCTATAACATCCTGCATTCCTAGCACCTCTCCTTCCCTGTCACAATCTAGGGTTGTGCATTTGGGTGTTTACATCCATTATTCCTGTGTGGCTAGGGCTCGTGCAAAGTTTATTTGTGTCAATTTAGACAAGGCTATTATCATATTATTGTATTATGTGTATTTTTTGTATGATGAATGATTTTTCATGATAAAAATATATGTATTAATTCTGGTTTCTTCTGGTTTCATTTTCATGCGCTCCTGTTTTTGTTTTTTGGATTTTGGACGTTGTAAGCCACCGTACTTGGAAGGACCAGGACTCTGCCCAATCAGCACGAGAAACGGTGACGCATGCGCAGACCGAGTCCCAAGTGAGGGACGCAGCTAGTGAGGTGAACCAAGGCTATGCGCAAGCATTGAGGAACCTCTGCATGCAGTGAACCGGAAATTGGAAGCGGCGAAGGCGTTCACGTGGGCAATACCAGGACTGGGTATAACGTGGAGAGACTGTACCTGAGGAGATACGCTGGAAGCTTATCCATAAAGCATACACACATGGCCGTTTGTGAGTAGGATTTTAACTGTGTATGTTCATTTAATAAAACGTTATTATGCCATGCTGTTTTTTTTTCTCCTCTAAGACACTGCTGAAGAGAATATGGAGAAGTGCATCTGATGAGAGGAAGACACAGGCAAGGGTCAAGCTCCATAACTCTAAGGTTATTCTGATTTTCTACAATATCAACGTGTATTATACCTTTGCCTTTGTTCTTTGTTTTCTCTATATCTCTCGTCGACACATATTGAGGAGAAGAAGCATACTTAAAGTCTTCGCGCTGGAGGACTCTGCTTTTTATCTACAATCTTTAGCTTTCAAATGAATGGGAGTAACGTCATGCTAATGCTTAGCACCCTTTTTCTGATCTGGGCCCATCTATGCAGCACTTTACATAGATATTAAACAATGCAATATATTACTGCTTTTTTTATTAATAATAGTAATAATAATAATGGATAAGAGTTGATTGAATGGGATCTGAAAAGCTTAGGACAATGGAATGACCATGTGGAGAAGTTGTCTTTGTCTTCTGATTTATTTATATATATGTAGCCCCCTTCCCCTATGACTAAGGGAACTGCGCGTGCTGATATACCTGTTGCTCACAGGAGGCCTAAGCCGCCGCCACTGGGAGCCTGGAGCAAGCTCTATCTCCTCTCGGTAATGCGCCTCCACCCATGAGGGATCCCAGCATTTGCAGAATAACCCCTCACAGGAACCAATTGCAGTGAAGAATAATACACAAACAGGTATATAACTAATATTTACTGACACACGCACATACATTAACAATAACAATATCTCAATGCAACCCACACACAACACCCAACACACGAGTGGGATTCCCCCAAAGTACTGAGGGTGTCGTAGGCACCTAAACACCTGGTGTCCATAGAACAGTCCCACCCAAAGTGTGAGGAAACACTACACCCCATTGTGCTGTGATGGTGCACGGTGGGTACCTCCCTGGCTATGACCAGGGAATTATGGGGATCCTCTAGTAGCAGAGATTTAAACCTAGACATGCTCTCCTGTCCGTGCAATACTACTCAATGCTGACCTTTTTGTCTTCCTTCTCCATGGTACCTGTCCCCCGCTCCCCTGCTGTGTGAATACGAGATGTACAGTGGCGCCTGCGCTGGTAGGTTTAACCATACTATGAAAGCTTGAACAAGATACCCGACTAAAGTGGGAGAGGTATTTAATGTGCCAATGAGCCCGGCACGGCAAGTAAGGATTTAACCCCCAAATATGGAACACACACTGAAAACCAATGGCCTTCATTAGGGTAGTTTCCCCGGGAAGGGTGGTTAGGCCTCCCATGTGGGTAGCTGGCAAGGTTAACCCCTTAATTACTATAGTGCTTACTAACTGAACAGAAACAAACATATAATCAGAAGACCATATACAGCCCCCTAAAGTTGCACTCAAGATAGGTGACATATGAGTATAATGTCATTAATTAGAAGGCTAGGTCTAAGCCACATCCAGAATATATAGGATATAAGGCTATAAGGTCACACTCAATGAAAAAATAATAAAGACTTTAATGTTACTACAGTAAAAACGACGAAACACAATAAAAATGCACAACAGGTGCATAAATAAAATCCCCTAATGTGTGTGGTAACGGTGCAAATATGGTTAACAAATATAACCAAGAGCAGGAGCTGCTATCAAGTTAGGAGCTAAATCAACAGGTGCTGGGTTTGTAAACAAGCAGGTTGCAATAACCAATGATATAAATACACAGGAGGCCGGATAGGTAGTAGATGTAAAATATATGCACAGTGTGTGATTAACAATCAGTGAACACACTTAGATCGAGATAACCACCTATATACACAGGGTATAGGTAGCCTCAATATATTCCTCAAAAACGGGTGCCTGTGGGGTAGCGCAATATAGTTAATAAACTGCGAAGTTTTTTACCCCCACAGAACGTGTGCATCAGCAGTGAGGTATACGCTTATACAACCAACTTATACAACTTATACAACTTATACAACTTATACAATATTCTACACTTGGCTATTGAAAACAAAGTCATTACCAAAACAGAATTGGAATTTATTTACATCAAATACCCCCCTCTGTCTACTTTCTACCACTTACCAAAGGTCCACAAAGGTATCCACCCACCACCTGGTAGACCAATAGTATCGGGCGTGGGTAATCTCACTTCCCACACCAGCGTCTACCTGGATAATTTTCTTCGTCCTTTTGTGGAAACCCTTCCCTCATACCTAAAAGATACGAAAGCAGTATTGATGAGGTTAGAAGGTATTACAGTGGATCAGAATACTCTGTTCGTAGGGATCGATGTTGAGAGCCTTTATACAAGCATACCGCATGTCTCAGGAATACAAGCTGTCCGACATTTTCTAAGGGCTAGAGACACTCATTCCAAGGTACATAATGAATTTGTTATACGGTTATTGAATTTTGTGCTGACCAGGAACTTCTTTCTATTTAACCAAAAAATCTATCATCAGATCCAAGGTACCGCCATGGGCACCACGTGTGCCCCCACATATGCCAACTTATATCTGGGCTGGTGGGAGGAGACCGTGGTGTTCATGGAGGATCACTCCCGCTATACTGATCACATTGACCTTTGGGTACGGTACATCGATGATGTGCTGCTCCTGTGGAACGGCACCAAAGAGCTCCTGGTAGAATTTATTGACAAATTAAATGTGAACAAGCACAATCTCAGACTTACGTTTGAAGTTCAATCCGAGAGTATCAATTTTCTGGACATAACCGTTAACAAAAAACAGGATGGTACACTTGAGACTACAATATACCGCAAACCAACTGCGACGAATAGTCTCTTGGCAGCTGACAGCAATCATCCTAGACACCTTATCTCCAACATCCCTACTGGACAGTTTTTGCGTCTTAAACGTAATTGCTCAACAACAGCAGAATTTAAAATTCAAGCACGAGACCTCACTAGACGTTTTATTGACAGAGGGTATTCCAAGACATCTGTGAAAAAAGCTTTTCATAGATCACTTATTACACCCAGATCTAGCCTCCTCACTGATCATCCCTCCCATATGGATAGTGAGACTCAGGACATTAGATTTATAGGCACCTACTGTAATCAATGGGCATCAATATGTAGGATCCTGACTAAACACTGGCATATTTTGCTACAGGATCAAGATCTGGCCAAGATCCTTAAGGATAGACCACATATGGTCAGTTGCCGAGCGGTTAATTTACGGGACCGCTTGGTTCATAGCCACTTTCACAGTAAACCGACACATACATGGTTGGATCACAAACCCACTGGCAATTACACTTGCGGACGTTGCAAAGCGTGCCCGTCAGTGAAAGTGACAAAAACTTTCACGGACTCTACTGGCATGCACACCTATACCATCAAAATTTTTATAAACTGTTTAACTACAGGTGTGATTTATCTCATCAATTGTGCATGTGGGAAACAATACGTTGGGGAGACCCACAGGGCATTTAAAATTCAAATACTGGAGCACCTTGGATCTGTCCGCAACAAATTAGACACGCCGGTGGCGAGACATGTTAATAATGCACATCAGGGGGATTCATCCAATTTACAATTCATTGGAATCTCACATATACCCTGGGGCCCACGCAAGGGCAACTGGGACATCAGGCTACGACAGCATGAATGTCGGTGGATCTACCATCTGAACACACTGGCCCCCAATGGCCTCAATGAGGGGTTTATCTTTTCACCCTTTTTGCCCTAGGGTTTAGAGGGAACCAGGTATATAGTTAAATATGTTAACATTAGCAGTAGGAGCTGTATTGACTCTTTTAGGCGGCTCCATTACCACACACATTAGGGGATTTTATTTATGCACCTGTTGTGCATTTTTATTGTGTTTCGTCGTTTTTACTGTAGTAACATTAAAGTCTTTATTATTTTTTCATTGAGTGTGACCTTATAGCCTTATATCCTATATATTCTGGATGTGGCTTAGACCTAGCCTTCTAATTAATGACATTATACTCATATGTCACCTATCTTGAGTGCAACTTTAGGTGGCTGTATATGGTCTTCTGATTATATGTTTGTTTCTGTTCAATGATTTCTCCCTTGCACCAGGTAGACCTTGTCTCTTTGTTTGTATGTTTGGTGTAGCGACGTGCCTTTTGTGTATTTATAGTGCTTACTAACTGCTAAGGTAATTAAGGGGTTAGTGGCCAGTAGGTAGTTTTTTTTCATTTTAATGTTACTGCCCATGGAGGACGAGGAGGATGAAGATGAAGATGAGGATGAGGTAAGCCTTCATCCTTACAGGGGTAAGTACAACGTTAATTTATTATATGCTGGCTGGGTAATGTTTTAGTTTTAATGGGCAAATGCACTATTATCCAGATCTGGATAATAGGGAATTTGCCCATTACTGTACTGTATATGTTTGGAAAAGGGGTTGTTGGGGGTGGGTTGTAGGGTGCCCATTCATTGCCATTGGGGCTATCTTTCTCCCATTTAGGGCATAGGTAACCACGCTGGCAATCACTGGGTGTCTTGGATAGTATGGGTTGTTGTATTGTATTTTTCAGTGTTTATTGGGGTTAGAGGGGATGGGTAAAGGTGGGATTTGGCCCATGGTGTGTGGTTAGGTATACCGGGTGGGTAGCGGGAAGAGTTAACCCCTTAATTACCTTAGAAGTAGTAACATGTGTCTATCTCAGGCACTACCTCCAACCCCTTGGATTTCAACTGCGTTGTCTTGCAAGGCCCTGTTCTTGGGCCCCAACTCTTCTCAGTGTCATTAATGATATTTCTACAGCTTGTAGACTCTACTTGAAGCTACTATCTAGAAGCCACTGCTTCTTTCCGAGGGGACCCTGAGCCATGGTTGTTCCCTGCATCAGTGGAGGGGAAAGCCGTAAAAGCCACGGTGGATTCAGAATCTGGAAAAACCCTTATCCTACAGGGCCTACTCCCAAGCGAATTACTGTCTTATGACTCTCCTATGACTCTCCATGGGGTTTCGAGTGTATCCATGGCGATACAAAGAGAAACCTGATGGAGGACATCCCCCTACAGGTCAACGGTCGAGAGTCTAGACTTCAAGAAGGAGTTGCTCCCTGACTACCTGCCCCTGTTCTACTTAGCCGAGGCTGGCGATACTTTGGAACATTGTTGGCCCCTGCTCAAGAGCAGCCTACTTCTTCTGTACCGAAGAAACCCGGTTACTTGTTCCCATTTTCTTCAGAAATGTTCCCCCGTAGACATTGGAATCTGAAGACTCGTAAACAAAGACGTTCTGAAAAAGAGCACTGATTAAAAAGGTCAGGGACTACCGGTAACTTTAGTCAGACACCCAGACTACAAGTAATGACGGGGAAGGACCAGGAAGAGGGAGAGACAGGTGGAGGAACTTTGCCAGACATGGCACTTCCTGACTTCCGCCAGAGGCAAAGGGATGACCCGGCCCTGGTCAGGCAATATGAGAAGGTCGTATGGGTAATGATAAAGTAGTAGATGAACAAGGTGCAAAGGTGTTTCCACATTTCAAACTTGGAAATGACATCCTATATAGGGTGAATAAGGTTACACAAACATGGGGAGGTCATTCAACAAATATTGGTCCCTAAGGTCCTTATTAAACAAGTGTTTACACTAGCCCATACTCTCCTGTGAGGGGGGGGGGTCATCTGGACAGAAATTAGACCAAGGAGCACATCTCACCCCGGTTGTACTGGCCAGGCATACATGGTGATATCCAGAAATGATGTCAGACATCCTGAATGCCAGTTGACCGGCCAAAAGGGACACAAGCCGGCCACCTTGATTCCTCTGCCCTTGGTCTCAGTCCCATTCGAGAGGATTGGTGTAATCTGGTAAAACCTTTAGAACCCTCTGTGAAGGGACATAAATTCATACTAGATGTTGTGGATTATGCCACCAGATATCCTGAGGCCTTCCCTATGAGATCTGCAACTGCTAAATAGGTGGCTCACAGGCTGTTAGAGCTGTTCTCTCGGGTTGGACTGCCAAAGGTAATGTTGACCGACCAGGGAACAAAATTCATGGTGAATATAATGTAAGATGTCCTGAAATGATTAAAGGTTACATCCATCATGACGTTGGTCTACCAACCTCAGACTTATGGACTGGTAGAGAGGTGTAAACAAACTTTAAAAACCATGCTTAGAAAGTTTGTAGACACTGAAAAGCAAGCTTGTGATGATCTTTCCCTTTCCTGCTGTTTGCGCTACGAGACGTTCCCAAAGCCTCTACAGGTTACTCCCCGTTTGAGCTCTAAAATTGACGCCAACCCCGGGGTATTCTGGACCTATTAAAGGAAACCTGGGAGGAGGAGCACTCCCCCTCCAAGAATGCCCTTCAATACTGTATGTAATAGATCTTAGAAACCGACAAGATATGTTAGGTCAGTTTGCTAAGGAAAATCTTAGGTCTGCTCAAGAACGTCAAGGGAGGCAGTATAACCAAAATGCTCGCATAAGGGTCTCCCAAACTGAGGAAAGTGGCAGGGTCCTTTCCAAGTTCTCCGCCGCATCTGGGAGGTGAATTATGAAATCTTTCGACCGGGGTCCAGGAAGGGTAAACAAATCTACGACGTGAACCTACTGAAACCCTAGAAAACTATGAGATCTCTATTCATCCGCCCTCTGGAAGGGGTGACAGATCTGGGTCCACAGCCACCACAGGATAGTACTTGTAATGTCCATCAGGTCCCTATGGGAGGTCAGTTAACCACGGAACACAGGGCAGACCTACTGGAATTGTGTAACCAATTCCCAGATGTGTTTTCGGAGTTGCCAGGGCAGACTGTTTTATTGTCCCAGAGGATTGAGAAAGCGCAAAAGTACGGTCCTGTCCCTACAGATTGCATGAAGGCCACAAAGCCCTTCTAGAGAACTAAATACTATACATGTTGGAATTGGGCGTGATTGAGGAGTCCCACGTGAATTGTGTAGCCCTATAGCCTTGGTCCCTAAACCAGATGTGAAAGTGAGGTTTTGCGTGTACATCTGAAAGGTAAATGCGGTATCCACATTTGATGCAGAACCAATGCCAAGTTTGCATGAATTGCTTGACTCCCTTCATATAGCAGAGAATATCTCCACCATGGATCTCATGAAAGGATAATGGCAGATACCATTAGCGGAGGAATCCAACGTCAAAACTTCCTTCGCCACCCCTCTCGGTTTATACCAATTCGTCACTATGCCGTTTGGGCTACATGGCGCTCCAGCCACCTTCCAAAGATTAATGTACAAGGTGCTATGACCCCATAGGGCATATGCCGCCATCTACTTGGATGACATCGTTGTCACGGGAGACCAGTACTTTTTACAACTTTTACCACTGGGATCTTGAGTGGTTTCTGGTGAATAGCAAATGATGATGTGTGACAATGGGATGAATGGATCAGATATGTGTATGTTTGTATGTATATGTTCATTTATATAGTGACATCAATGTACACAGTGTCACGGGGGACCAGTACGTTTAACACCTTTTACCACCGGGATCACTGTCACCAGACAGGATACAATAATTGAATAAACGAAAGTTAATTCTAGCAAGCCAGCAAACACACAACATACACAATACCAATAAACATTCACCAACTGGGGTCTAGGGGGGAAGTCTCTAGGCTCAACTAGGTGCACAAGCCTGCTTCAGAATGCTTATCCTGTCCGCTTCATGTTCCAGGCTTCTCCTCATTCTGCTTAGATCAGTGCTTGTGTGGGCTCTTTTGAACAAAGCTCTTTTGAATCTCCTGCCTGCGTGTCTGGGATCAGCTCAGGCTCATTCTAAAAATCCCAGTGAGTTTAAGAGTATGGGCATTGAGACTATACCTGAAACAAAACTGGGTGGTGATAGATTTAAAGCACTTTGTGTCAGGGAATCCTTCTGGATGTATTCTCTTGACATGCTCTCACCTACAGGTTTAAATGAGTGCACAGATACGAGTTCACTGGTCTTAGTCTGTTCTTCTTTTGCTGTCTGTGTTCTCCCTGATTGGATTGGGATGAGTTCCATGGAAGTGTCCTCAATGCAATCTCAGACAAACAAACAGATACACTACCGACACGCTTTATTGCGCATCGGCCAGATCCGCAAGCCGGGAGATTTCCCGGCTTGCTAGTGGCCGCCCCTCGGCGTGCCGCGCGTCTATGACGCGCGGTCACGTGTCTTCGGGAGCCTGCGCCCCCTACACGCGCGTCCAGGGCTCCCCGAGGGAGCCCTGGTGTCCCGCGATGTGGAGGACGGCGGCAGGGGGTTCCGGGGGACCCGGTGGACCCGGCAGCGGTAGGGAGAGCGCCCCGATCGGAGGGCGCTCTTCCGCTGCTTCGGCGCGCGCCCGTCACCCTCGGGCGCGCGCCAGGCTACTGCTGCGGCCAAGAACGGGCAAATGCTCGAATAAACTTGGCCGCAGCAGTAAGACCACAACATAAAAGAGAAAAAAAAAAGAAAAAGGATCATAGTGCAACTAAATACAAACAACAAATCACTGATAAAGTATACAGATATAGACAGTAATTTAATATATAATTAAAAATACACATAAAAAAAACAACAAACAATTGCTTGTTGGGCAGGGAACACACTAATAAAGTGATGGCGTCCAGTGGGGCTACTCATCCCAACCCTTTGAATTGGACTATATTTGGTCAGATTTTCCTTCTTTTTGGCGCCGGTTTATCTTTATCTATTGTCATTTTTTGGTTTGTGTCACCTATTGTGCCTGGCAGGCTTTGCCTAATATTTTAGGAGTTTATATATTATTAGTTATTATACACTTATTTTTGCAATTCACGCATTAGCGCTGTTCCCACTGCCCTTTCCCTGATTGGATTACTACTTCTCTGTTCTTATGGGGTCATCCCCATTTTGTTATATCCAATACCACTATTTGTGGGTCCAGATGGTATCTCCATATCCCTGGGGTTTGTTGTTTTCTACCTTCCCCTTTAGTATATAGTTGCTTATAACCCACCCCTATATCTACATGGTTCATTCAATTTTATTCAAACATATTGTCCCTATATAGGTTTACACTTGTTTAATAGTTTTTAAACTGCGTTTATTCATTTTTAATTTATTAAATAAATTGTTGAGTTAATCCTTAAAGTCACCTTCACATATTAGATTAGATTAGTTTAGGTTAATATAGTTATCATTAATGGGCACCATTATTATATGCATCACCTGGTATTGCCAGTGGTAATTTATATACACTTATCACCAATGTATTTACATTAAGCATTTACACTGGTTTATTTTTGTTAGTTATGAATAGTACACCTTGTATTCTATGCCGTTTTATTATTTATTACTTTTTCGAACACTAACATTATACCATCCCTAGCCGTTTCGAATGTGTGTTGAATCAGCAGCGCTGATTCCAGCCTTTTTTTGAGCATTGTTGCTGTGTTTACGTGGACTTTGCCCTATATAAACTGGCTATGTTACACCAAGTAATTATTTCTCCTGAGGAAGTCCCGCAACGTGACGAAACGCGTAGAGACGGGGTGACGTCATCTTAGACGGACGTGTGGAAGGAGGTCCTGAGTTCCCTGATACTGTCTTCAGCTGATCCGCCTTCACTTCCGGCAGTGTACTACACATGGAAGTGTTCTGATCATTGGAGACGCTGAAATGCTGCAGGACTCGTGGCAGGAGTGGCAAACAGCCACATCAGGTGCAAAGTATCATTGTCGGACCCCCCCGCTCCTGTAGATGACGCCCCTTACAGATTCTCTCCAATGTTTGTGTTATTTTAGCATCCTGTAAGTGTATCTCCTAGGGACACTTTCCTTTAAATAAATTCACCCTATTTGTACACAGTTACGCGCTATGGAGCTTGCACTTTTTTTGTGTTTTGTTCTTCTAGGTGTATAGTGGGGGGCCACACCACTTTTTCTGAAGCAGCAGGGAGCTCCTGGGATCATTGTGTTGTTGGGATCCTCCCCTCCTCTGAACCATCACTAAGTGGAGACATTTGGACTTTATATTGTTATGTTTATTGCATCTTTTGATTATATTTACTATTAGAACATCACATTCACAATTTATGTGTTTATATTTTAGTTTCACATTTATTCACGTCACTTAGCAGCGCTACTTTTTGTGTGTGTTTATAGATATTGTGATGTCCACACCCCGTTGCAGTCTCTTTTATCCAGATCAATGGCAGGGAAACGTAGTGTTGATGCACAGGAGGGTTTATTTGCCAGGTACAAAGCAGGAACAAGGTTAACTTATAACATAAAACAGAAACAAAAAATCTAACTCCTTTTCAGAGTTCTGACTAATACAGCTTAGTCCCTAACTAACTGTGGGGGAAACTAAGCTCTTTCCCCACTTTAGACACTGTACATGCAGCTTCCCTTTGCAGTATCTCACACGGCTGTCTGTGTGTGTGCCTTCAGATCAGCACAGCAGCAGCACAGGAAGCTGTCCTTGCTGCCTTTTAACCTTGCAGCTCATTAATTAGGGCTCAGGTGAGAGTGAAGGGAACACACCCTGGAAGGTGCTGGGTCCTAAGTACATCCCCTCAAACACCTTTTGCTTCAATATATCACATATCCCCCCCCCCCCCTTGCTCAATCATTATCGGGTGAGCACTTGAAAATAGGGAGGTGTATACTCAGGACAAAGCATCAGCATTTCCATGTTTGGAGCCTGGCCTGTGTTCAACTGTGAACTGGAACCCCTGGAGACTCAAAAACCAGCGAGTTACACGAGCATTCTTTTCCTTATTTTGTTGCATGTACTTTAAGGGTGCATGGTCCATTATTAGGGTAAATTTTCTCCCTAACAAATAATATTTTAGAGTCTCTAATGCCCGTTTGATGGCCAAGCCCTCTTTCTCAACTACGGCATATCTCTTCTCATGGACTATTAGCTTTCGGCTGATATATATGATGGGGTGTTCCTCCGTTCCGACTCTTTGTGACAGGACCGCTCCTATCCCTACATCGGAAGCGTCACACTGAACCTGAAAGTCCCTGGTAAAGTCCGGGGTGATCAGGACGGGATGAGCACATAAGGCGTTTTTTAAGCTTTGGAAAGCTTTCTCCTCCTGGTCAGACCACTTCACCATGACCGAACTCTTCCCTTTCATTAGGTCGGACAGAGGGGTTGAGAGGGTGGTAAAGTCTGGTATAAAGCGACGGTAGTAACCAGCTAGGCCGAGGAAGGCTTTAACCTGTTTCTTAGTTATTGGTCTCGGCCACTCCCTAATTGTCTTCAGCTTTGCCACCTGCGGTTTCACAAGCCCTCTACCAACCGTATACCCTAAGTACTTGGTCTCTTCTAAACTGATGGCACACTTATCAGGGTTTGCTGATCAGACCCGCTTCCTCCAAGGAGTCTAGAACTGCATGTACCTTTTCCAGGTGAGAGTCCCAGTCATTACTGTGAATGATCACATCATCCATGTAGCTCGAGGCATAGTCTGTATGGAACTTCAACAACCGGTCCATCAATCTCTGAAAGGTTGCTGGAGCCCCATGTAGACCAAAGGGTAGGACCTTATATTGGTATAGACCGCCTGGTGTGGAAAATGCCGTTTTTTCTTTAGCAGCCTGTGTTAGAGGTAACTGCCAATACCCCTTAGTCAGATCAAGGGTAGTTAAGAATCGGGCATCACCTACCCGGTCTATCAGTTCATCCACCCGTGGCATAGGGTATGTATCAAATTTGGAGACTGCATTTAGTTTCCTAAAATCATTACAGAACCTGATCAAGCCATCCGGTTTCGGAACCAACACGATAAGGCTCGACCAGTTACTGAATGATTCCTCGATTACGTCGAGGTCCAACATTTTCTGTACCTCCTCTTTAACGGCCTGTTGCCTAGCCTCAGGTAATCTATATGGCTTAAGATGTATGACCTTCCCAGGTTCTGTATGGATGTTATGTTCAATAACCGAGGTTGTCCCGGGTACAGGGGAGAAAACTCGGGCATTGCGCACAAGAAACTCCTTTACCTCCTGTTTCTGAGGGCCAGACAAGGTGTCAGCAATTTTCACTTCAGGAACAGAAGGTTCCCTAGATGGTACAGTCCGAACTAGAGTAACCAACGCTTCCCTCTCTTTCCAGGGCTTTAAGAGATTCACATGATACAACTGTTCTGGCTTCCTCCTTCCGGGCTGTCTAACTCTATAATTGACCTCTTCTACTCTTTCTAGGCCTTCGTAGGGTCCCCGCCAGGTGGCCAAAAATTAACATTCTACTGTAGGTACCAGCACTAACACCTTATCTCCCAGCCCAAACACCCTAAGTCTGGCATTCCTGTTATAAGAGTTCTGCTGTGAACTCTGGGCTTGCTGCATGTGTTGTCACACAATCGGTAACACTGCTGCAATGCGATCCTGCATCTGGGAAATATGCTCGATTATGCTACGGTGGGATGTCGACTCTGTTTCCCAGGACTCTTTGAGCATATCAAGTATACCTTGTGGGTGTCTCCCATACAACAACTCAAAAGGGGAGTAACTTGTAGATGCCTGAGGGACTTCTCTTACGGCAAACATTAAATACGGCAAGAGAAAATCCCAGTTTTTACCATCTCGTTCTATTGCCTTCCGTAACATATGTTTAAGAGTCTTGTTAAACCACTCCACTAGGCCGTCGGTTTGCGGGTGATAGACCGAAGTGTGTAAATGTTTGATACTCAACAACCTGCATAGCTCTTTCGTAACCTGGGACATGAAAGGGGCTCCTTGGTCTGTTAATATTTCCTTGGGGATCCCGACCCGAGTAAACAACAACATTAATTCTTTGGCTATGCCTTTAGCGGATGTATTCCGGAGGGGAACCGCTTCCGGATATCTTGTGGTCTACAATGACTAGAATGTGTTGATGGCCCCGTGCTGACTTTTGTAATGGGCCTACCAGATCCATTCCGATACGTTCAAAAGGAACTTCAATAATGGGCAAGGGTATTAACGGACTACGGAACGATTTTACTGGTGAGGTCATTTGACACTCTGGACATGTCCCACAATAACGTTCAACGTCTTTGTGTAGACCCGGCCAGTAAAATCGCGCTTCTATTCTATCAGTGGTTTTCTTTACCCCTAGGTGTCCTCCCAGGATATGGCTATGGGCCAGGTCCATTACCTGACTTCTAAAGGGCTTTGGCACCAGTAGCTGCTCTAACCTATCAGGGTCTTCTTTTTCTACCCTATAAACTACTGCACCGACACACTTTATTCGAGCAAATACCCAGTATATACCTGGCAGATACCTGGAATGCGCCGCTCCTCACCTCTGACAAGCCCCGTTGCGTTTGCCTTCCCAGCCTGGGTTCATGCCTGGCTGACGGGCGGCTGATCTGTTAAATGATAATGATTAGGATTTAATAGGCTGCAATGCTTCGCGTGTCTACCAGATGGCATAAATTCATGAATTGTAATGCAGTATATATATATATATACTGTGCAGTATTGCAGCCAGCGGGAATAAAATGCTTCAATCCCTGAATGGAAAATACCTCAATGCACTCGGGCAGAAAACAGTCACAAACCTCAATACACCCGGGTATACCCGAATTCGTGGGACTAGCCGAGCTCGAATAAAGTGTGTCGCCAGTGTAAGTCATTGTTGTAGACAAAGTAGGGTGGTGATGGCGTAACCTCATGGTTAACTGGTACCCCATTTATGCTCACTACTGTGGCTTTGGCGTTTACTAGCGTCAAATCGTCAAGTTGGGCAGAGGCAAACTTTACGGGAGCAACCTGTAAATCCTGAAAATCTAGTTCTGGGGGGTCCTCAACCTCAGGTCCTTCACCTGCCATAACCTCTAACAGAGAACCAGGGTCTACTGGGTCGGGAATACAAAAAACAAAAATAGGAGCGCATGAAAATGAAACCAGAAGAAACCAGAATTAATACATATATTTTTATCATGAAAAATCATTCATCATACAAAAAATACACATACAGTAATACAGTAATATAATAATAACCTTGTCTAAATTGACACAAATAAATTATGCACGAGCCCTAGCCACACAGGAATAATGGATGTAAACACCCAAACGCACAACCCTAGATTGTGACAGAGAAGGAGAGGTGCTAGGAATGCAGGATGTTATAGAAAAAACAGACCTTAGGCACTAGAATTCCCCTTTGTGCTCGTCGTGGCAGGTAGGGCTCCACCAGCTACACAAACTGACCGTCGTCACGGACGTGCGTCGCTGCGTTATGACGTCACCAACATGTTTCATGTCACATGAAACTTCATCAGGGCTTGGCCATAGACACTCAGAGAGGCACTAATATACCTCCCCTGGTTCCTATATTAACCAATAGGGAACCATGTCTTATTTCAGGCTATCAGACCATCCAATCAACTGCTCACATACTAATTGACAAATCAATATAACTAAATGCTAACAGTAAATTAGAAAAATGATAATAAATACATAACACTTACAAAATAATACCCACACAACTACATAACATGACAAAGCTTAAAATGATCAACTATAATTGATTTAAAAATGACACAAATAAAAACGATTTGAAATACTTTGAACCAAAGCAATGACTATTAATTAGTCTATTGTTCCTCATGATGCAACATACTTATAATGAATTAATGTGTAAACATACAAATATTCAGAGCTATATGAGCTCTAGACTCCTTATAATTACATCATTGTCCATACCTTAAAAAATAAAATAATACTGTATATATTATAAAGAACAAGAGATAAACAACATTATCGCAGCTTGTCCTGATTAACCTATGAGTGTCAGAGTAAAACCTCGCAGGACACCCTTAAGAAGGTACAAAGATAAATCCCCCCTTAACTAGATTATTTTTTTTTAATTAAAATTAGAACCATATGGACATAAATCTACATTCATCACACACTGAGTACTTATGTAATCCATAAAAATTAATTATATGTTACTATCTAATGTGATAAAAGCCTTAGTAGGAGAAGTTAGAGATGACATGTGTTTATACATACATCGCAGCCTACTGTATAACTAGATGAGTCAGAACTATGCTCGCAGGACTCAATAGCCTTATATCAAAATCTGTTCCATATTATCATTAGGTGAATAAATGTCACAAATAACCATATTATATATATTAGCACAAAGCCTAGGACAATAACCTCATTAACCCCCTGGAGAAATAATGAACTTAGTGACTATTCTCATACTACCCCAGGGGAATTTGATATCATTTTTGAAGTTATTTGGAAGTTATTGTAGAAAGTTATTTTAGAAAAGGGGCCAATTCTATCTGCTCATTTAACCCACCGGGTGACTTGCTTTCCAGTGTATAAATCCAGAATTGTTCCCTTTGGAGCAGGAAATTCTCCCTATCACCCCTCCTGGGATCTCTGGATACTACTTCAATTCCCCTAAAGCGTAGGGTATCCACCTCTCCTTTATGGTGGGTTAAAAAATGTTGAGCTAGATTATGGATAGTTTTGCCCTTCTCTAAATTTAGTCGTGCATTTTTAATCCCATTAATGTGCTCACCAATACGCACTTTAAGTGGTCTGATGGTTTTCCCTACGTAAATTAATGGACATGAACAATTGATAACATATACAACAAACGTAGTTGAACAGTTTATAAAATGGTTCACCACAAATTCCTTCCCATTGTTGCTATTACATATCACTTTATCCTTGCTCATATGTTTGCAAACCACACATCTGCCACATGTATAGTTGCCCATTGGTTAAGCAAGAAAGTTGCCACTTACAGTAAGATTTTTATTGTTTTCGCTAGTGGCCTTCTTCAGAGCCCTAGGTGCCAGACGATTTTTAATATTTTTGGCTTTTCTGAAGGCAACTTTGGGCCTAGAGGGCAACGTTTCCTTTAGAATGGGATCCATTTTCAGGATATCCCAGTGTCTATTAAGAATCCCTCTTATCTTATTTTCCTGTCTGCAAAAACCTGTCTTGAAAATGGGTGTATCACTAAAAACCATTTTCTTTTTAACAAGTTGTTTAGATTTTGGAATAAGTAATTCTTTCCGGGAGAATCCTCTACACTTTTTAATAGATTTACTTATAAGTTCCTCATCATATCCTTTTTCTTTAAACCTAGTAGCAAAACTTAGTGTTTGTGTGTCAAAATCAGTGATTTGTGAACAATTCCTACGGACACGCAACACTTGCCCATACGGAATATTATCTAACCAGAAGATGGAATGGTTGCTGTTGCGGTCCAAATAGGAATTGACATCTACTGTTTTGAAAAACGTTTTGTGACAATATTGTTATCCTGAATGGTAATTTTCAGGTCTAGGAAATTAATTTCACTATTATTATTTTCCCCACTGAAAGTCAGATTTCTCTCATTATTATTTATACTTCTAATAAATGAATCCAGGTCATCCTGTGTACATGACCAGATGATCAAGATGTCATCTATATACCGTCGATAATATTTAAGATATTTTCCATAGGCATTGTTGTTCCAAATAACATCTAGTTCCCACTATCCCAAAAACAAACCAGCGTAATTGGGAGCGAAACATGTCCCCATGGCCGTCCTAGTGGTCTGGAGATAGAATTGTCCCTCAAAAGAAAAATAATTATGATGAAGTATAAAATTAACACTATCTATAATACATTTCTGTTGTACATCGGTTAAAGAATTATCATTGTGCAAAAAATGGGTGATTGCTTCCAAACCTTGGTTGTGACGTATGCAGGTATAGAGAGAGGCTACTGTACATCTAAATTAACCCAGATGTAATTCTCCTCCCAAGTAATATTTTGTAAGGAATTTAATACATCCATACTGTCACGTAAAAAAGAGGGTAGTGCTGCAGTAAGGGGTGCCAAAAAATAATCAACATATTGTGATAAATTAGCAGTGATGGAATCAATCCCCAACACAATGGGACGGCCAGGGGGACTCTCTAATGTCTTATGTATCTTTGGTATGTGATACGGATACAGAATGGGAACACGTGGACAGACCTTATACATATAGGAATTCTTTACCTGACAGTACCCCTAGATTGAGTGCTTTACTTAGGAAATCTTTAATAATGCATTGATATTTCAGTGTGGGATCACCTGTAATTTTTCATAGGAGATCTATCATTCAGAAGCGATTGCTTCTTAATATAGTCCTCCCTATTTGCAGGACTGTCCCACCCCCCTTATCCGCTGTCGTATGATAAGGTCACCCATTCCAATTTAATTCTTTAAAGCCGTCTTTCTTGGTGGCTTAAATTGTCATTAACCATTCAAAACGTTTGTTTTTTACACAATTAACTGCAAATCCTTTTCTACAAGTTTACCAAAAAGCTCCACATAAGGACCCCTGGATTCATAGGGATAAAATAAACTGTTAGGTCTATATGGTGTATGCATAATGGTTTTAGCATCTTCACTTTCCAAATAAGACCCACAGACCCTGCAAGTATCTATATCTTGTGATGCTTGTGAATTCCCACAGCTAGAGTTGTCTATATTGTCAATAGCCCTAACCCTACTGTTACTCCACATGTTCCAGCATATCCAATAGAATGATGAATCTACATTCATTGCCGCCACCTATTACTACAACCTTCATCCATCAAATCATTATCAATGATGATTGATGGTGTAAAGGTATCCCCCATTATCTGTATAGATTCCTGTCGACCTCCACACAATTTGTTAATTTTTCAGGCTTTGTGCTAATATGGTTATTTGTGAAATTATTCACCTAATGATAATATGAACAGATTTTGATATAAGGGCTATTGAGTTCTGCGGCATAGTTCTGACTCACCTAGTTATACAGTAGGCTGCGATGTATGCACAAACACATGAATCTCTAACTTCTCTTACTAAGGCTTTTATCACATTAGATAGTAACATATCATTCATTTTTATGGATTACATAAGTACTCAGTGTGTGATAATGTAGATTTATGTCCATAGTGTTCTAATTTTAATCTAGTTAAGGGGATTTACGTTTGTACCTTCTTAAGGGTGTCCTGCAGGTTTACCTGACACTCTAGGTTAATCAGGACATCTGCGATAATGGTGTTTATCTCTGTTCTTTATAATATATATTATTTTATTTTTAAGGTATGGACAATGATGTAATTATAAGGAGTCTAGAGCTCATATAGCTCAGAATATTTTTATGTTTACACATTACTTCATTATAATTATTTGCATCATGAGGAACAATATCCAGAAAGGAGAGTTGGAGCACAGCTATACGAAATAAATTTGCTAAAGAGCGTGTCCCAAAAATTAGAGGTTTATTATTTGTCGAAACATGGTAACAGAAAAAAAATGAGCCTCAGGCCCCCCACCGACATGTTTCGAGCTTCCGCTCTTTATCAAGGTGTACCTTTTTTTCATAATCATGATTTGGCTGACACTAGCTAGTGTGAGTATTTACCTATCTGGTAAATCTCTTCCGGTTTATTGATAACTGGTGTGGAATTAGGTGTTTATGCTATAGATGGTCACCATTTAATGTGGGATACTTCAAGGATACAACACTTACATATATATTGAACTTGCTGAGTCAACGTTTAGAGCACCACACAGTCTGGCTTTTTTTTTTTTTTTTTTTTTCATGAGGAACAATAGCTCATATAGTCATTGCTTGGTTCAAAGTATTTAAATCGTTTTTATTTATGTGCATTTTTAAATCAATTATAGTTTATTATTTATGCTTTGTCATGTATGGTATTTGTGTGTGTGTATTATTTGTAAGTGTTATGTTTTATTACATTTTTCTAATTTACTGTTAGCGTTTAGTTATATTGATTTGTCAATTATATTTGAGCAGTTATTGATGCCTGATAGCCTGAAATAAACATGGTTCCCTATTGGTTAAATGAAACCGTGGTATATTAATGCCTTCTCTGAGTGTCTATGGCCAAGCCCTGATGAAGTGTCTGTGACATGAAACATGTTGGTGAGGTACATAACGCACTCGACGCACGCTGTGACGACGGTGCGGTGTTGTGTAGCTGGTGGAAGCCCTACCTGCCACGAGGAGCACAAAGGGAATTCTAGTGCCTAAGGTCTTTTTCTCTATAACATCCTGCATTCCTAGCACCTCTCCTTCTCTGTCACAATCTAGGGTTGTGCGTTTGGGTGTTTACATCCATCATTCCTGTGTGGCTAGGTCTCTGCATAATTATTTGTGTCAATTTAGACAATGGTTTATTATATTACTGTATTATGTGTTCTTTGTATGATGAATGATTTTTCAATGATAAAATATATGTATTAATTCTGGTTTCTCTGTCTGGTTCATTTTCATGCGCTCCTATTTTTGTTTTTATTATTGCTGTTATGCCCCGCTGATCACTGGGAGAATTGGGGAGCTGCGGGGTGACAACCGGGTAGCCGTGAGAGGGGTCGTTTGGAGAGACACGCACTCAATACAAATTTTCTACTGGGTCTGGAACCTCAACCTCAAGGGCACACCCTACTTCTTTCCCAGAGTTCCCAAAATCACGGAAAATCCCTACCCCTTAGGAACCTCATAACATCATATTCTGCACTAACCCCAACTGATACTTTCTGGGCCAATGGGGTTCTATGTACACGTCGTGCACTGGGGTAAGTGCGATCATCCCCATGGATACACAGGGTACCTGTAAGGCGACCCCTGGTAGACACCCAGATTGGACTAGACGTGCAGCACCAATGTAACTGTACTACCATGGGTCAAGGCATTGTACGTACAGTAGCCCTCCATTGTGACTTCACACATCCTATTCCTCTCTAAATTACTTTCCTCTATAACTCGGCTTAACAGCAGAACCCCCGCCGAAAAATACCCCACATAAATGTCACATTGCATTCGTCAGGTTCATAGGGCAACTTCTGCCACAAATGTCACAGTTCATTACATTTGTAGTCACTCGGTGTACGTCCCAAAACTGGTTCTGGTTTTTTCTCCAGGCTATTGGAAATGGTGGGGCTAGAAGTCTTTCTCGGGTGCTGTGGGATGCAACCTCGCTGTATTGGGATTCTATGATTCCCTTTTGCCCCCTTGGCTAGAGAACAGTCATACCGGACCTCCTGATGTCGGGACCTGCGACCTGGTGAAACTCGTCGGGACTTGTATTCCGGGCCATCTCCTGAGCAGCAAAGTGGTGTTCCACTAAAGCGACCAACTGCTCTGACGCTTTGGTGGTCATTCTTGCTTACCCACTTCTGGACGCGTGCGAGGAAGACCCCGCAGACCGGTCGATGACGACCCTTTCGAGTGCTCGCGGCAGCTGTACATTCGTCAGTGGAGACCATTTGCCGCGCGTGGATGCGGTCGGTAGGGTTGGGGAGTCTCATAAGGGAGCCTTTTCTGCATCGTAACGCGGCAGTACCGAGTGGAAATCCGCTGGCGCCGAACTACTGCGACAGTGACAACGTAGCCCGTCCGTAATACTACCTTTAGGTTTCCATAGTTTTCCGCTTTTCTCTGGCTCCAAGTCAATCATAGGCCTTCGGGAGTCCTGACTAAAAAGGAGCAATTATGTCCAGCCCCTGCCACAACATATCCACCATTGGCGCACTGCGGGGCGCTCGAAAAATTGACAGGTACGCCTCACTCATCGCCCTCCGTCATTTTCGAATAAGTGGCGATTTTACTGTTATGACTGTGCGGGGCCACTGTAGTACTGGCGCGGTAGATTTTCTCATCCCCAAGACTTGGAGCTCCTGGTGTAGCGAAAGTTGCGCCTCGTGTTGCCTCTTCTTTTAGCGTCTGATCGGTAGGGACAGCGCCATCTGTTGTATACACAGCACCCGCTACTTTCAGTGTTGGACTTTGTCATCTGTTTAATAGCTCTCATATTGGTTTTGAACCTCCCTTCAAACCCTGCACTAGTAGCAGCATTTTCTGTTTGCCTTGTACCTGAGCGAGTTTAAAATGACTCGCATTCTCCACCCAGTTGTGATGTCCACAACCCCGTTGCGTCTCTTTTATCATATCAAAGGCAGGGGAAACGTAGTGTTTGAATGCACGAGGAGGATTTATTTGCCAGGGGTCCAAGCAGGACAGGGTAACTTATAACATAAAACAGAAACAAAAAACTACAACCTAACTCCATTTTCAAGAGTTCTGGCCAACACACTTAGCCCTTTAAAGCTAACAAGTGGGGAAACCATAAGCTTTTCCCCATTAGACACTGTACCTGCAGCTTCCCTGTTGGCAGTATCTCACAGGCTGTCTGTAGGTGTGCTTGCAAGACCAGCACACGCATCAAGCACAGGAAGCTGTCTGTGCTGCCTTTATATACCTTGAAGCCATTAATTGAGGCTCAGGTGAGAGTAAGAGACACACCCTGGAAGGTGCTGGGTCCTATGTACCTCCCTCAACACCTTTGGCTTCAATATATATAATATGTAATATGATAAATACAGAGAGAAGAAACCTCGTAAAAAGCAACACCAGACAAATTATGACCAAATAATGATAAATTTATTAAATCAAAACATAAGTGAAAAACAAAAACCAGCTGACTGCAAGATAACTGCCTGACTAAAAAGACAAAATACATTAACATATGGACAGACCTTCAGGCGGAACAACTAAATTACCCAAGTAAAACCCAAACACATCATATGATCAGTACCTACGAATGATGATGGACCATAGGGGACGCGAGTACCCATAACGATCTCACAAGCTGGCCGGGGTCCGTTATACGGATTACTGAACAAAAAAAATAAAGAAAATAATAATAATAACTTACAGAAAATAAATAGAAGTATGGTAAAAGTAATTAGCACGCATGGCATACCCAAGGGTGCGGTGGCACTGATAAAGCAGAAGACCCCTATAAAGCATGAAACCTATAATATAGACCATGACATCAAAGAAACACTTATTTGAAAGGTACTCAGTGACCAAAACACAATGTGCAAAAGATTGGTGATAGGAAAGGATCCGCTCCTGTGATAGTATGACACACTGTGCGTCGTCTGGTAGACAACCACAAACGATCCAAGAATACTTCCAGGGGGTAAACCAACGGAATATAAAGGTCCAAATACAGTGCTTAGGAGGCCGGGGCCAGCAGCGTGAAAGTCCCACCAACGAATTTCGCCCAACTAATGCTCTCTTCTGGTTCTATTATATTATATAATGCTAGTCTATCATATGTGATTAGTTATTTCCAGTGATAGGACTGACCTCCTGCTACGTCCAGCCTTATCCTTGCTTCAGGCTCCACACGCTAGTCTGTAGCGCTATACTTCAGTAGGACATTGAAATGCAAAACACAGTAGAGTCTGGCAGCTGATCAAGCTCTGGGAAGAACAAGAAACACAATGCTCAAACACAAACAAAACAAAACAAACAAAAACCCGGGGCTTGTGCATCTGTTCAGTCCCCGGCTCAGCGACGCTGAGCTGCCTACGCTGAGAGAGGAGGCCCGGCGCTCACGCTGGAGGAGCACACCAGGGAGACAGATGGTCCCAGCAGCACTGCAGCGTCACCCCCCCCCCCCCCTTCCCGCACGTCCCCCCGCCTCCCCCAGGCCCTCCCCCCACGTGGCACAGCCCCCAGCACTGACCTCCCCCGTGCAGGGACCGGGCAGTTCATCCATACCCTCCCCCACCCCCCGTATCTGTGTGTATTTATTTGTGTGTTTTCTGCATCAGTGTGTGTGTATCGTGTGTGTATTTATTTTTTTTGGTGTACTGCATCAGTGTGTGTGGTATCGTGTGTGTATTTATTTGTGTGTGTGTGTATGTATTGTTTTTGTGTATTTGTGTGTGTGTGTGTTGTGAGACAAACGGCCTTACTCCGGGGCTCCGTCGTTTGTCCGGGACTGTTTAGAACACGTCTTTTAGGGTAGGTTAAATATGAGGCGTCACGTACTGTTCCTTTAAACAGGCTATGCCTGGTTTATTCAGTCCAGGCACGAGACTTGCCACAGTGCATACACAACAGAAAACAGATCAAAACAAAAGCTGCTCCCTGAGCGCTAACTACTTAGATATCCCTGACTCCGGGTTGGAATGGGCTTTTCCACTCCAACAACAAAACAAGGTACTTTTGCAGTCTTACCAAATGACCAGAAAGATTGAACCTGTTTGGGGAAGAGGCTTCTCCCCTCTGTAGTTCACCAGGCCTTCCAGCTCCTTGGCTCTTGTGGGGAGACAAGCAAACAGGAAATCAGTCTTTCATACCTGATTCTTCCTAATTAGCATGACAGGTGACAGAAATCAGGCACAGACCAAACTCTGGTCTGGATCTCTCATCCCTCAGTTCCAGCGCTTGCCAAACTGGGATGGAGTGTATGTATTATAAGGCTGCACTCCCGGGCCAAACAGGATAGAAACTGTCTAGTATCCTGGGAGCCCTATATCGGAATTTATTACCATCCCCTTGTTTCTGTCCATCATTCCTCCCCCCAGCTCAGACCTCGAGAGATGAGCGACCATGGATATTAGGGAGTGCATCCTTGACAACCCGTCAGCATTTGCCATGTTTGGTGCCTGGACCTGTGTTCCACAGAAAATTTAAAAAGGGTTGTAGGCTTAGGAACCCACTGGAACTCTAGCATCTTTTCCCTGTTTTGACACATCCAGGTAAGGGGTGTGCATGATCTGTGACCAACCCGAATTTCTCTCCCCAACAAATATATTTGGCGTCTCTCACGCCCACTTTATTGCGAGACCACTCTTTCTCCTCTACTATGGAGTAATTTTTCTCCTGGGGATTTATTTTCCTACTTAAATAAAGGAGGGGTGCTCCTCACCTTGAGACTCCTGGGAGAGTAAACCCCCCCCCAGCCCTACCTCAGATGCGTCGGTTTGGACTAACGAACTCTTTGGAGAAAGTCAGGTGTTACCAACACTGGTTGGGCACAGAGAGCTTCTTTCAGGCTTCTAAAGGCCTGTTCGGCATCGGTTCGGGGCGGAAAGGGGGCAGCTTGTTAACCCTTTCCCCTGGTCCTCTTGCTTTTGTGAGGTCAGTTAGTGGGGTTGCCTTAGTTTCAAATTGGGGAATAAACCCTTCTATATAACCCAATTAACCCAAAAAGGTCTTACTTGTTTTTTGTAACTGCCTTGGCCAATTTTGTATCGCCTCTCACTTTGAGTGTTGGGGTTTGAGTAAACCCTGCCAAGAAATCCCCAGATACTTGGCCTCCTCCAGACCAATGGCATTTAGCGGGGTTAGCATTTTCCAAGCAGACACGGACTGCGTCAAGCACAGCTTGGCCTTTGGAAGGTGGGATTGCCAATCTTCACTATGGATTACCACATCATCCAGGTAGGCAGCAGCATACCGAGCATGTGGTTTTAAAATTTTATCCATCATTCTGGAATGTGGCGGGAGCTCCATGTAAGCCAAAAGGCAACACCTTATACTGAAAGTAGGAGGCCGTCTGGGGTTGAGAAGGCTGTCTTTTCTTTTGCCCTTTTTTGTGAGGGGAACCTGCCATACCTTTTGTTAGGTCTAGGGTTGTGAGATATCGGGCTTTGCCCAGTCTCTCTACAAGTTCATCTACCCTGGGCATAGGATAAGTATCAAATTTTGACACAACCCGCTTTAGTTTCCGTTAGTCTTACAAAACCTTGTTGTACCATCTGGCTTTGGGACTAAGACTATAGGCTGTTTCCACCCACTTTGGGATTCCTCAATTACACCTAGTTTTTAGCTATTTTTTTAACCTCTAAACTTATAGCCTTTCTTTTGGCCTCTGGATTCGGTACGGTTTAAGGTTACACTCGGACCCCCGGTTCAGAACTAGGTCATGTTCAATTACGCTAGTTCTACCTGTGCCGTATCGAGAAGATTTCTTTGTTTCTTCTCCACTAAATTCTGAACCTCTGTTTCTGATGAACAGACAGGGTTTTCAGCTACGCTAACCTCTGGGTCAGTTTCCTTGATTCTCTGACGGACCTGGGGGTACTTAGGGTTAACAAGAACTCTCTACTCTCTTCTTCCAGGGCTTGAGTAGGTTTTATTATGGGTAAATTTTGCTCATTTCCTCCTACCTGGCTGTCCTTACCTTATAATTTACTTCTCCCACTCTTTCCAAGACCTCATATGGCCCATGCCATTTACAAGGAATTTACTCTCCACAGGTGGGGAACCAGAACTAGTACCCGCCTATCACCCTGGAGAAAAAATTCTGACCCTAGCACCCTTATTATATGTATTCCTCTGTGCTTCTTGAGCTTTCTCCATGTGTTCCCTCACTATGGGTAGGACTGCAGCAATGCGGTCCTGCATCTGGGCAACATGCTCTATTACAACTTCTGTAAGGGTAACCTCGTTTCCCAAGTCTCTTTGGCTATATCCAGTAAGCCCCTTGGGTGTCGGCCATACAATAAGTTCAAACGGGGAAGCCTGTGGATGATTGGGGACTTCCCTAATGGCAAATAACAAGGTACGGTAACAAACAATCCCAGTTTTTTCCCATCTTTATCAAACGCCCCCGTAACACTGCTCTTTAAGGTTTTATTGAACCTTCCACTAAACCATCTGTTTGTGGATGATAGACTGAGTTCTGAGATGCTTGATTTTTAGGAGTTTACTAGCTCTTTTCGTTACCTTGGGACATAATGGTGTTCCCTGGTCAGATAGAATCTCTTTAGAATCCCGACCGGGAAAAAGAACTACTAACTCTCTTTTGCTATGTTTTTAGCTGAGGTGCTACTAGGGGACTGCCTCCGGATATCGGTGGTCATAATCTAATATTACCAATATATGCTGATGCCCCTAGCAGACATTTAATTAGGGGGTCCTACTAGATCCATAGCAATCCGGTCAAATGGACCTCTATTATGGAAGGGGTTACCAATGGGCTGCGGTACGCCTTGACGGGGTGCGGTGATCTGACATTCTGGGCATGAGGAACAATATTATAGCCGCGTTGATTACAGATGCAGGGGCTTTGTGCATCTGTTCAGCTCGGCTCAGCGACGCTGAGCTGCCTACGCTGAGAGAGGGAGGCCCGGCGTCACGCTGGAGGATCTAGCACCGGGAGACAGATGTCTCCCAGCAGCACTGCAGCGTCACCCCCCCCCCTCCCTCCCTCCCCGCAGCACACCGGCCCTCCCCCCACGTGGCACAGGCCCCCGCAGCACTGACCTCCCCCGTGCAGGGACCGGGCAGTTCAGCCATACCCTCCCCCACCCCCCGTATCTGTGTGTATTTATTTGTGTGTGTATCTGCATCAGTGTGTGTGTATCTGTGTGTATTTATTTCCTTTCCTTTCTTCCTTTCCTTTCTTCCTTTCCTTTCTTCCTTTCCTCTCTTCCTTCCCTTCTTCCTTCCATCCTTCCATCCCATCCTCACATCCTTCCTTCCATCCCATCCTCATATCCTTCTTTCCCATCCTTCCTTCCTTCCATCCTTCCTACCTACCTACCTTACCATACTTCCTTCCTTCCATCCATCCATCCTTCCTTCCATCCTTCCTTTCTTTCCATCCTTCCTTCCCATCCTTTCTTCCTTCCTTCCATCCTTCCTTCCATCCTTACTTCCTTCCCATCCTTTCTTCCTTCCATCCTTCCTTCCATCCTTTCTTCCTTCCATCCCATCCTTTCTTCCTTCCTTCCATCCTTCCATCCTTACTTCCATCCTCACATCTTTCCCTTCCATCCTTCCTTCCATCCTTCCTACCTACCTTCCTTCTCATCCTTCCTTCCTTCCTTCCTTCCATCTTTCCTTCCTTCCCACCCATCCTTCCTTCCTTCCTTTCTTCCATCCTTCCTTCCTTCCATCCTTCCTTCCATCCTTCCTTCCTTCCCATCCTTTCTTCCTTCCATCCTTCCTTCCATCCTTCCTTCCACCCTTCCTTCCCATCCTTCCTTCCCATCCTTCCTACCTACCTTCCTGCCCTCCTTCCTTCCATCCTTCCTACCTACCTTCCTTCCGTCCCATCCTTTCTTCCTTCTTTCCCATCCTTCCTTCCATCCTTCCAGCCTTCCATCCTTCCTTCCTTCCCATCTTTTCTTCCTTCCTTCCTTCCTTCCTTCCTTCCTTCCTTCCTGCCTTCCATCCTTCCTTCCTTCCCATCCTTTCTTCCTTCCTTCCTTCCTTCCTTCCTTCCTTCCTTCCTTCCTTCCATCCTTCCATCCTACCTTCCTTCCTTCCTTCCTTCCTTCCTTCCTTCCTTCCATCTTTCCCATCCTTTCTTCCTTCGTCTCTGTTTTTACAAAATTCTACAGTAATCCCTTTGTACCATGAAGGCCAGATATTCACCAGTTCGTAACTTCAAATTTTAATTTTTTTAAAAAAAGGATCTTCAGAAAAACGTGGTCCTATCTTTAAGGTTGATGCCGTTCTACACTAGGAGATAATTCAGTTTTTATAATATAAAATATAAGTAAATGTATTAATATTATTTTAATGAACCAATATGAGAGGAGTTTCTGGACCTCCTTTCTTTTGTTATGATGCTTAGTTAGTATTATGTGAAACTATAACCTTCTGAGACAGACATTATGTGATACAATGCACCACTAAATCTTCTCTTCTTGTCCTGCCCCTTCCCTTCTCTCCAGGATATGTTTCAGGAAAACCAGACAAAGGTCACTGAATTTCTGCTCCTGGGATTTCAAAGTCTCCGACCCTTCAATGTCGCCCTCTTCATTTTGTTCCTCATGATCTACATCATAACCTTAGCTGCAAACCTGCTGATCATCATATTGGTGTCAAACAGCCAAAGCCTTAAATCTCCCATGTACTTCTTCCTCTGTCACCTGTCCTTGTCTGACATGTTACTTACCACAAACATAGCCCCTAACATGCTACATGTTGTATTGAATGGAGGGGGCACCATATATGTTATTGGCTGCATCACACAATTCTACTTCCATGGCATTTCAACATCTGCAGAGACGTTTCTTCTCACAGTGATGTCCCTTGATCGATATCTGGCCATCTGCAACCCACTGCGGTACACCTGCATCATGGACATCAGACTTTGTCTCCACCTCGTTACCTGGACTTGGCTGATTGCATTTCTGTTAATGATATGCTTGGTTTTTCCTATATGCCAGTTAAAGTTCTGTGGTCCCCATATAATTGACCATTACTTCTGTGATTTTGATCCTCTTCTGGAGCTGTCATGTTCAGACACCTCCATTGTGAAACTAGGAGATTTTGTCTTAGCCATCCCTACAATACTCTTCCCATTTGTCTTCATCACTTCCACATATGTCTCCATCTCCCTCACCATCCTCAGGATCCCGTCCACCACTGGGAGACAGAAAGCCTTCTCCACCTGCAGCTCCCATCTGGCACTCGTGGGCACATTTTATGGGACTATCATAGCTATTTACATGGCACCATCCGGAGGACAGTCATTGAATGTAAATAAGGTCCTATCCCTTCTGTACACCGTGGGGACTCCCCTTTTCAACCCAATTATATATAGTCTGAGAAATCAGGAGATCAAGTTGGCTCTGAGAAAATGCCCCTATATAAGGAGAAGTTCTTCTATTTTAATAAAACTCAATAGAGAGAACAGCACGTAAGCTTTCTGCTGCTTACAATTAAAGTTGAACCATTTGTATAAATACACCTATTTAAGTACCAGCTCTCTCAGAAGAACTGCACTAAAAGCCCAGGAAAACCGCCGGATGGAAACACTCACATAGAAATGTATGAACCCAATCAACCTTGACACTATTCATTCCTAAGTGCATTGTATTAGGCATGCATATAGGCCACACCCCCAATCAATATTATAATTTTCAATCATTTACGAGAGTTTATTCATGTTACCTTCTATCGCACTAGATTTGTCCTGTGAGGAAATAATTGGTCTATTTGTGTTCCACGTCTCCTCATTGTCTGGTCCTACTGAAATATATCACCCATCCTGACCTTGGTTTAGCAGCTTCCCAGCGCTGATCCAGCTTTATCTACTGTGTTTTTGCATTTCAATGTCCTACTGAAGTATAGCGCTACAGACTAAGCGTGGAGCACTGAAGCAAGATAAGGCTGGGACAATAGCAGGAGTGTCAGCTCCTTATCAACTGGAAATAACTAATACAATTATATAGACTAGCATTATATATATACCCTAGAAGAAGCCTTAGTGGGCGAAATGCGTTGGTGGGACTTTCACGCTGCTGGCCCTGCCTGCTAGCACTTTATTTGGACCTTATATTTCCGTTGTTTACCCCTGGAAGTTATTCTTGGATCGTGGCTTTGTCTACCAGAGACTGCAGTGTCATACTATCACAGGAGCTGAGTATCTTCCTATTAATCCATCTTTTTGACATCTGTGTTTGGGTCACTGAAGTACCTTTCAAATAATGTTTCTTTGATGTCATGTACTATATGTATAGTTTCATGCTTATAGGTCTTCTTTATCAAGTGCCCCGCACACTGGTATAGCATGCCTGCTAATTACTTTTTACCATATTCTATGTATTTTCTGTAAAGGTTTATTATTATTTTCCTTTATTGTTTTTTTGCTCAGTATCCGTATTAACGACCGGCCAGTTGTAGATCGTTATGGGTACTCTGTCCCCATAGTGGTCATATCATCTTAGGTACTGATCATATTATGTTTGGGTTTTATATGGTAATTTAGTTTTCCTCAGGTCTGTCCATATTTAATGTATTTTCTGTTTAGTCAGGCAGGTCTTCAGTCAGCTGTTTTTGTTTTTCATTATTTTTTGATTTAATAAATTATTATCATTATTTTGCATAATTTGTCTGGGTGCTTTTTAGAGGTTTCTTTCTCTGTATTTTCATATATACATATATATATATTGAAGCAAAAGGTGTTTGAGGGGAGGTACATAGGACCCAGCACCTTCCAGGGTGTGTTCTCTTCACTCTCACCTGAGCCCTAATTAATGAGCTTCAAGGTTAAAAGGCAGCACAGACAGCTTCCTGTGCTGCTGCTGTGCTGGTCTGAAGTCACACACAGACAGCCCTGTGAGATACTGCAAAGGGAAGCTGCAGGTACAGTGTCTAAAGTGGGGAAAGAGCTTAGTTTCCCCCACTGTTAGTTAGGGACTAAGCTGTGTTAGTCAGAACTCTGAAAAGGAGTTAGGTTTTTGTTTCTGTTTTATGTTATAAGTTAACCCTGTTCCTGCTTTGTACCTGGCAAATAAACCCTCCTGTGCATCAACACTACGTTTCCCTGCCTTTGATCTGGATAAAAGAGACTGCAACGGGGTGTGGACATCACAACTGGTGGAGAATGCGAGCATTTCTAAACTCGCTCCAGTACAAGCAAACAGAAAATGCTGCTATCCTATTGCAGGGTTTGCAGGAGATGTCAAAATCCAATAATGAGAGCTTACAACAGATGACAAAGTCACAAACTGAAAGTACTGCGGTGTTAGTACAACAGATGGCGCTGTCCCTACATCAGACGCTAAAAGAAGAGCAACACGAGGCGCAACTTCGCCTACACCAGGAGCTCCAAGTCTTGGGGGAGAAAATTACCGCCCAGACTAGCGTGGCCCCACAGGTCACTCACCAGGTAAAATCGCACCTTATTCAGAAAATGACGATGGGCGATGACGTTGAGGCGTACCTGTCAATTTTCGAGCGCACCGCAGTGCGCCAATGGTGGATAGTTGTGCAGTGGGCTGGAATAATTGCTCCTTTCCTGGTCAGGGACTCACAGAAGGCCTATTATGACTTGGAGCCAGAGAAAGCGGAAAACTATGAAACCCTAAAGGCTGAGATTACGGCACGGCTAGGTGTCACTGTCGCAGTTCGGGCCCAGCGGTTCCACTCCTGGCGTTACGATGCAGAAAAGGCTCCATGCTCCCAACTCTACGACCTCATCCACTCTGCGCAGAAATGGCTCCAGCCTGACGAATGTACAGCTGCCGCCGTAGTCGAAGGGTCGTCATAGACCGGTTCCTGCGGGGTCTTCCTCGCACCGTCCAGAAGTGGGTCAGCCAGAATGACCCCCAAAGCGCAGAGCAGTTGGTCGCTTTAGTGGAACACCACTTTGCTGCTCAGGAGATGGCCCGGAATACAAGTCCCGACGAGTTTCCCGGTCGCAGGTCCCCGCACATCAGGAGGTCCGGTATGACTGTTCCTCAGCCTAATGGGCCACAGGGACTCATAGACTCCCATAAAGGAGGTGCAAATCCCACAGCCCATAGAAAGGACTCTAGCCCCACTCCTTCCAATAGACTGGAGAAAAAACCCCGACCCAGTTTTGGGAAGTACACCGAGTGCTACAAATGTCATGAACTTGGACATGTGGCAGCAGTTTGCCCTATGAACCTTGACCGAATGCAATGTGACATTTCTGTGGGGTATTTTTCGGGCGGGGTTCCTGCTGTTAAGCCGACTGTTATAGAGAAAGGTAATTTAGAGAGGAATAGGATGTGTGAAGTCACAATGGATGGGATACCTGTAAGTACAATGCTTGACACTGGTAGTACAGTTACATTGGTCGCTGCACGTCTAGTCCAATCTGGGTTTCTACCAGGGGTCTCCTTACAGGTAACCTGTATCCATGGGGATGATCGCACTTACCCAGCTGCACGAGTGTACATAGAAAACCCCATTGGCCCAGTACGTCATCAGTTCGGGGTAGTGCAGAATCTGATGTATGAGGTCCTAAAGGGTCAGGATTTTCCGTGATTTTGGGAACTCTGGGAAAGAAAGTCAGGGTGTGCCCTTGAGGTCTGAGGTTCCAGACCCAGTAGAAAATTTGTATTGAGTGCGCTGTCTCTCCAAACGACCCCCCTCTCACGGCTACCCGGTGTCACCCCGCAGCTCCCAATCTCCCGTGATCAGCGGGGCATAATCAGCAATATAAAAACAAAAATAGGAGCGCATGAAAATGAAACCAGAAGAAACCAGAATTAATACATATATTTTTATCATGAAAAATCATTCATCATACAAAGATACACATAATACAGTAATATAATAATAACCTTGTCTAAATTGACACAAATAAATTATGCACGAGCCCTAGCCACACAGGAATGATGGATGTAAACACCCAAACGCACAACCCTAGATTGTGACAGAGAAGGAGAGGTGCTAGGAATGCAGGATGTTATAGAGAAAACAGACCTTAGGCACTAGAATTCCCCTTTGTGCTCCTCGTGGCAGGTAGGGCTCCACCAGCTACACAAACTGACCGTCGTCACAGCCGTGCGTCGCTGCGTTATGACATCACCAACATGTTTCATGTCACATGACACTTCATCAGGGCTTGGCCATAGACACTCAGAGAGGCACTAATATACCTCCCCTGGTTCATATATTAACCAATAGGGAACCATGTCTTATTTCAGGCTATCAGGCCATCCAATCAACTGCTCACATACTAATTGACAAATCAATATAACTAAACGCTAACAGTAAATTAGAAAAATGATAATAAATACATAACACTTACAAAATAATACACACACAAATACATAACATGACAAAGCATAAAATAATAAACTATAATTGATTTAAAAATGACACATAAATAAAAACGATTTTAAATACTTTGAACCAAAGCAATGACTATTAATGAGTCTATTGTTCCTCATGAAAAAAAAAAAAAAAAAAAAAAAGCCAGACTGTGTGGTGCTCTAAACGTAGACTCAGCAAGTTCAAATATATATTGTAAGTTGTATCCTTGAAGTATCCCACATATAAATGGTGACCATCTATAGCATAAACACCTAATTCCACCAGTTATCAATAAACCGGAAGAGTATTACCCAGATAGGTAAATACTCACACTAGCTAGTGTCCAGCCAAATCATTGATTATGAAAAAAAGGTACACCTTGATAAAGAGCGGAAGCTCGAAACATGTCGGTGGGGGCCTGAGGGCTCATTTTTTTCTTGTTACCATGTTCTGACAAATAATAAACCTCTAATTTTTGGGACACACTCTCTAGCAAATTTATTTCGTATAGCTGTGCTCCAACTCTCCTTTCTGGATATTGTTCCTCATGATGCAACATAATTATAATGAATTAATGTGTAAACATAAAAATATTCTGAGCTATATGAGCTCTAGACTCCTTATAATTACATCATTGTCCATACCTTAAAAAATAAAATAATATATATTATAAAGAACAAGAGATAAACACCATTATCGCAGCTTGTCCTGATTAACCTATGAGTGTCAGAGTAAAACCTCGCAGGACACCCTTAAGAAGGTACAACGATAAATCCCCCCTTAACTAGATTAAAATTAGAACCATATGGACATAAATCTACATTCATCACACACTGAGTACTTATGTAATCCATAAAAATGAATGATATGTTACTATCTAATGTGATAAAAGCCTTAGTAAGAGAAGTTAGAGATTACATGTGTTTGTGCATACATCGCAGCCTACTGTATAACTAGGTGAGTCAGAACTATGCCCGCAGAACTCAATAGCCTTATATCAAAATCTGTTCCATATTATCATTAGGTGAATAAATTTCACAAATAACCATATTAGCACAAAGCCTTAAAAATATAACAAATTGTGTGGAGGTCGACAGGAATCTATACAGATAATGGGGGATACCTTTACACCATCAATCATCATTGATAATGATTTGATGGATGAAGGTGTAATAGGTGCGGCAATGAATGTAGATTCATCATTCTATTGTGATATGCTGGAACATGTGGAAGATAACAGTAGGGTTAGGGCTATTGACAATATAGACAACTCTAGCTGTGGGAATTCACAAGCATCACAAGATATAGATACTCTGCAGGGTCTGTTGGGTCTTTATTTGGAAAGTGAAGATGCTAAAACCATTATGCATACACCATATAGACCTAACAGTTTATTTTATCCCTATGAATCCAAGGGTCCTTATGTGGAGCTTTTTGGTAAACTTGTAGAAAAGGATTTGCAGTTAATGTGTAAAAACAAACGTTTATGAATGGTTAATGACAATTTAAGCCACCAAGAAAGACGAGCTTTAAAAGAATTACATTGGAATGGTGACCTTATCATACGACAAGCGGATAAGGGGGGTGGGACAGTCCTGCAAAATAGGGAGGACTATATTAAAGAAGCACATCGCCTTCTGAATGATAGTATCTCCTATGAAAAATTACCAGGTGATCCCACACTGAAATATCAATGCATTATTAAAGATTTCCTAAGTAAAGCACTCAATCTAGGGGTACTGTCAGGTAAAGAATTTTCCTATATGTATAAGGTCTGTCCACGTGTTCCCATTCTGTATCACATACCAAAGATACATAAGACATTAGAGAGTCCCCCTGGCCGTCCCATTGTGTTGGGGATTGATTCCATCACTGCTAATTTATCACAATATGTTGATTATTTTTTGGCACCCCTTACTGCAGCACTACCCTCTTTTTTACGTGACAGTATGGATGTATTAAATTCCTTACAAAATATTACTTGGGAGGAGAATTACATCTGGGTTAATTTAGATGTACAGTAGCCTCTCTCTATACCTGCATACGTCACAACCAAGGTTTGGAAGCAATCACCCATTTTGTGCACAATGATAACTCTTAAACCGATGTACAACAGAAATGTATTATAGATAGTGTTAATTTTATACTTCATCATATATTTTTCTTTTTTTTGAGGGACAATTCTATCTCCAGACCACTAGGACGGCCATGGGACATGTTTCGCTCCAATTACGCTGGTTTGTTTTGGATAGTGGGAACTAATGATGTTATTTGGAACAACAATGCCTATGGAAAATATCTTAAATATTATCGACGGGATATAGATGACATCTTGATCATCTGGTCATGTACACAGGATGACCTGGATTCATTTATTAGAAGATAATAATAATGAGAGAAATCTGACTTTCAGTGGGAATAATAATAGTGAAATAATTTCCTAGACCTGAAAATTACCATTCAGGATAACAATATTGTCACAAAACGTTTTTCAAAACAGTAGATGTCAATTCCTATTTGGACCGCACAGCAACCATTCCATCTTGGTTAGATAATATTCCGATGGGCAAGTGTTGCGTGTCCGTAGAATTGTTCACAAATCACTGATTTTGACCAACAAACACTAAGTTTTGCTACTAGGTTTAAAGAAAAAGGATATGATGGAACTTATAAGTAAATCTATTAAAAGTGTAGAGGATTCTCCCGGAAAGAATTTATTCAAAAAGATAAACAACTTGTTAAAAAGAAATGGTTTTTTAGTGATACACCCATTTTCAAGACAGGTTTTTGCAGACAGGAAAATAAGATAAGAGGGATTTTTAAAGCATGGATATCCTGAAAATGGATCCCATTCTAAAGGAAACGTTGCCCTTAGGCCCAAAGTTGCCTTCAGAAAAGCCAAAAATATTAAAAATCGTCTGGCACCTAGGGCTCGAAGAAGGCCACTAGCGAAAACAAAAAAATCTTACTGTAAGTGGCAACTTTCTTGCTTAACCAATGGGCAACTATACATGTGGCAGATGTGTGGTTTGCAAACATATGAGCAAGGATAAAGTGATATGTAATAGCAACAATGGGAAGGAATTTGTGGTGAACCATTTTATAAACTGTTCAACTACGTTTGTTGTATATGTTATCAAATTGTTCATGTCCATTAATTTACGTAGGGAAAACCATCAGACCACTTAAAGTGCGTATTGTGTGAGCACATAATGGGATTAAAAATGCCACGACTAAATTTAGAGAAGGGCAAAACTATCCATAATCTAGCTCAACATTTTTAAACACCATAAAGGAGAGTGGATACCCTACGCTTTAGGGGAATTGAAGTAGTATCCAGAGATCCCAGGAGGGTGATAGGGAGAATTTCCTGCTCCAAAGGGAACAATTCTGGATTTTATACACTGAAAGCAAGTCACCCGGTGGGTTAAAGAGCCGATAAAATTGGCCCCTTTTCTAAAATAACTTTCTACAATAACTTCCAATAACTTCAAAAATGATATCAAATTCCCCTGGGGTAGTATGAGAATAGTCACTAGTTTCATTATTTCTCCAGGGGTTAATGAGGTTATTGTCCTAGGCTTTGTGCTAATATATATAATATGGTTTTTGTGACATTTATTCACCTAATGATAATATGGAACAGATTTTGATTAAGGCTATTGAGTCCTGCGAGCATAGTTCTGACTCATCTAGTTATACAGTAGGCTGCGATGTATGTTAAACACATGTCATCTACTTCTCCTACTAAGGCGTTTTATCACATTAGCATAGTAACATATAATTAATTTTTATGGATTCCATGCTAATGTGATAAATGAACTAGTGATGAATGTAGATTTATGTCCATTATGCGTTCTAATTTTAATTAAAAAAAAAAACTAATTGTTAACCTTTTTTTTAACTCTACCTTCTTTGCTATCTCTATTTTTTTTTACGTCGATTTTCCCGTTAAGTTGTCGGGATTTGCTGCGTAACTTTATCTCGTAACTATGACAGTTTTTGTCCTTTGGCCAGTTTTTACCGGTGATCCTAGGTATACAGCGTCTGCGCCTTCGTAGTAGGGTTAGTTGTAATCCTATCTTAGATATAAGTTATACTTGACCTCAGGGAAATATAGAGCCTAATTATAAAGAGCCTCGAGTCGTAAGTACTAATTACTCTGAAATGTTGTTTAACATATTCTATGGTGCATCATGAGGAACAATAATAATAATAGTCATTGCTTGGTTCAAAGTATTTCAATCGTTTTATTTTGTGTCATTTTTAAATCATTAAGTGATCCTTTTAAGCTTTGTCATGTTATGTAGTGTGTGGGTATATATTTTGTAAGTGTTATGTTATTATTATCATTTTTTCTATTTACGGTTAGCATTTAGTTATATTGATTTGTAATTAGTATGTGAGACAGTTGATTGGGTGTCTGATAGCTGAAATAAGGACATGGTTCCCTATTGGTTAATATAGGAACCGGGAGGTATATTAGTGCCTCTCTGAGTGTCTATGGCCAAGCCCTGATGAAGTTTCATGTGACATGAAACATGTTTGGGTGAGTCAAACGCAGCGAGAACGTCCGTGACGACGGTCATAGTTTGTGTAGCTGGTGGAGCCCTACCGCCACGCGACGCACAAAGGGGAATTCTAGTGCCTAAGGTCTGGTTTTTTATAAACATCCTGCATTCCTAGCACTCCTTCTCGTCACAATCTAGGGTTGGGCGTTTGGGGTGTTTACATCCATTATTCCTGTGTGGCTAGGGCTCGTGCAAATTTATTGTGTCAATTTAGACAAGGTTATTATTATATTACGTTTACTGTATGTGTATTTTTGTATGATGAATTGATTTTTCATGATAAAAATATATGTATTATCTGGGTTTCTTCTGGTTTCATTTTCATGCGCTCCTATTTTGTTTTTTGTATTCCCGACCCAGTAGACTCCTGGTTCTCTGTTAGAGTTATGGCAGGTGAAGGACCTGAGGTTGAGGACCCCCCAGAACTTAGATTTTCAGATTTACAGTTTGTCTCCCGTAAAGTGTTGCCTCTGCCACACTTGACGATTTGACGCGTATAACGCAAAGCCACGTAGTGAGCATAAATGGGTACCAGTAACCATGAGGTTACGCCATCACCACCCTACTTTGTCTACAACCAATGACTTACATGGCGACACACTTTATTGAGCTCGGCTAGTCCCACGAATTGGGTATACCCCGGGTGTTGTATTGAGGGTTGTGAATGTTTATGCCCGAGTGCATTGATGGTATTTTCCATTCAGGGATTGAAGCATTTTATTCCCGCTGCTGCAATACTGCACAGTATATAATAATATACTGCATTACAATTCATGAATTTATGCCATCTGGTAGACACGGAAGCTGCAGCCTATTAAATCCTATCATTATATTTAAACAGATCAAGCCGCCCGTCAGCCAGGCATGAAACCCAGGCTGGGAAGGCAAAACGCAACGGGCTTGTCAGAGGTGAAGGAGCGTCGCGCATTCCAGGTATCTGCCAGGTATTACTGGGTATTTGCTCGAAATAAAGTGGTCGGTGCAGAGTTTAAGGGTAGAAAAGAAGACCCTGATAGTTAGAGCAACTGGTGCCAAAGCCTTAGAAGTCAGGGTAATGGACCTGGCCCATAGCCATATCCTGGGGACACCTAGGGGTAAAAGAAAACCACTGGATAGACTGAAGCGCGATTTTACTGGCGGGTACACAAAGACGTTGAAATTTATTGGGACATGTCCAGAGTGTCAAATGACTCACCAGATAAATCGTTCCGTAGCCGTTAATACCCTTGCCCATTATTGAAGTTCCTTTTGAACGTATCGGAATGGATCTGGTTAGGCCCATTACAAAAGTCAGCACGGGGCCATCAACACATTCTAGTCATTGTAGAACACAAGATATCCGGAAGCGGTTCCCCTCCGAATACATCCGCTAAGGCATAGCCAAAGAATTAATGTTGTTGTTTTACTCGGGGTCGGGTCCCCAAGGAAATATTAACAGACCAAGGAGCCCCTTTCATGTCCCAGGTTAAAAGAGCTATGCAGGTTGTTGAGTACAAACATTTACACACTTCGGTCTATCACCAGCAAACCGACGGCCTAGTGGAGTGGGTTTAAAAAGACTCTTAAACCATAGGTTACGGAAGGCAATAGAACGAGATGGTAAAAACTGGGATTCTCTTGCGTATTAATGTTTGCCGTAAGAGAAAGTCCCTCAGGCATCTACAAGTTACTCCCCTTTTGAGTTGTTGTATGGGGAGACCCCCAAAGGTATACTTGATATGCTCAAAGAGTCCTGGGAAACAGAGTGAATCCCACCGTAGCATAATCGAGCATATTTCCCAGATGCAGGATCGCATTGAGCAGTGTTACCGATGTGTGTGACAACCACATGCAGCAAGCCCAGAGTTCACAGCAGAAACTCTTATAACAGGAATGCCAACTTAGGGTGTTTGGGTGGGAGTAAGTGTTAGTGCTGGTCCTACAGAGTAGAATGTTAATTTTTGGCCACCTGGCGGGGGACCCTACGAGGCCTAGAAAGAGTAGAAGAGGTCCAGTTGAGTTAGACAGCCGGGAGGAGGAGGAAGCCAGAACAGTTGTATCATGTGAATCTCTTAAAGCCCTGGAAAGAGAGGGAAGCGTTGGTTACTCTAGTTCGGACTGTACCATCTAGGGAACCTTCTGTTCCTGAAGTGAAAATTGTGACACCTTGTCTGGCCCTCAGAAACAGGAGGTAAAGGAGTTTTGTGCGCAAGCCGAGTTTTCTCCCCTGTACGGGACAACTCGGTTATTGAACATAAAATCCATACAGAACCTGGGAAGGTCATAACTTAAGCCATATAGATTACCTGAGGCCTAGGCAACAGGCGTTAAAGAGGAGGTACAAAATGTTGGACCTCGACGTAATCGAGTGAATCATTCAGTAACTGGTCGAGCCTTATCGTGTTGGTCCGAAACCGGATGGTGTGATCAGGTCTGTAATGATTTAGAAACTAATGAGTCTCCAAATTTGATACATACCCTATGCCACGGGTGATGAACTGATAGACCGGGTAGGTGATGCCCGATTCTTAACTACCCTTGATCTGACTAAGGGGTATTGGCAGTTACTCTAACACAGGCTGCTAAAGAAAAAACGGCATTTTCCCACACCAGCGGTCTATACCAATATAAGGTCCTAACCCTTTGGTCTACATGAGGGGCTCCAGCAACCTTTCAGAGATTGATGGAACCGGTTGTTGAAGTTTCCATACAGACTATGCCTCGAGCTACATGGATTGATTGATGAATTCACAGTAATGACTGGGACTCTCACATGGAAAAGGTACATGCAGTTCTAGACTCCTTGGAGGAAGCGGGTCTGATCAGCAAACCCTGTATAAGTGTGCCATCAGTTTAGAAGAGCACCAAGTACTTAGGGTATACGGTTGTAGAGGGCTTGTGAAACCGCAGGTGGCAAAGCTGAAGACAATTAGGAGTGGCCGAGACCAATAACTAAGAAACAGGTTAAAGCCTCCTCGGCCTAGTGGTTACTACGTCGCTTTTACCAGACTTTACCACCCTCTCAACCCTCTGTCCGACCTAATGAAAGGGAGAGGTTCTGTCATGGTGAAGTGTCTGACCAGGAGGAGAAAGCTTTCCAAAGCTTAAAAAACGCCTTATGTGCTCATCCCGTCCTGATCATCCGGACTTTACCAGGGACTTTAGGTTCAGTGTGACGCTTCCGATGTAGGGATAGGAGCGGTCCTGTCACACAGAGTCGGAACGGAGGAAACACCCCATCATATATATACAGCCGAAAGCTAATGTCATGAGAAGAGATATGCCGTAGTTGGAGGAAAGAGGGCTTGGCCATCAAACGGGCATTAGAGACTCTAAAATTTATTTGTTAGGGAGAAAATTTAACCCTAATAAGGGAACCAGCACCCTTAAAAGTAAATGCAACAAAATAAGGAAAAGAATGATCGTGTAACTCGTGGTTTTTGAGTGTCAGGGGTTCCAGTGCACAGTTGAACACAGGCCAGGTCCAAAAATGGAAATGTGATGCTTTGCCTGAGTATACACCTCCCTATTTCAAGGCTCACCGATAATGTACCTGTTGTGTGTGGTGTGGTGTGTGTGTGTGTGTGTGTGTGTGGGTGTGGTGTGTGAAAACGGGCTGCAGGGTGTGTGTGTGGTGTGAAAAACGGGGCTGCAGGGTGTGTGTTGTGTAATATGTATATATGTGTGGTGTGTGTGTGTGGTGTAATATATATAGATTATATATATATATATATATATATGTGTGTGTGTGGTGTATGTGTGTGTGTATATATATATATATTTTCATATGAAGAAAAAAGAGAAAAACAGGCGCACACCTAGTGCATTAAGGTAAACAAACAATTTATGGAACATTAAAAAAGACAAATGCCCACTCACAAGTCAAACGGTAAAATAAAGCAGTTATGAGATTGGCTCTCATATGCCAGTAGTAGCGTCCGGATCCAATGGAGACCTGTCCTACACGTGTGGCTCAGTCTCCTTCACCGGAAGTGACGTCCTCGCCGTCGTGTGCCCCCGCAATAGGATATCCTCCGGAACCACAGGAACCACACACGCCTGTGCCCTAGCTTGCTTTGCGTCTGGCTGCTTGCACTCCCCAGAGTGGTAAGGTGTGTCCGCTTTTCCTGTCTGGCTCGCCGCTCTCACACTGCAATCCAGTAGTCCGCGATAGCTGCATTCAGTGGAAGTGTGGTGTGTGTGTATATATATATATTATATATATATGTTTGTGTTGTGTGTGTGTGTGTGTGTTATATAATTATTATATATTCTATAATATATATCATCTTAATATTTCATATATATTTGTGTGATGTTTTGTGTGTGTGTGAATATATTTATCAAGTTGCACACTGTTAATAATTTTTCTCACGTCTTTTTTTTTTTAAATGTTTAAAAATATTATATATATACAACAACACCACACACACACACCACACCACACCCGCTAACCAGTGACAACACCCACAGTGACTCACCCCCGCCTCCCAAGCGCGCTTGCTGTCTCCTCTGCCCGGACAGCAAAAAGCTCCTGGTAGAGCGAGCGGCAGCAAGCAAGCGCGAGCAGCACACCTAAGCGCTTACTATGTCCCAGGCCGGAGGAACTATAAGCCGCGTTGATTACAGATGCAGGGGCTTTGTTGCATCTGTTCTGCCCGGCTCAGCGCACGCTGAGCTGCCTACGCTGAGAGAGGGAGGCCCCGGCGCTCACGCTGGAGGCAGCAGCACCGGGAGACAGATGTCTCCCACAGCACTGCAGCGTCACCCCCCCCCTCCTCCTCCCCGCAGCACACCGGCCCTCCCCCCACGTGGCACAGGCCCCGCAGCACTGACCTCCCCCGTGCAGGGACCGGGCAGTTAAGCCATACCCTCCCCCACCCCCCGTATCTGTGTGTATTTATTTGGTGGTATCTGCATCAGTGTGTGTGTATCGGTGTGTATTTATTTGTGTGTGTATCTGCATCAGTGTGTGTGTATGTGTGTATTTATTTGTGTGTGTGTGTGTATTTATTTGTGTGTGTGTGTATTTGTGTGTGTGTGTGTTGTGACAAACGGCTTACTCCGGGGCTCCGTCGTTTGTCCGGGACTGTTTAGAACACGGTCTTTTAGGGTAGGTTAAATAGTGAGGCGTCACGTACTGTTCCTTTAACCAGCTATGCCTGGTTTATTCAGTCCCAGGCACTGAGACTGCCACAGGCATACACAGAAAACAGATCAAAACAAAAGCTTGCTCACCTGGCGATAACTTAACTTATATCCCTGAACTCAGGGTTGGAAGTGGCTTTCCACTCCAACAACAAAACAAGGTACTTTTGTCAGTCTTACACAAATGAACAAAAGATTGAACCTGTTTGGGGAAGAGGCTTCTCCCCTCTGTAGTTCAGCAGCCTTCCAGCCTCCTTGCTCTTGTGGGGAGACCAGAGCAAACAGGAAATCAGTCTTTCATAACCTGCTTCCTAATTAGCATGACAGGTGACAGAAATCGGCAGCAGACAAACTCTGGTCTGGATCTCTCATCCCTCAGTTCCAGCGCTGCCAAACTGTGGATGATGGATGTATTATAAGGCTGCACTCCCAGGCCAAACAGGATAGAAACTGTCTAGTATCCTGGGAGCCCTATATACGGAATATTACCATCCCCTTGTTTCTGTCCACATATCCTCCCCCCCAGCTCAGACCTCGAAGATGAGCGACCATGGATATTAGGGAGTGCATCCTTGACAACCCTTCACATTGCCATGTTTGTGCCCTGACCTGTGTTCCACAGAAAATTTTAAAAGGGTTGTAGGCTTAGGAACCACCTGGTCACTCTAGCATTCTTTTCCCTGTTTTGACACATCCAGGTAAGGGGTGGCATGATCTGTGACCAACCGGATTTTCTCCTCCAACAATATATTTGAGCGTCTCTCTACCAGCCCCACTTTAATTGCGAGAACCTCTTGTCTCAACTCTACTTGGAGTAATTTTTCTCCTGGGGATTCGTTTCCTACTTAAATAAAGGATTGGGTGCTCCTCACCTTGAGACTCCTGGGAGAAGTACCCGCCCCCACCCTACCTCAATTGTCGGTTTGGACTACAACTCTTTGGGAAAGTCCGGTGTTACAACACTGGTTGGGCACAGAGAGCTTTCTTTCAGCTTCTAAAGGCCTGTTCGTTCATTCAGGGGGACACTGGTACCCTTACGGTCCTCTTGCTTTTGTGAGGTCAGTAGTGGGGTTGCCTTAGTGCAATGGAATAAACCTTCTATAGTACCAATTAACCCCAAAAAGGTCTTACTTGTTTTTTTGTAACTGGCCTTGGCCATTTTGTATCGCCCTCCACTTTGAGTGTTTGGGTTGTTTGAGTAAACCTCTGCCAATAGAATATCCCAGATACTTGGCCTCCTCCAGACCCAAAGTGCATTAGCGGGGTTAGCATTGTTAAGTCCAGCAGACCGGACTGCGTCAGCCACAGCTTGGACCTTTGGAAGTGGGATTGCCCATCTTCACTATGGATTACCACATCATCCAGGTAGGCAGCAGCATACCGAGCATGTGGTTTTTAAATTTATCCATCATTCTTTGGAATGTGGCGGGAGCTCCATGTAAGCCAAAAGGCAACACCTTAATACTGAAAGAGGGCGTCTGGGGTTGAGAAGGCTGTCTTTTCTTTTGCCCTTTTTTGTGAGGGGAACCTGCCATACCCTTTTGTTAGGTCTAGGGTTGTGAGATAATCGGGCTTTGCCCCAGTCCTCTCTACAAGTTCATCTACCCTGGGCATAGGTAGTAATTTCAAATTTTGACACCAACCGTTTAGTTTTCCCGTAGTCATTACAAAACCTTTTTGTACCATCTGGCTTTGGGACTAAGACTATAGGGCTGTTCCACCCATTTGGGATTCCTCAATTACACCTAGTTTTAGCATTTTTTTTAACACTCTAAACTTATAGCCTTTCTTTTGGCCTCTGGGATTCGGTACGGTTTAAGTTACACTCGGACCCCCGGTTCAAGACTAGGTCATGTTCAATTACGCTAGTTCTACCTGGCCGTATCAGAAGATTTCTTTGTTTCTTCTTCTCACTAATTCTGAACCTCTCGTTTCTGATGAACAGACAGGGTTTTCAGCTACGCTAACCTCGGGTCATTTCTTGATTCTCTTGACGGACCTGGGGGTACTAAGGTTAACAAGAACTTCTCTATCTTTCCAGGGCTTGAGTAGGTTATATGGTAAATTTGCTCAGTCCTCCTACCTGGCTGTCCTTACCTTATAATTACTACTTCTCCCACTCTTTCCAAGACCTCATATGGCCCATGCCATTTAGCAGGAATTTACTCTCCACGGTGGGAACCAGAACTAGTACCCTATCACCTGGAGAAAAAATTCTGACCCTAGCACCCCTTATTATATGTATTCCTCTGTGCTTCTTGAGCTTTCTCCATGTGTTCCCCTCACTATGGGTAGGACTGCAGCAATGCGGTCCTGCATCTGGGCAACATGCTCTCTTACACTTCTGTAAGGGGTAACCTCGTGTTCCCAGAGTCTCTTTGGCTATATCCAGTAAGCCCCTTGGGTGTCGCCATACAATAGTTCAAACGGGGAAGCCTGTTGATGATTGGGGAACTTCCCTAATGGCAAATAACAGGTACGGTAACAAACAAATCCCAGTTTTTTTCCCATCTTTATCAACCGCCCGCCGTAACATGCCTTTAAGGTTTTATTGAACCTTCCACTAAACCATCTGTTTGTGGATGATAGACTGAGGTTCTGAGATGCTTGATTTTTAGGAGTTTACTAGCTCTTTCTCTTACTTGGGACATAACTGGTGTTCCCTGTCAGATAGAATCTCTTAGAATCCCGACCCGGGAAAACAAACTACAACTCTTTTGCTATGTTTTTAGCTGAGGTGCTACGTAGGGAACTTGCCTCCGGATATCGGTGTCCATAATCTAATATTACCAATATATGCTGATGTCCCCTAGCGAGACTTTATTAGGGGTCCTACTAGATCCATAGCAATCCGGTCAAATGGTCCTCTATTATGGAAGGTACCAATGGGCTGCGGTACGCCTTGACGGGGCGGTGATCTGACATTCTGGGGCATGAGGAACAATAATTCGTAATTTCTGCCAGAACCCCAGGCCAATAGAAGTTCGGAGAACCTTTTTCTTTTGTCTTTTCCACCCCTAGGTGTCCCCCCAATGGATGACTATGTGCGAGGTGTAATACTACGTTACGGATGTCCCGTGGTACCAACAATTGTTTAGTTATAACTGATTTCCTTTTATCACCCGAGATACTAGGTTCGTCTCTCTACCCTCAAGTAGGGTAGCAAGTGCCTATCTGGTTGGCCAGGAGTACTATTCTGTCCCCGTATATTTCCCCTTGCTCCCGCTAATGTGGGGTCCTCCCACTGGGCCTTCTATAAACTCCCAGGACTGACCTCTACGTCCGAGGGTCTTATCCGGTTTCTGGGTGGTAAGTGTCTGTCTCAACCTCTTGATTTGGGGTATTCCCTACCAAAGTAGTTGATGGGGGAAGGGAGTTTTACAGCACTCATCCTCTTTTACCCTTCTTATTTGGGCCCTCGTCAACCTCCATTTCTGAAAAAGGGAAAGGATTTGTTTCTTCTAATACTTCTCGTTATGGTCCGCATTGAACTCTGGGCGCTATTTCTGAGCGGTGGTGGCTTTGTAGTTGCAATGCCGGGCACTGAAGTTGCAATGCCGGGCAGGCTGCAGTCCCATTGGATGGGAGCGGTCACGTGACCGCTCCTCTGCTTCCCCTCAGAGGTTTTTTTTTTTTTTTTAAATGAGCTAGGAGCCCTTGTTTCCCGCTGCTGGCGGCCCTGATCGCGGCGCCCCTCTAGCCAAGCCGCGGCGCACAGTTTGGGAAACACTGTATTAGGGCATTGGTGTTGGACGCAGGCCAATGAGAGGTGTGCGGGGGCGGGCATTGGACGCAGGCCAATGAGAGTCAGTGAGGGGTGGGACGCAGGCCAATGAGAGGTGTGCGGGGGCGGGCATTGGACGAAGGGCCAATCGAGAGTAAGGAGGGGTGGTGAAAGCAGGCATATGAGCAGGTTTCTGGGGGAGGGCATTGGACGCAGGCCAATGAGAGTCAGTGAGGGGTGGGACAGTGTGGCATTGGTGTTGGACGTAGGCCAATGAGAGGTGTGCGGGGGCGGGCATGGCCTGAGCCGGAGTGACAGGGCCAAGGTCCAATGCGATTGACCCTTGGGACGCAGACATACAGTGATTTCACAAATATATAGTAGAAGATACTGGAGCCAACCATTGCTCAGATCAACAAAATGGTGCTAGATCTAATCTTTAGCTTTCAAATGATTGGGAGTAACGCCATGCTAAAGCTTAGCACCCTTTTCTGATCTGGGCACATCTATGCAGCACTTTAAATAGATATTAAACAATGCAATATATTCATGTTAATAATAATAATTATTATTATTATTATAAAAAAATAATAATAATAAAAATAATAATGGAAAAGGCTCATGATTGAATGGGATCTAAAAAGCTTAGGACAATGGTCTGACCGAGTGGAGTAGTGGTCTTTGTCTTCTGATTTATTTATATATATGTAGCCCCTTTCCCTATGACTAAGGGAACTATGCATGCTGATATACCTGTTGCTCAAAGGAGGCCTAAGCCTCCGCCACTGGGAGCCTGGGACAAGCTCTTTCTCCTCTTGGTACTGGGCCTCCACCCATGAGGGATCCCAGCGTATTCCCTAGCGAATTACTGTCTTATGACTCTCCTATGACTCTCCATGGGGTTTCGAGGGTATCCATGGCGATACAAAGAGAAACCTGATATAGGACATCCTCCTACTGGTCAACGGTCGAGAGAATAGACTTCTAGAAGGAGTTGCTCCATGACTACCTGCCCCTGTTATACTTGGCCGAGGCTGGCGATACTTTGGAACATTGTTGGCCCCTGCTCAAGAGGAGCCTACTTCTTCTGTACCGAAGAAACCCGGAGACTTGTTCCCATTTTCTTCAGAGATGTTCCCCCGTAGACATCGGGTTCTGAAGACTGTTAACAGAGACGTTCTGAAAAAGAGCACTGATTAAAAAGGTCAGGGACTACCGGTAACCTTAGTCAGACACCCAGACTACAAGTAATGACGGGGAAGGACCAGGAAGAGGGAGAGACAGGTGGAGGAACTTTGCCAGACATGGCACTTCCTGACTTCCGCCAGAGGCAGAGGGATGATCCGGCCCTGGCCAGGCAATATGAGAAGGTCATATGGGTAATGATATAGTAGTAGATGAACAAGGTGCAAAGGTGTTTCCACATTTCAAACTTGTAAATGACATCCTATATAGGGTGAATAAGGTTACACAAACATTCAACAAATATTGGTCCCTGTGAGGGGAGGGGGTCATCTGGACAGAAATTATACCATGGAGCACATCTCATCCCGGTTCTACTGGCCAGGCATGCATGGTGATATCCAGAAACGATGTCAAACATCCTGAATGCCAGTTTACCGGCCAACAGGGACACAAGCCGGCAACCTTGATTCCTCTGCCCTTGGTCTCAGTCCCATTCGAGAGGATTGGTGTAATCTTTAAAGACCTTTAGAACCCTCTGCGAAGGGACATAAATTCATACTAGATGTTGTGGATTATGCCACCAGATATCCTGAAGCCTTCCCTATGAGAACTGCAACTGCTAAATAGGTGGCTCACAGGCTGTTAGAGCTGTTCTCTCGGGTTTGGACTTCCCCAGGTAATGTTAACCGACTAGGGAAAAAAATTCATGGTGAAGATAATGTAGGATGTCCTGAAATTATTAGAGGTTAAAACCATCATGACGTTGGTCTACCAACCTCAGACTGATGGACTGGTAGAGAGGTGTAACCGAACTTTAAAAACCATGCTTAGAAAGTTTGTAGACACTGAAAAGCAAGCTTGTGATGAGCTTTCCCTTTCCTGCTGTTTGCGCTATGAGACGTTCCCAAAGCCTCCACAGGTTACTCCCCGTTTGAGCTCTTAAATGGACGCCAACCCCGAGGTATTCTGGACCTATTAAAGGAAACCTGGGAGGAGGAGCGCTCCCCCTCCAAGAATGCCCTTCAATACTGTATGTAATAGATCTTAGAAACCGACAAGATATGTTAGGTCAGTTTGCTTAGGAAAATCTTAGGTCTGCTCAAGAACGTCAAGGGAGGCAGTACAACCAAAATGCTCGCATAATGGTCTCCCAAACTGAGGAAAGTGGCAGGGTCCTTTCCAAGTTCCCCGCCGCATCTGGGAGGTGAATTATGAAATCTCTCAACCGGGGTCCAGGAAGGGTAAACAAATCTACCACGTGAACCTACTGAACCCCTGGATAACTATGAGATGTCTTTCCATCCACCCTCTGGAGGACGTGACAGATCTGGGTCCACAGCCTCCACAGGGTAGTACTTGTAATGTCCATCAGGTCCCTATGGGAATTCAGTTAACCACGGAACACAGGGCAGACTTACTGGAATTGTGTAACCAATTCCCAGATGTGTTTTCGGAGTTGCCAGGGCAGACTGATTTAGTGTCCCATAGTATTGACAAAGCGCAAAAGTACGTCCTCTCCCTACAGATTTCATGATGGCCACAAAGCCCTTCTAGAGAACTAAATACTAGACATGTTGGAATTGGGCGTGATTGCGGAGTCCCACGTGAATTGTGTAGCCCTATAGCCTTGGTCCCTAAACCAGATGTGAAAGTGAGGTTTTGCGTGTACATCTGAAAGGTAAATGCGGTATCCACATTTGATGCAGAACAAATGCCAAGTTTGCATGAATTGCTTGACTCCCTTCATATAGCAGAGAATATCTCCACCATGGATCTCATGAAAGGATAATGGCAGATACCATTAGCGGAGGAATCCAACGTCAAAACTTCCTTCGCCACCCCTCTCGGTTTATACCAATTTGTCACTATGCCGTTTGGGCTACATGGCGCTCCAGCCACATTCCAAAGATTAATGTACAAGGGGCTATGACCCCATAGGTTATATGCCACCGCCTACTTGGATGACATCGTTGTCACGGGAGACCAGTACCTTTAACACCTTTTACCACTGGGATCTTGTGTGGTTTCTGGTGAATAGCAAATGATGATGTGTGACAATGGGATGAATGGATCAGGTATGTGTATGTTTGTATGTATATGTTTATTTAGATAGTGACATCAATGTACACAGTGTCACGGGGGACCTGTACTTTTAACACCTTTTACCACCGGGATCACTGTCACCAGACAGGATACAATAATTGAATAAACGAAAGTTAATTCTGGCAAGTCAGCAAACACACAACATACACAATACCAATAAACATTCACCAACTGGGGGTCTAGGGGGGAAGTCTCTAGGCTCAACTAGGTGCACAAGCCTGCTTCAGAATGCTTATCCTGTCCGCTTCATGTTCCAGGCTTCTCCTCATTCTGCTTAGATCAGTGCTTGTGTGGGCTCTTTTGCACAATGCACTTTTGAATCTCCCGCCTGCGTGTCTGGGATCAGCTCCAAACTTTGTCTTGTCTCCATGTCTCTACTCTGATCGGATGCTCCCCTTTCATAGACCTGGGTCTTCTATTTTTTGCTGGATCAGAGGCCGCTGACCAATCAGAGCACGGATTGTGATGGTGCACCAATCAGATAAGGGGGCCGGCCCAAGGACTCTTGACTACCCACCAGGGCGTGAGCTACGGGTGAGTGGGAAATTCGAACTGGCCAATGGGAATCGAGCCTACGGGGCATAGACCTCAGCGTCTAATGGGAACAAAGGCTCTGTACTGCAGAGAACCAGTCTCCAGACCTGAGTCACAGCCCTTCCTCCCTCACCATTGTCCAGGTACTTAGCCGCTCCCAGCCTTTTGTCACACACTGGTTTTCCCTGTATGTACAGTAGCCCAGCTAAGTGAATTACTGTGGCTGCATGCAGGGAAATTCTAAAACCTAAATTACATTACTGGCTGCCTAATTGCATTGGGAACATGCTACATTTCAATATGGGGAAAACATTTTACAGGGAAGAAAGTGCTTTTTTTGTTACTTAAGTTTTTATTAATAATTTTTCAGAATTTAGGGAAGGGGGATAAATAAAAGAAAAAAAGGGGGGGTACATTGATACATACAATCCGGTAGAATCACAATTGGGGAGGAATTGGGAGAAAAGGGAATGGTACCTAGTGGCCTTTAAAATTTGTGAAATCATTTTGGCTTCTTTTTTGTTTTGGTTGTCCATTGGTTTCCCTAGCTATATATAGTGGATCATGCGGAACAGTGATTCCCAGGATCCTATATATCAGGACAAACACTTCCCCCCATAGTGGTTGGATTTTAGGGCATGACCACGCCAACATAATGGGGAGACACCTGGGAAAAAAGAATATAGCCTGGTAGGAATCATGTACCATCTGAATATTAGTTTGTAGATACTCTCCTTGATCACAACACACAATGAGTTTTTGGAGGTGGCCTCCCATATATCTTTCCATATATCCAGATCTAAAGTTATGTTTACATCTTTCTCCCAGGAGATCATATATTTATTAGGAGTTTGCTTGATATTAATGGGATCCAGGTTATGGTATAGCGCAGAGAGAATACCCTTTGTAAGGGATTGTTGTAAACACCAATCCTGGTACAAAGTGAGATCATGGGATCTATTTGCCTTGTAGTTAGATTGGATATAGTGTCTGGAGAAATCTAAACAATTCAGAGGAGGGAATATCATGACTAGTTTGTAATAAAGTAAAGGAGGGGACCTTCCCATGAATAAGAATATCGTTGAATCCTAAGAGTCCTTTTTGAGTCCAAGGGTTGGCTTCGTGGTTACCCATATAAAAAGGAAGGGAGAGGTCCATAAACAGAGGTTGCATGAGGGAGGCAAGGCCAGCTAACTGGAACCTGGATTTAAGAGAGTCCCAGAGATTGCAGGCAAGAGATATCACTGGATTTCTGGAGATCTCAGCTGGTCTAGATGTTCTGTAAAGCCAAAGGAGATTCTTCATTTCAAATGGTGAGCAAATCAAATTCTCTCGCTCAACCCATTGTTTAGCCACTGGGTTTGCATGCCAACTAATTAATTGCCTCAATTGGGCAGCACTATAGTATTTTTGTAAATTCAGGAGAGCTAAACCTCCTTCTGATTTAGATTTATAGAGAATGTCTTTGCGAATTCTGTGGCCTATATTTGGCTATACACATTTCAATATTTTCTTGTGTACATTATTTAGATCTTTCTGGAAGATATCAACTGGAAGAGTTGGAAAAAGATAGAGGAGTCTACAGTATGTAGAATATTCCTTTTAATTGTTGCTATCCTCCCAAACCAGGAGATCATACGTGGGTTCCAGGTGGCCAGATCTTTTGTTATTTGATTGATAAAGGGTCTAAAATCCCAAGGAAGTCCCAACCCTGCAGACAAAGACGCAGGTTGGATCTTTTTTGGGGCTAGCAGGGTACTTCCGGCAGTTTGTACCTAATTTTTCAGAGATTACAGCACCACTAACCGACTTAACAAAAAATAAGTGCCCCGACCCAAGTGAAGTGGTCTGGGGAGTGCCAAAGAGCCTTTGATTCTCTATAGAAATGCCTATCAGAGGGCCCCGCTCTTTGGAGCCCAGATTTTTAGGAACCCTTTATAATCCAGATGGATGCCTCAGAGGTAGGGCTGGGAGCAGTGCTATCCCAACAATTTGAAGGTATAGAACACCCCATAGTGTTCATCAGCCGGAAGCTGTTGCATAGTGAGGTGAGGTACTTTGTCATCCTGTATCATGTCTCACTCACCCCTTGCTGTGTGTATTTTAGTATTTGCGACTGTAACAATTCCTAGGTAAATCCCAAATTTGTATCCTGTCTCCAATCAACATTTAATTAAATTCAGCTTTCACGCCAAGGCAGGGAACACCCGGTGTAGAAAAACCATCTTTTTTAATGTGCCTGACATGTGCTAATTAAGCAGGCTGAATTTAAAAGGAAGGGGGACCCAGCCCTAATGCTACTTCCCCCCCCCCCCACCCGCACATCAGACCACCCTCACTTTCTCACCACCCCCACACTCGCATAGCTATTCCTACCTTCACCTGTCCTTTAGCCTCTCTACACCCTCACTCCAATCCAATCTGTCTCCCCCCCCTCCGTCCCCTCCCTCCCCCCTCCTTTACTGCCTCATCCGCCTTTTCTGGCCATTCCTCTCCCGACTCATCAGTATACTTGATTTTCCCCCCCCTATTCAAGCCCTCAACTTTCTCTTCCCCCCCCAGCCAACTACCACCACTTCTCCATTTTCTTCAACTTCCTCTCCTCGCAGTTTTCCCCTGTCCCATTTCGCCCCATACCCTTTCAAACGCCATGTCATACACCCCGCCTGCCGTCCTCGCTCCGCTTCCCTCCCCCACTTTTTAGACCCATATAAACACAGACATAGCAGCACTTGCTGTCTGCAGCCCATGCCCAAGTAGCACATTGTAGGTAGCAAGAAATCTGAAGTTTAAAAGGAAAAGAAGTGGAAAACACCTAATGGCCCTGATTCCTGGATAAGATCTGCGCTGGAAAGGAGGCTATTATCTATCCCAAACTGCACATCTCAGCACTAAACTATTGCTGTGATGCCGCATCTATTATTTATATTTGCATTGACCTCACTAATTTTCAAATTGTGCACTTCCTTCTACCAGCCTCATTATGTCTCTCTCTATTCCTATATCTCCATCTCTCCTTCCTTCCCCACTTCTCAGTTCACATGAACTCCTTTCTTACCTGCGCACTCTGACACTACACAGCTATATCCCCTGCACCAAAACACACCCCTACAAATCATCCTCACACATCCTCTTTCTATCCATGCTTCTCCTCCTTGCTTCTGGGGATATCTCTCCCATTTGCATGTATTGCTGTGATGCAATTGTTTCTTTTGTCTTGGTTAGGAATATGAATGGCCTGTGATTACTGATAGCTAATTTTAAGCTTATCAACCATGGTTAGAATATAACAAACAGTTTATACTTCTGTACGTAGATCACCGTATTAACACACTGATCTTATGTGTATTTGCATATTATATGCAAACGTTCATATTCATTGATAAGTATATATTTGCATTCTCCAGCGCTATCCTTTTTAGATGTTTTTATATATAACCAAAAAAAAATATTATAAAAGAAATTAGTGTCTTTATTTAGAAGTGTTTGAATAGAAGAATAAATCATTTTTTGTTTTGTGTTTCTAACTTCCTGGTTCCTTATATGGTTCGGAATTTGTTCCCTCTGATTTTGTTGTAATTGAGCTGTGTGCAAAACATTGGGAACTCTTTTTGTGGTCATTCTGGATCACTGTTTGCAAATAGTATGTTTCTAATTTCCATGCACCGCTTTGTGTTTACCAATACGGTTTGTAATATTAAGGTTGAGCAGTGATTACCACTACCTATGTTGATATCTCTCCCAATCGTGGTCCCTGCCTTATTTCTACATGCTCTCGTCCTCGCCTCCCACATGCAACTTCTACTCCATCTGATATCAACCCCTCCAACCTCATACCCATCCCCTGCCACCCACCCTCCTCTCTCCCTTTCTCCTGCGCCCTTTGGAATGCTCGCTCCCTTTCTAACAAGTTCCTCTCTGTGCATGACTTCTTTCTCTCTCACTCTCTGCTCCTTTTTGCTATAACTGAGACCTGGCTTACTCAGTCTGACTCTGCGCTGGAAGCTGCCTTCTCTTATTGTGGCCTTTCTCTCTCCCACACTCCACACCCTGATTGCAGGGGTGGAAGTGTGGGGCTCCTCCTCTCCTCTCTCTGCCATTACGAATCCTTCCTATTCCTCCATCTCTTGCTTTTCCCTCCTTTGAGGCTCACACTGTCCAGATCTTCTCTCCTCTTCCTGTCCAGTCATCTATCGCCCACCTACCTCCACTCATCCCCCCTCTGCCTTTCTCTCTCACTTTGAATCCTGGCTCTCTTTCTTACTCTCCTCAGACTCCCCTGTTCTTCTCCTTGGGTCTTCAATTGCCACATTGATGACCCCTCTCTCCCTTGGGCTTCCCGCTTTCTTTCTCTAACCTCTTATTTTGGCCTGCGCTCTATTAACCTACCAGCTTTTGATTCCACTTTACGCTCCTCCCTCTCCTCTCAGCTCTGCTCTAGACCCTGACAACCTGGTCAGGAACTACAACTCTGCCTTATCCTCCGCTCTCGATCTACATGCCCCACTTTTTCGCTGTCGTCCTCGCCCTTCTAACTCTAGACCCTGGCTAAATTCCCACACGCGCATGCTGCGTTCCTCCACTCGTTCCTCTAAGCGCCTCCAGAGGAAATCTCACACTCTCACAGACTTTCTTCACTACAAATGTATTCAAGTCAGTAGCAGTTAATAGAGATTATTGAGTACAGGCGTTTGTAAGAGAGTTGTGGGGTTTTATTGATTAAACCTCGTTTCTGGTTAATGTACTCGAACCGGTGTTATCACCAATTCCAGTCAATGATGTGGACAAGAGAGAGTTAAATATGGAAAAGAGAGTTAAATGAGCACAAAATGTAGTATATTATATAAACCATATTTGTCCTATTATAGGGCAAGCCTGAATATAAGGTGACCCTCTACGTTCAGTAGTAGCTGGAAAGAAAAATGTTTACACACACACACACAGACACTGTCTCTCTCCCTGTCTGTGTCTCTGCCTGTCTCTCTCTCTCTCTGTGTGTCTTACTCTCTCTGTCTCTATGTCTATCTCTCTGTCTCTATGTCTATCTCTCTGTCTCTACTGTATATCTGTCTCTGTCCCTGTGTCTCTCTTTCTGTCTCTGTGTCTATTTCTCTCAGTTTGAGCTTCCTGCCACAAGCAACATGGCCGCTTCAGGATCCCAAGGTGGAGCTTCCAACGTTTTACCCGCCTATCACTTACATCCGACTGCTGATGTGTGCGGTAAACCCGATTATAAGGTGTACTTTTCAGCTTAACTTTATTGGAAAAACCTTGCTTTATTATTGGCCAAAATTATTATATATATATATATGATGCTAGTCTGTATATGTGCTGCTAGTCTATATTATTGTATTAGTTATTTCTAGTTGATAAGGAGCTGACACTGCTGCTATTGTCCCAGCCTTCTCTTGCTTCAGAGGGCCCCACTCTTGGTCTGTGGCGCTAAACTTCAGTAGGACATTGAAATTTAAAAAAGGAGATAAAGCTGGATCAGCGCTGGGAAGCTGGTAAATCAACGTCAGGATGGGTGATATATTTCAGTAGGACCAGACAATGAGGAGACATGGAACACAAACAGACCAATTATTTCCTCACGGGACAAATCTAGTTTGATAGAAGGTAACATGAATTAACTCTAGTAAACTATTGAAAATTATAATATCATTAGGGGGTGTGGCCTATTTGCACGCCTAATACAATGCATAGCACTTAGGTTAATTGGGTTCATACATTTCTTTGTGATAGAGTTTTCACCCGGTGGTTTTCCTGGGCTTCTAGTGCAGTAATAACGTTCTAACATGAGACAGGTCCCACACTTCCATCTGATTGTACTCAACCTTCTTCTGTTGGATTTTCCATTTTTATTTCTACACCTATTTAAACAAATGGTTCAACTTTATTTGTAAGCAGCAAAAAGCTCACGTGCTGCTCTCTCTATTGAGTTTTATTAAAATAGAAGAACTGCTCCTTATGTAGGTGTATTTCATCAAAGCCAACTTGATCTCCTGATTTCTCAGACTATATATAATTGGATTGAAAAGGGGAGTCCCCACCGTGTACAGAAGGGATAGGACCTTATTTACATTAAATGAGTGTCCTTTGGAGGGTATCATGTAAATAGCTATAAGAGTCCCATAATATGTGCCCACCACCATCAGGTGGGAGCTGCAGGTGGAGAAGGCTTTCTGTCTCCCAGTGGTTGACGGGATCCTGAGGATGGTGAGGAAGATGGAGACATATGTGGAAGTGATGAAGACAAATGGGAAGAGGACTATAGGGAGGGTTAAAATAATATCTCCTAGTTTCACAATGGAAGTGTCTGAACATGAGAGCTTCAGAAGAGGATCAAAATCACAGAAGTAATGGTCAATGATATGGGGACCACAGAACTGTAACTGGGATACAGGAATAACCATGGCTATAATTAACAGAAATGCAATCAGCCAAGACCAGGTAACGAGTTGGAGACAAAGTCTGAAGTCCATGATGGAGGTGTAATGCAGAGGGTTGCAGATGGCCAGATATCGGTCAAGGGACATCAATGTGAGTAGAAACGTCTCTGTAGATGTTGAAACACCAAAAAAATAAATTTGTGTGATGCAGCCAATAACATGTATGTTGCCCCCTCCGTTCAATACAACATGTAGCATGTTAGGGGCTATGTTTGTGGTGAGTAACATGTCAGACAAGGACAGGTGACAGAGGAAGAAGTACATGGGAGATTTAAGGCTTTGGCTGGTTGACACCAAAATGATGATCAGCAGGTTTCCAGCTAAGGTTATGATGTAGATCACGAGGAACAGAATGAAGATGGCGACATTGAAGCTTTGGAGACTTTGAAATCCCAGGAGCAGAAATTCAGTGACTGTTGTCTGGTTCTCCAGAAACATATCCTGGAGAGAAGAGACGTGATGGGACGAGAAGATTTAGTGGCGCTTCGCATCACATAATGTCTGTTTCAGAAGGTTATAGTTTCACATAATACTAAGTAAGCATGAGAAGAAGATAGGAGGTCCAGAAACTCCTCTCATTGTAGTTCATTAAAATAATATTAATACATTTACTTGTATTTTATATTATAAAAACGGAATGATCTCCTAGTGTAGAACGGCGTCAACCTTACAGGAAGAGACCACTTTCTTCTGCAGATACTTTAAAAATAAAGATTTGAAGTTACGTACTGGTGAATAACTGGCCTCCATGGTACAAAGGGATTTCTGTAGAATTTTCTAAAAACAGGGATGGAAGGATGGAAGAATGGAAGGATGGAAGGATTGATGGAAGGAAGGAAAGAAAGAATAGAAATAATGCAAACTTCTCAACGGTTGTCTCGTTCTCCTCAAACATATCCTGGGGAGAAGAGAAGTGAAGGGATTATTTAGTACTGTAGTTCTTCACATCCAATAACATTGGTTTCAAAAGGTTATCGTCTGACATACAGTAATACTAACTAAACATCTGGAGAAAAAGGATATGAGGCTGGAAAGCTACAAGTAGGAAAACCTCTCATGTTGATAAATTGAAACAATAATATCCATCAAAACATTTACTTGTACAGTGTGTTACAATATGTTATCACAACTGAAGGATCTCCTAGTGCAGAAAGGCATCAGCCCTACAAGAAGTCGCTCATTTTTGTTAACTCAATTTTTATTGTTTTTTTCAGGATATAAGGGTACAAAAAAGAAAGGGTGAGGGGGTTAATGGGATGTGGGATGGGGGTGGACATTGAATGCTTACAGACTATCTTTGTTTATCGAGTCATAGTTATACAGTTTAGCCATAAAATACTGAGGTATGAATGTCGAAGTTACCTAGACTATACATAGTAACCATTTGGAGTAGTTTAATTAATGTTAGTGGAGGTTGGTCTCCCGATCTTCTGCAGAAGTCAAGCCACGGCTGCCAGATCTCAGTGTATTTGTAAAAGTTGTCATTTAACTAAGTGTGTGAGGTTGCTCATTTGGCAAGTGAACCAATTTTTTGCTTTAATTTGAGGAATACACTGTAGTCGGAACAGTTTGCTTCAGCCAATGGGAAGCTATTACGCACCCGGCAGCTGTGGCTATTTGCGTTTATCATTTCTGCTAAGTACATTTGAAGGTCTATTCAACAAGAATAGCCATGGGTCAAGGCAAAAATTCTGGAACATCCTCCTCTGGAGCCATCTATGGTTCACCTTCCAAATCCTCTGGACTTTTTGACACTCCCACCACATGTAAAGGTAAGTACCTGGGTTACCACATTGTTTGGAACATAGTGGAGATGTGCCTTGAGACATCTCCGGGGGAGTAGTGCCACCTGTATAGGAGTTTGTAGTAATTCTCCTTAATGGTGGTGCAAATGGAGCTCTTTGACACCCCAATGAATATGTTTTCCCAATCTTCCTCCTCTAGTGACTCACCCAGATCTCTCCCCCATTCTTTAATAAAACTTGGGGGTTTAGCCGTGGTTGTGCTGGGAAATGGATCAAAGACGCTTGAGATCCTGACCTTGGTGTACCCTGGGTCTAGACACATTCTTTCAAAGTGGGTGAGGGAGTCTCTGGGTCTCTTTAGGTCAGAGAAGCTTCGGAGTTGTAGGAAGCGGAATACTTCTCTTTATTCGCTTGTTCCCTGTCTGGGAAAAATACGTCTAGGGGGGTTGTGTTGGTTCTCCTCCCTAAATCTGTAAGTTGGAAGACCCCCACCACTTTCCGTTGTTGGAACCTTGTTTCGGCGACCCCAGGATTGAAATAGAGATATATCATTGAGGAGTCAGGGTGAGTAAGACCTTTCTTAAATGCAAATAAATCCCAATATTTTAGGGAATGGGATATAGTAGGAAGAATACTCATTGTTTCCTTTCTAACCGAAGGTGTGAGCCACAAGATGGCCTGTGTACGTAATGGGAACCAGAGGTCTAACTCCATCTGGACCCAGCATCTGAAGTCACTCTACTTTTATGGTGATTCTTAGAAAAAAAAGATGAGAGGTTACTTACTGGTGGATAACTTGCCTCCGTGGTGCAGAGAGATTATTATAGAATTATGCTAATACCGGGAAGGAAGGAAGATCATAAAGGAAAGGAGAAAATCAGGGAACACTTCTCTAGTTGCTTCATTCCCCCTCAGAAAATCAACGCTTCTAATACTAGAGCAAACACAAAAATCTATTAAAAAGAGCAAATATGGTAACATAATAGAATTTGGAAATAACTCTCCCATCATTTAATGCAACTCACTATAAAATTGCAGCCGCCTTGTCCAGATCACAATAGACAATAGAGGTGAAAAAAAGAGATCCTTACAAAGAATAGAAATGTTTGTGTTTAGCTGTGTACGGCAATAAGAACATCTCATCCTTGTATCTCGGGGAGTGGGGGGGGGGGTCTATTTATCAAAACATTCATTCTGCAGAACTTGAGTCCAAAGACGGCACAAGATATATCAGGGAAAGAAAATCCCCTCTCACAGCCAGATTATTCCAAAAAACGATTTAAATATCCAAATCCTCAACAGAGTGTTTAACAGCATCAAGAATGGAAACCGTTATAACTCAACATGATAAGACTCTTTGACATTAAAAAAAAGAAGAGGACATGATGCTGATATCAGGATTCCTAATCCCTTATATGTTCCATAATGTCTCTCCCTTCCTCTCTGTTAATGTTACAATGTAACCACTTCAACCCCAAGCCCCCTTCACATTGTTGATGGATGGATGGTTGGTCCTACATGCCGCCACCCCATGTCTCACTATCCCTTCCATCCATGTGTTGCCGTGTCTCTTTAGTTACTCTTCCACCTGCCGTTCCACCTCTCCCTGATCTGTATTAGATTGTTATCTTGGGTTTCACATCGGTGTTAAACTCATCTTGAATAAATTGTGGTGGGTAAAAAAGAGAGACAAAAAACCCTCCGCCATGTAGCATACAGCAAATGAAAATATCAGTTGTGAGCACATCCACACGTCTAAGACAGGTCTGCCCTTCCCCATTATCTCCTAGGACACAGCGCCTCCACTACATGCTAGGAGAACTGTTAAACTCATTGATCCAGTAACAGTCTGATACTCATTGATCCAGTAACAGTCTGATACTCATTGATCCAGTAACAGTCTGATACTCATTGATCCAGTAACAGTCTGATACTCATTGAATATTCTGTCGTTCAGTGTAGCTTGCCCTGAAAAAGAGAGAACCCTCCCAAACTGGTCTTAAAATATTACATGTTTGTCCAAATAGAAAAGGTATCTCCTAATACTGAAGTACTCGTAAAAAGAAAGACATTTTAGTGCAAATAATTGTATTTTACACATTTTTGTTATGTTGTTTTTACTCTATGTTTGCAGGCTGGGAGACATCGATAACTTGATATAACGATCCCGTTGATAATATCTACGTTATACACATAGCAAGGGAGACATCGATAACTGTATTAGGACAGACCTCCTACAGTACATGGTGTAGTCTCTGTGTATTGTAACTTTCATGTCTATTTATCAGAGATCCCTGGCTGTAAAACTGGTGCAAATCCATTGCACACGTGTTATCACAGGATAAAATGTCTTCAACAGGGGTTGAACAGGAATAGTTTTCTATAAAGAATCCGCCTGAGTTTAGCAGACTGTAAGACTTTGATACACGGATCCAGTGATCCCCTTGATAATTCCTATTTTAGAACAGATCTTATACATCACGTAGTATACATTTAATATTATCGTCTATTTCCCCCTTCTGACATACAAGTCTGAAAGACAATAGCTGTGTTTATCTTACCTCTGGTCCAAGCTGCCGTATCACACAAATATGCAGGTAGATGTTACTATATATTCTTCAACAAGATCTCAAACCCATCGATGGTGCAGTCGGTCTCTGCTGGAAATGGTCAGACAGTCAGTAGTTCTGCAGGTTAGACATTGTAGATCAGCAGACATCTCTTGAGGATTCCCTGTGAGTTATTAAGAGGAGACATAAAGGTATAGTAGGATTGAGGACAATGGCTGAGGCTGGAACTGCTTCAGAGATCTTTATACCTTTCGTAAAAAGCACTTGAGACCTTGTGTGTATATCTGGAAGATGAGAACACCTGGGACTGGTATTGTATAGAGAATTCCATGACGTCCCCATGTGGGCAATAAGGAACAGTTTGCTGACAAACAATGCAAAGTTCCTGTAATAAGACAATCAACTGCAAAACTGTGCAGAAAATTGTTACGTTAGCAAAATAGGATGTATTTGTGGAAGAAGAAAGCCATTATAAGACTGGAGTTTTACTGCATTGTATATTTATTTACATATAGACAACCATGTGTCAGGTGCTTTACACAGATATTAAACTATTCAATGTAATAATAATAATAATAATATTCATGATGCGTAGAGTATTCATCTATTATAAGAACAATTCATAAGCATAATAGTGACATTGACGTGACATTATTATTGTTGGACACGGTCTGCTTTATGAAGACATTGGTGCAGTACATGGATAATTTATACACATTTTATGGGAAATCTCCCACACATAATATAAAAGTTTGTGATCAAAAATCTGAATTTCCCAAATTCAACGTTTGATTTGATCTCCGAGTTGAACTCTTGTTCTAAATATAAGTCAAAACCCCAAAGAAGATTTCTTATTCGTGCAGTTCTTCATGGATAAAACTGGATTGTACAGAGCTTTCAGAACCTTATAGGGTTCTTCTTGATTTGTTCATACCGTGTAGTGAACTGACAGAGGTAGCAGAATGATGGTCCTTCTAGAAGAAGAATCCCATGAGGTTTAAAAAAGCTCTGCACACTATAATGTCATCTAGTTATTAGAACCTGCATTGTATCTACAGTATAGAGAGATAAAAGTTGTGTTAAATTACATTGATTACTATGATACCTGGAGCTTCCTGTATCATAAGTGACATCACTAAAGTAACAACATGGAGACTTCCTGTTCTCTTTCCTAAACATTTATAACTTCAGGATGCTTAAACAAAAAGAGTAAAACCAATTGTTTTAATCTTGTTTTTTTTTTATAGTGCTTATTATTTTTTAGGGTTTCGCCTTCCTTTAAGGGTGTGTCCAGAAGCCTGTTGTGTGTGTAAGTCACCAGATGATGGTGAGTGCTGAGGCAGAGGGCGGATCCCGATGGATGGAGTGGTGGGACTGGACTGAGTCCAGAGCTTGACTTTGGAGTCCATTCGCCAGCCTCTACAATACGAGGAGCGTTATGGCCTGTTCACTACACCATGGCCGGTCACTACACCAAGTGCCAGTTCGACCCAGAGTACCTGCTGCTATTACTATGACCGAGAAGGTTACCTCACCAATGACTGTCCAAAGCCAAGGACCCCCACCCCTGGTGCCATGGACTTCACCATTCAAACAATGGAACAGCCATCCACATCCTCGGAGAGCGCCCCTGCGCCTAGCCCCGAAGAGGCACCCCAACCGGATGCCTACAGTCGAGTAGGATCTGCAGCCATAGTACGAGTGCTAGTGGAAGGTATCTACTCCTCTGCGTTGCTGGACACTGGGTCTCAAGTGACCATCATCTATCACCCATTTTACAACCTACATCTAAACCCCCTGACTTGGACAATTCTTCAATCTTGAGAAGGGGTTGACAGAGATTCCACCAGGGCGAGTGAGACACATGGCCGCTTTACCTAATTACCCAAGCCGTGACAAAGCTGACTGGTTCTTTTCACTTGAAACAATGGCCGAAGAGGAGGCCAAGAGAGGGTTCATGGTGGTACATGAAATGAAAGAATGGAAGTCTACCCTTCCTCGCCGATTCAAGGTCGACATACAGAATATCTCGCCCCATCCCACACGGTTTGACGTCGGTCAAGCACTGGGTCGGATGGACCCTTTTACTCCAGTAAAATCCCTGGCTCATGTGAACGCCGCTACCGTACAAGAAACCCCTACTGGATTGCAGTTCGACTTCGGGGAAATCGACCTTGCCCGTGGGATAGAAGAAACGGCTAAGCTACAAGCTGGTGCAACGCCAAGCGGTGTTCTCCAGCAATGAGATGGGTGTGGGCTGTAGCAAGAGTGCTCAGCACACGATGTGGTTAAATGATGCCGCGCCATTTCGGGAGCGTTTCAGATGCATAGCTCCCAGAGATGTGGAGGACATGAGGGATGTCCTGAAGGAGAAGGAGACGGCGGGTATCGTAACAAAGTCCCGTAGCCCCTATGCCTCTCCTATCATAGAAGTGTGGAAAAGAATGGGTACGTTCGCCTATGCGTGGACTACCGCACCCTGAACCGCTGCACAGTACCAGACCAATGTACCTTACCACGGATCAAAGAAATCCTCAGTGCTTTATCAGGCAGTCAGTGGTTAAGTGTACTGGACATGAGGTATGGATACTACCAGGTACCCATGAGCCCCAAAGAACAGAAGAAGACAGAATTTGTCTGCCCCCTTCGCTTCTACCATTTCACCCGGATGCCCCAAGGCATTTGTGGTACACCTGCGACTTTCCAGAGGTTAATAGAAAAGACCATCAATGATATGAATCCCGGGAATGTCTAGTCTGGACAATATCATTGTGTTTGGTAAAACACTAGAAGAGCACGAAGAACGACTTCTGAAAGTACTGGATAGACTAGGAAAAGAAGGTCTGAAGTTGTCCCAGGACAAATGTCACTTCTGCCGCACTTCGGTCACCTATGTGGGCCACATTGTGTCTGCGGAAGGATTGGCTACTGACCCCGCTAAGGTTGAAGCCGTAGTGAACTGGCCCAGACCAGATAGCGTGATGGAGCTACGATCCTTCCTGGGGTTTTGCGGAGACAAAAGTCGCCACTCCGTGTGCACCGTTCAGGACCAAATGGACATCCGCCTGTGAGAAGGCATTCACAGGGCTCAGAAAAAGCCTCACAGAAGCCCCTGTCTTGGCCTATTCCGATCCAGAGCAGCCATATATCCTACATGTGGATGCCAGCTTCAATGGCCTGGGAGCCGTGTTACATCAAAAATACCCTTATAGCCTCTGTCCAGTAGCGTATGTGAGTCACAGCTTGATGCCAAGTGAACAAAACTATGCAGTTCACAAACTGGAATTTCTAGCCCTCAAGTGGGCGGTAGTCGATAAACTGCATGATTACCTGTATGAGGTCTCTTTCGAGGTAAGGACCGACAACATTCCGTTGACCTAAATCCTGACCTCTGCCAAATTCGATGCCACTGGCCACAGGTGGTTGGCCACCCTATCGAATTAACAATTTACCCTAATGTACAAGCCAGCTCCTTCAACATCAGAGCCGATGCTCTGTCTAGAAGGTCTGCAGTACAACGCCAGATGATGGCCCGTGGGAAGAAATCCTGGCCCTGGGATTCGGGCCATGTGCTCCGAACTCAGAGTAGTGGACTCATTGGGGTGTCAGTCAAAGGCACTTCCAGCAGCATACTGCCACCCCAAAGGCATGTCCATCACACATACCCTCATGAGATGGAAAGAGTTGGTGATACACCAGATGCGAGACCCAGTGGCTAGAGCCATACACCAGGCCACCCAAGAGAACAACCCCTCCTTAGTGAAGCATGCTCCTACTGACATAAGGCCTCATGCAGTAAAGTCCAATAGAAATTTTCGACAGAGTTTTGAACTCGCCATTTTTTTGCCGAGTTGCTCTCAAAAAATCCTGAATACCAGTGAGAGCAACATTTCCTTACATGGCGAGTGTCCGGCGGCAATAGGACCTGCCCTCCGAAAAGGGCTCACCCGGTGACTTGTATCTTCTGCCGAGAGATTTAACATTTAAATTTTATTACTAGTGTATTGTTGCAGGGGGTCTTCGGAGCAGAACCTCATTGGTTTCAGGTCTGAGGACCCCCTACTTCCTGAGATACAGGCCCCGTTATGGAGTGCCAGTACCTCCTATGCAAGGAAATGTCTCGATCAAGTGACCGTGCAAAGGAGACACCGGCACCCCATAATGGGGCCTGTATCTCGTGAAGTAGGGAGTCCCCGGACTTGAAATCAATGCGGTTCAGCTCCGGAGACACCCTGCTCATCTACACTAGTCATAAAATGTAAAAATATTTAGTAAGCACCAAAAAACAACCTACCCCCCATGCCCCCCGCCAGAAAACCATTATTTATTATTTTACACACACGATTAATACCCCAAGCCGGTGTGGGTCCCCGGTGGTCCTGACGGGTCTCCGCAGGCCTCACAGTGCAGCCTGGGGGATACCCATGGGTGTCTGGGGGCCTCCGGGTTGTCCCCGCTAGGCTCCATGGGCCTCCAGGTGGTCCCCGTGGGTCTCCACAGTGCCCAATGGGATCCACAGGTGGTCCCCGCGGGTGTCTGGAGGTCCCCAGGTTGTCCCCACGGGTCTCTGGGGGCCCTCGGGCTTTTCCCATGAGTGTCTGGGGACCTCGGGTGGACTTTGCGGGTCTGCGGGGCCCTCACAGCTGTGGGGCCCCCGGTTCTTCCCCGCAGGTGTCCCCCATGGGTCCTCAGGTGGTACCCATGGGTGTCCAGGAGTCCTAGGGTGGTCCCCGCGAGTCCCCGCAGGCCGGAGGTACCAGTCCTGTATGTAAAAAATAAAACATGGCCTACATTGAAATCAATACCCCATCAACCCCCCACCAAACACAAACACATACGCGGGGACCACACATGGACCCCATTGGGGAAGTCACATGGTGTACTACAACCAATCAGATTGGGGATTTAGTTCCCACGTGTCATCTGATTGACTGAAATACCATGTGACGCTGGCCATCTTGGAATTTGTGACGTCATCTTAAATAACCTTAAATTACGTCATTAAAAAAAAATTGGCACAAGGTTTTAACAGCCAATCAGATGGCTGTTGAACCAGTTCCCACCCAAATGTGACATCACAATCCATATTTAAGGCCGTGACGACTCATTTTAGCCCAAGAAGACGACGAGACAACATTGGTTGGGATCTACCACACGGTTTTTTTGGATTACAGATGAAGACAGAAGATAAAGACAATGAAGAAAATTAAGAAATAATTGCAGAAGAAGATAGAAGAAGCTGATTAAAGTTGGAAGACCTGATTAAAGATTTGGGTACCTGATCTGGATCTTCATGGCAGATGGCATCAGATGCTGTTTGAGGCCTTCATGGTACGTGAGTTTCCTGTTTCCCCTTGAGTCGGAGGGCCAGCGCTTCTAAAGGTAAGTAATATACAGTATTGAATGTTTGGAAATGTCTCTTTTTACAGGTTTTGTCGATTGGATGTGTATTTTTTTACTTGAACATTGACTGATAATGTATTAATCTGTACCACTTTAGGGTAGACACACGTGGGGATGACCCAGGGACCCCCAGACACCTGTGGGGACTACCCATGGACCCCATAGGGGCACACACTGACCCGTGGGGACCACCTGGAGGCCCACAGAGACTACCAGGGATCACCCGGAGACCTCCAGACACCCGTGGGTAAACCCCGGGGTGCACAGTGGGGCCTGCGGGCACCCATCAGGACCACCGGGGACCCTCACCGGCCTAGGATATTAGTCGTGTGTGAAAATAATATATAATGGTTTTATGGGGGGGCACGGGGAGTGGGTTGCGTATTGTTGTGTATTAGATATTGTAATGATTTATTGGGGGCCTAGGAGGTGGGTAGTGGGGCTGTTGTGTGTATTTTTTTTTATTGTGGGTAGCAGGGGTGGGTGAAGGGGGTATTAGCCCCAAGGATGGGTGTTTAAGACTACTGGGTGGTAGCGGAAGGGGTATTAGGAGTAGCCGCTAAGGTAATGAAGTGGGCTGCAAATGCATTTTTCATGCATCTGATTCATGCCGGGGGTCTCCGGTGTTGGTATTAATGTGTTTCAGCTCCGAAGACCCCGGCATCAATCAGATGCAGGAGAAAGGCCTGATTTTTTCTAAGTGATATCTCTCCGCTCATCGCCGCTTCTCCTCACCTTCTTGCCAACTTTTTGTGGCGGGACGATTGGGAGAGAAAATTGCAATTCTAGAGCGTCGATCAGCTGCGATAAGCTGGTCAGGGTTACTAGAATACGTCAAGTTGGAAAAGCTGGCGATGAGCGGCGAAAAGTGGATTATAGGCAAGCGGTCATGTTTTTTTACTGGGGGAAAAAAACTGTGATTTTTGCTCTTATCGGGGCTTAATGAATCGCAGTAGACAGTTTATGCGAGAAGCTGGCGATAAGTGGCTTCTCGCTGCTTACTGCATGAGGCTCATGGTCGCTGTTATCATTAGGGAATGGGACAAGTTCCACATGGATCGTGGCCTTCTCAACCGGGTGGTCCCGTATCATAACTGTCCTGATAGGAAATCACTCGTCCAGACCAGAAGCTTGCAGTACCCTGTCCTACGATCTCTGCATGATGATCACGGAAACCTGGGAGTGGACTGCGGCCTAGTAAGAGACAGGTTCTTCTGGCCCAAGATGCGGGAATCAATGGAGCGTCATTGCCGGAAATGTCTGCATGCATACAGAGAAAGACACTGCCTACACGTGCAGCCCTAATGGGCCATTTAAAGAGCCATGGTCCCATGGACCTAGTTTGCATGGACTTCCTCTGCATCGAGGCAGACTCAAGGGTATTGGGAATGTCCTGTTGGTTACCGACCACTACACCCGATATGCCCAAGCGTTTCCCACCAAGGACCAGAGAGCGCTCACAGTAGAAAAAGTACTGTGGCAAAAGTGTGAAAAAGAAAAAATATGCACAAGCGCTAAAGACTAAAACACCAGTGTGACAATTGCAAAATATATATATATAAAGGCTGCCTAGTAATACTGTCAGTACTGACAGAGAAAGTGAAAGTGAAAACAAAGAAAAACCTGGTGCCAAAAGTTCATTGGATAATCCTGTACTCCTCAGGGGATCAGCACACTTGCTTGACAGGCCATATAGGGGAAAAAACACAAACAGACACAGATCATAGTGCAACACTGTAGGGTTAAAACAGGTCTACACTAATACACACACTGCACATATAACATAGAGACTCCTAGTGACTATAACAACTATTTATTAAATAAAAAGAACTATGCCATAAATGGTTTGGACAAATGAGAACACCGCTGGTCATCCAGATGTGAAAAATCAGAGCCCTACTTACAAGCAGCAAAGCAAATACAGGCAACTGTGGCAAAAGTACTTCATACATTACGGGTTGCCAAATCGGATGCACTCTGATCAAGGGAGAGACTTCGAGAGCAAGTTGATCAAAGAGCTTCTGAACTTGCTCAATATCGAGAAGTCTCGCACAACTCCCTACCACTCTGAAGGAAACGCCCTACCAGAAAGGTTCAACCAAACCATACTAGATATGCTAGGTGCTCTGAAGGGCTCCAAAAAGATCAGCTGGAGCAAGCATGTTGAGCCGCTAGTGCATGCCTACAATTGCACCAGACATGAGTACACCAGGTCCACACCCTATTTCATGATGTTCGGCAGAGAGGCGGGACTACCCGTGGATATTCGCCTACGAGTATCTACCGATTGGGCACCAAATATGACGCACTAAATATATGTGCAACGACTCCAAGATAACCTCCATCAAGCCAATCAAGCCAAGGCGGAAAAGGCCACCGCCAAGCTGAATGAGAATAACAAGCGGAGGTATGACCACAAGGTCTGCGATCTGGAACTTCGACCCGGGGAAGCAGTTCTCCTGAGAAATTTAGGAATACCGGGAAAGCATAAGTTAGAGGACCGCTTGTGAGAAGCTCCCTTTGATGTAGAGTCCCAGATGCCGAGTCTCCCTGTAGGCCGAATCCGAGATGCAGATGGAATGGTAAGGGTCTGGTATCGAAATCATTTGCTACCTATACCTCAAGTGGGAGAGAGTGAACCTGAACCAGCTTCAATAGTGCCGGCAAATGAGTCAGAGGAGTCCAGTGAAACTCCGGATGCGGTAGCAGAAAATACTCAGGATCCTTCTGAAGGAACCTCCGCCATCACAAATGGAGACTGGTGGGCACCACCAAAGAAGTAATGGGTAATGGGCCAGTGCCATAGTGGCTACAACAAGCCAACCACTCGACCCAAGGAGTCCGAGTTTCATCCCCAATAGAGACTCCAAGTTTACATCTTATTTTATTTATTTATTTATTTATAAAATATTTTACCAGGAAGTAATACATTGAGAGTTACCTCTCATTTTCAAGTATGTCCTGGGCACAGAGTTAAGACAAACAATACATGTTTACAAATACAGTTACATAAATGAGCAGGGTATACATTATATACAAGACATTGCATGCAGAGTTAAAGAAAGTATATATTATGGGCGTATGAAACAGTTACAGACCAGATTAAAATGTGTGACAGCCTTAGATTTGAAAGAACTTAAACTGGTGGTGGATGTAAGAGTCTCTGGTAGGTTGTTCCAGTTTTGGGGTGCACGGTAAGAGAAGGAGGAGCGGCCGGATACTTTGTTGAGCCTTGGGACCATGAACAGTCTTTTCGAGTCTGATCTCAGGTGATAGGTGCTGCATGTGGTAGGGGTGAGGAGTTTGTTCAGGTAGCTGGGTAGCTTGCCCATAAAGAATTTGAAGGCAAGACAGGAAAGGTGAACTTTGCGCATAGACTCGAGAGATGACCAGTCTAGTTCTTGGAGCATTTCGCAGTGATGTGTGTTATAGTTGCATTGGAGAACAAAACGACAAATTGAATTGTAGAGGGTGTCAAGTTTGCTGAGGTGGGTTTGAGTTACCGAGCCATATAATATGTCTCCGTAGTCAATAATTGGCATTAGCATCTGCTGTGCGATACGTTTTCTAACCAGGAGACTTAGGGAGGATTTGTTCCTTTAAAGTACCCCTAGTTTGGCATTGGTCTTGGTTGTCAGGGTATCAATGTGCATCCCGAATGTTAAGTGGGAGTCAAACCATATGCCCAGGTATTTAAAACTAGTAACAGGAGTTAGGGTGGTGTTAGTGTTGGTTCTAATGTGGAGCTCAGTCGCTGGAAGCTTTAAAAATTTAGTCTTGGTCCCAAATACCATTGTTACTGTCTTGTCAGTGTTTAAAAACAGTTTGTTTTGGGAAATCCAGTTTTCCAGTCTCAAAAATCAGACTGAAGTATGTGTTGAAGGTCCCAGAACAGAGCCTTGTGGGACACCACATGTGATATCCAGGGGGTTGGAGTTAGAGCTTGAGATGGACACATTTTGGGATCTAACTGATAGGTAGGACTGAAACCAGTTTAAAGCATGCTGATTGGGCAGAGTCCTGTTCCTTTCAAGTACGATGGCATACAACGTCCAAAATCTTCCTCAGTGGTGTGTGGGTTCATTGATTGTACAGCATACTTATACTGCTTGCGTCCACGCTTTTGGCTGCATTCAACTTGTACAAACAGGAGCAGGCAGTCTTGTGTTTACCATAAAATGCTCATGCTTTCTTCTAAGATTGCTATATTCATATCCACAGAGGAGAAGAAATCACGGGGGTACACAACATATATTTTCTCTACTGTCTATTTTGGGAGTCCATTGGACTCTCGCTGCGGGACAATAAGTATACCTTTCTAATTGTTGTCTGTTTATGGTTTGGCGCCACTTGATAAACAGCTGAAAGCTAAAGATTAGCTCCAGCACCATTTTGTGGATCTGAGCAATGGTTGGCTCCAGTATATATAAATAAATATACAATGCAGCACCACTCCGGGTGTATAATGGCCTTCTTGCTCCACAAATATATCTGATAGCATTTTGCTGATCTCTCAGGCAATGGACAAGTTAATCAGACGTACTAAACTTCTGCAAAGTTTTCCCATTGGTTAATGTGTTCATGGAACTTTGCCTTGTTTGCAGCAAACTGTTCCTTGTTGCCCACATGGGGACGTCATGGAATTCTCTATACAATACCAGCCCCAGGTGTTCTCATCATCCAGATATACACACAAGGTCTCATGTGCAAAACCTTTTCAAGAAAGGTATAAAGATCTCTGAAGCAGTTACAGCCTCAGCCATTGTGCTCAAGTCCTACTGCACCTGTATGTCTCCTCTTACTAACTCACAGGGAATCCTCAAGAGATGTCTTCTGATCTTCAATTTCTAACCTGCAGCACTACTGACTGTCTGACCATTTCCAGCAGGGACCTACTGCACCATTGATGGGTTTGAGATATTGTTGAACAATATAACATCTACCTGCATATTGGTGTGATACGGCAGCTTGGACCAGAGGTAAGATAAACCCAGCTATTGTCTTTCACAGCTATAGGTCATATATTACATAGTTACATAGCTACATAGTAGATGAGGTTGAAAAAATACATGCGTCCATCAAGTTCAACCTATGCTAAATTTAAACAACATATACTTTATCCTATATCTATACTTACTTATTGATCCAGAGGAAGGCAAAGAAAAAAACCCAGTGTTATATTATCCAATGATATCTCATACGGGGAAAATAAATTCCTTGCTGACTCCTAGAATTGGCAATCAGATTACTCCCTGGATCATGTTTACTTATTTGGTATATCCCTGAATACCTTTCCTTTCTAAAAATATGTCCACCCTTTTTTTGAACAAATCTGTTCATCACTGTTCATCATCTGCCATCACAGCCTCCATGGGTAATGAGTTCCACATTTTAACTGCGCTTACTGTAAATAACCCTTTCCTTTATTGCTGGTGAAATCGCCTTTCCTCCAACCTTAAGGGAAGACCCAGAGTCCTTTGTTTTGACCTTGGGATAAATATTTCTTTTGAAAGCTCCTTGTACTGACCCCGAATATATTTGTATATAGTTATATCCTCTCTTAGATGCCTCTTTTCTAATGTAAATACATCTAATTTAGCTAGGCTCTCCTCTTAAGTTAGATTGTCCATCCCCTTTATTAATTTGGTGGCTCTTCTCTGCATTCTCTCTAGTTCCAGAATGTATTTTCTAAGGAGTGGAACCCGAAACTGTACTCCATACTCAAGGTGTGGTCTTACTAATGCTTTGTAAAGGGGCATAATTATGTTTACTTCCCTTCCATCCATTCCCTGTTTAATGCAAGATAAGGTCTTGTTTGCCTTTGCAGCTACTGCATGACATTGGGCACTATTGCTAAGCCTGCTGTATACAAGCACTCCTAAATCCTTCTCCATCAAGGATTCCCCTAATATATGCCCATTTCACTTGTAATTCGCCAGTTTATTCTTGCTTCCCAAATGCATAACCTTACATTTATCTGTATTAAACCTCGTCTGCCATTTACCTTCCCAAGTTTCCAGTCTCCCCAATTCCTTCTGAAGAGAAATTACATCCCGCTCTGATTCTATTACCTTACACAATTTAGTATCATCAGCAAAGATGGAAACTTTGCTCTCGATGCCGACCTCAAGGTCATTAATAAATAAGTTAAAAAGCTGGGGTCCCAGTACCGATCCCTGAGGTACTCAACTCACAACTTTAGCCCTAAAGGAAAATTTTCAATTTATGACAACCCTCTGTTGTCTGTCTTTTAATCAGCTTTCAATCCAGCTGCATATATTATTACTGAGTTCAATTTTCTTTTTTTGTACACCAACCTCTTGTGTGGATCCATATCAAAAACCTTTGCAAAATCTAAGAAAACCACATCAACTAAATTACCCTGATCTAAATTCCTAACTACCTCCTCAAAGAAACAAATAATGTTAGTTTGGCAGGATCTATCCTTCATAAATCCATGCTGACAATTACTAAGAATTTTGTTTTCCATTAGGTATTCCTGAATATTATCCCGTATTAAACTTTCAAGTACAGTAGCTTCCCCACTATTGAAGTCAGGCTTACAGGTCTGTAATTCCCTTGTTATGATCTAGCTCCCCTTAAAAATATAGGCACCACCTCTGCTTTACGCCAATCTTGTGGTACTGAGCCTGTGGAAAGGGAGTCCTTGAATATTAAATATAATGGTTTGGCTATTACTGAGCTTAACTCCTTGAGAACTCTTGGATGTATGCCATCGGGGCCAGGTGCCTTATTTACTTTAATTTTTTCAAACCGCTTATGAACGTCTTTCTCAGTTAACCAATTGTTCATTAATATGGAGGTTGTGGCTTCCTCCTGCGGCACTACTATTGAACTTGATTCTTCCCTGGTAAACACAGAGGCAAATAATTTGTTGAATACCTCTGCTTTTCCCTTATCTCCAATAATCTGCCTGCCCATCTCACACTGAAAGGGTCCTATATTTTCTTTCTTTTTTTGTTTGTTATTAATATACTTAAATAACTTTTTAGTGTTGATCTTACTTTCTATTGCAATCATTTATTCATTATCCATTTCTGCTAATTTTTGCATTTTTTGTTACATTTTTTCCTCCCCTACCTGTTAATTTAACTACATTGGTTTTAACTTATTTCTTTTATACTTATTACCCAACTGATAAGTGTGCTTTTCTGACAATGTTTTAAAGACTGGCCATTTATCTTCTACATTTTTCCCGCAAAAACATCATCCCAATGTATTAATTGTAGATTAGTCCTCAGTTTATTAAAATCTGCCTTTCTAAAGTTAAGATCTTTGTTGAATCCAAGTAATCTTTTTTTGATCATTTATTTCAATTGAGACCATGTTATGATCACTGTTACCCAAATGTTCCAGGACTTGAATATTTGTTATTACTTCTACATTGTTTGATCAAATCCAGTACTGCCCCTCTCCTGGGTGAAAGGTCAGAAGGAGAAGATGACACTTTAAGTATAATACTGTACATTGTGTAGGAGACCTGTCCTAGGGTAGGTATTAGAAAGGGGACCACTGCATCCATTTATCTGAGCCTTACAGTCTGATAAACTCAGGCTGATTTATTTAATAAAATAATTCATGCCTAACACCTCTTGAAGACAAATAAAGTGAATGCTGCACACCTTAGAAAAAGAATATAAATGATACAATTACCGGTGCTCCTGTGTTTGAACGAAAGCCTGTTTCCAGTCCTGAATCGGTGATAGAAGGAACCCAGGGCACAACGATTTGAAATCCAAACTCATTTATTGAGCCAAACTCATTTATTGAGCCAAACACAATGTGTTTGGCACTATAAATGAGTTTGGATTTCAAATCCGTTGTGCCCTGTGTACCTTCTATCAATAACACCTCTTGAAGACATATTCTCCTTACCATACAAATAGATTACACCATGTAGTAGGAGGTCTGTCCTAGTATAGGTATTATTAAAGGGATCGTTATATCCACTTATCAAAGTCTCCCAACTCGCACACATAGAGTAAAACCAGCACAACAATCTGCACCGGGGTTATAAAATAGAAGGAGTTGCCCTATAATGTATTTTTCTAGGAGTGTGTCAGTATTAGGTGATACCTTTTTTATTTGTACGAACAATTGACATTATAGGACAAGCTTTCTGAGTTCTCTCTCTTCCTCAGGACGAGCGACACTTATTTACAGAGATCCCATCAGTTTAACACGAGGGAGCAGGGGAGGGGAGAAGTCTACATGTAAAGAAGCCCATCTTTAAAGTGGCCCCTTTTTTAAGTGGCAAGCAGTGGGGAGTTTAACAGGGAGTTCAACAGGAGTGGAACAAGTGGACAATACAACACCTACTGGCCCTGAGTCCTGGATTCAAACTGCGCTGGAAAGGAGGACATTATCTATCCCAGACCGCACATCTCAGCATGTTACTATTGCTGCCATGCCAACGCCGCTACTATTTATATTTGCTCTGACCTCGTTACTTTTCAAATTACACGTTTCTTTCTACCAGCCTCATTATGTCTCTAACTCTATTCCTATATCCCATCTCTCATTCCCTCACCCCTTCTCAGCTCAAATGAACTCCTTTCTTACCTGCGCCCTCTGTCACTACACCGCTATACCCCCTGCACCAAAACACTCCCCTACAAATCCTCCCCACACATTCTCTTTCTATCCATGCTTCTCCTCCTTGCTTCTGGGGATATCTCTCCCAATCCTGGTCCCAGCCTTATTTCTACATGCTCTCGTCCTCGCCTCCCACATGCAACTTCTACTCCTTCTGGTGTTAACCCCTCCAACCTCATACCCATCCCCTGCCACCCTCCCTCCTCTCTCCCTTTCTACTGTGCCCTTAGGAATTCCCTTTCTAACAAGTTCCCCTCTGTGCATGACTTCTTTTTATCTCACTCTCTGCTCATCTTTGCTATAACTGAGACTAGCCTCTCTCTGTCTGACTCTGCTCTGGAATTTGCTCTCACTTATGGTGACCTTTCTTTCTCCCACACTCCATGCCCTGATGGCAGGGGTGTGGGGCTCCTCCTCATCTTTCTCTGCCGCTACCAAACCATTCCTATTCCTCCCTCTCTTGCTTTTCCCACACTTTTCTCTCCTCTCCCTGTCCACATGGCAGTCATCAATCAAACACTTACCCCTACTCAACCCCTTCTGCCTTTCTCTCTCTCTTTGAATCCTGGCTCTCTTTCTTTCTCTCCTCCGACTCCCCTAAACTTCTCCTTGGGGATTTAATCTGCCATATTGATGACCTCTCTCTCCCTTGGGCTTCCCGATTCCCTCTCTAACCTCTTCTTTTGGCCTTCACCGATGGACTGCAGCCAGCACCCACAAGGATGGCCACTGTCTAGACTTGGTTTACACTAAACTTTTCTCTCTCTGATTTCTCCATTTCCCCTTTTCCTCTCTCTGACCATCATCTCATCTCATTTTCTCTCTCTCTCTCGCTTCTCCCCTTCCCTACTCCACGTTTCTGCAGAGACCTGCACTCTATTAACCTACCAGCTTTTGATTCCACTTTACCCTCCTCTCTCTCCTCTCTTAGCTCTGCCACAGACCCTGTCAACCTGGTCAGGAACTACAACTCTGCCCTATCCTCCTCTCATGATCTACATGCCTCGCTATCTTTCTACCATTCTCACCCTTCCAACACCAGACCCTGGCTACATTTCCACACGCGCATGCTGCGTTCCTGCACTCGTTCCTCTGAACGCCTCTGGAGGAAATCTCATACTCTCATAGACCTCCTTCACTACAAATGTATATTATCCTGTTTCAACTCTGCCCTCTCTCAGGCGAAACAAACCTACTTTTCTTTACTTATCAACATGCACAAGTCTAACCCACGTGACTCTTCTGTGTCTTTGACTCCCTAATCAGATCACCCTCTGCTGCTTGTTTTTTTTCCTTTATCTCACCTCAGGACTTTTCTGACTATTTCAAGGAAAAGGTGGAATCCATACGTCAGGACATCCCCTCTGTATCCTCTTCCCATCCTACACCTCTTTCTAACTCTCCTCCTGCCTCAATCAACTCTCTTTTTCCGCTGTCACAGATGCTGATCTCCACTTCTCCCTCTACCATCTTGACCCCATTCCCTCCCATCTCCTAAAACCTCTTGCTCCTACTATAATCCCTACACTCACACACATTTTTAACTCCTCCGCCTACTTTGGTACCTTTCCCTCCCCCTTCAAACATGCAACAGTTATACCATTACTCAAAACCAGCCAACTTGAGCCTACTTGTCTTTCTAACTATTGTTCTGTCTCCCTCCTGCCTTTTGCCTCTAAACTACTTTGAACGTCTTGTATTCACTCGCTTGCTGCATTTTCATACCACCTATTCTCTCCTAGACCCTCTACAATCTGGCTTCCGCACCGCTCACTCCACTGAAACAGCCCTCACTAAAATAACTAATGACCTCCATGCTCTCAGAGACAAAGGTCATTACACTCTGCTCATATTTCTCGACCTCGCTGCATTATTTGATACCGTGGACCACCCTCTTCTCCTCCACATTCTCCATACTCTTGGTATTCGTAACAAAGCTCTATCCTGGATCTCCTCCTACCTCTCCCATCGTACTTTCAGTGTCTCTTCTGCTAACACCTCCTCCTCCTCTATCGATCTCTCTGTGGGGGTACCCCAGGGCTCTGTCTTGGGACCTTTTCTCTTTTCTCTTTACACACTCTCTAGTTGACCTAATCACATCTCTTGGGTTCAAATATCACCTCTATGCTGATGACACACAAATTTACTTTTCTACCCTTGACCTTTCATCTGCTGTACATACTAAAAATTCTGAGTTTCTCTCTGCGATATCATCCTGGATGGCTGTTACAATGCGTGGAATACGCCCCCTGCGGCGTGTTCCTTCCTTACCTGTTTAACTTCTGATCGCCGCCCTCTAGCTCCAAGTCAAGATCCTGAGTCTTTAAGTGTTCTGAAGCAAGCGACGCCATCTTGCTTCCTGGCAAATTCTGCCCTCTTCCTCCTGACAGGAAGTAAGCCTCTCTCTGACTTTCTCATTGCTAATAGCTGCAACTTCCTTTTAAAAGCAGTCAGTGGCTACCTGCCCAGGGTCCTGCAAAGTACTACCCCAGTACTCTATGCTGTTCCTGCCTGAACTTCCTCTGGGACCTGTACTCCTCTCCTTTGGATTCCGGAAGGAATCTTTCCACCACTCATTCCACCAATGAGGTTAGTTTACCGTCGGGTAGTGTAGGACCTGCTGAGTAGGGTTTACCTTGACATGGTAGCAGGCTTACAATACCTTGGCCAAAGTATTCAGGACAGGGGTATACTCTTAGATTTGGCCTGTGGTGCTTACCACGCCGTATACCCGAGCAAGTGGACATACGTATGATGCACTATAATTACTTCATCTATTTCCATTGTCACTGCGGTCTGGTTCTAATTTATTTTATTAATTATTATTATTATTATTATTATTTTTAAAGGATTTTAAGACAACCATATTGCAATACACATTGGACCAGTACTTTGCTTCTTACTGCACATCCACGGCTGATTCAGGTATTACTCCCCTCCCAGACATAGAGTGCATTTTTAGGGACTTATCCAGATGGCAGTGTCTTTGCTACATCTGGTGTTTTTTCTTCCATTGTTTAGTCATTTGCCCTTTTTGCACCTGTCTGTTCTAGTAGGTAGAGCGGGTTCAATTCTCTTTTGCCGTCTTTGGACCCCAATTCTGCAGAATGAATGTTTTGATAAATAGGTTCCCCCCGAGATACAAGGATGAGATGTTCTTATTGCCGTACACAGCTAAACACAAACATTTCTATTCTTTGTAAGGATCTCTTTTTTCACCTCTATTGTGATCTGAACAATGCGGCTGCAATTTTATAGTGAGTTGCAATAAATGATGGGAGAGTTATTTCCAAATTCTATTATTTGACCATATTTGTTCTTTTTAATAGATTTTTATGTTTGCTCTAGTATTAGAAGCATTGATTTTCTGAGGGGGAATGAAGCAACTAGAGAAGTTTTCCCTGATTTTATTCTTTCCTTTATGATCTTCCTTCTTTCCCGGTATTAACACAATTCTATAATAATCCCTCTGCACCACGGAGGCAAGTTATCCACCAGTAAGCAACTTCTCATCTTGTTTTAACTAAGTATTTCATTAAAAAAATAAAGGGAAAAAAGGAGATCATTCAGCTGTGATAACATATTGTAACATACAAGTAAATGTTTTGATTGTAACTTTCTGGATCTCAAATCCACTTTCTCCAGATGTTTTGTTAATATTATGTCAAACTATAACCTTTTCAAACAGATGTTATTGGATGTGAAGAGCTACAGTACTAAACCATCTCTTCACTTCTCTTCTGTCCAGAATATGTTTGAGGAGAACGAGACAACCGTTAGGGATTGCATTTATTTTATTCATTCTTTCCGTCCTTTGTTCCATCCTTTCATCCTTTCTTCCATCCTTCCATCCTTCCAACCTTCCACCCATCCACCCTTCCACCCTTCCACCCTTCCTCCCTTTCTTCCTTCCACCCTTCTACCCTTCCTCCCTTTCTTCCTTTCTTCCTTTCTTCCTTTCTTCCTTTCTTCCTTCCATCCTTCCACCTTTCCTTCCTTCCTTCCTTTCTTCCTTTCTTCCTTTCTTTCCATCCTTCCTTCCTTTTTTCCTTTTTTCCCATCCTTCCTTCCTTTCTTCCTATCCTTTCATCCTTCTGTCCCTGATTTTAGAAACCGCTTGGTACCATGGAGGCCAGATATTCACCAGTACGTAACTTCAAATCTTTATTTTTTTTAAGTATCTTCAGAAATAAAGTGGTCCTATCTTGTAAGGTTGATGCCGTTCTACACTAGGAGATAATTCAGTTTTTATAATATAAAATATATGTAAATGTATTAATATTATTTTAATGAACCAACATGAGAGGAGTTTCTGTACCTCCTATCTTCTTCTTCTGATGCTTAGTTAGTATTATGTGAAACTATAACCTTCTGAAACAGACATTATGTGATGCAAAGCTCCACTAAATCTTCTCTTCTTCTGCTGCCCTTCCCTTCTCTTCTCTCCAGGATATGTTTCAGGAGAACCAGACAACAGTCACTGAATTTCTGCTCCTGGGATTTCAAAGTCTCCAAAGCTTCAATGTCGCCCTCTTCATTCTGTTCATCGTGATCTACATCCTGACATTAGCTGGAAACTTGCTGATCATCATACTGGTGTCAAACAGCCAAAGCCTTAAATCTCCCATGTACTTCTTCCTCTGTCACCTGTCCATGTCTGACATGTTACTTACCACAAACATAGCCCCTAACATGCTACATATTGTGTTGAACGGAGGGGGCACCATACATATTACTGGCTGCATCACACAAATTTACTTCTTTGGCATTTCAACAGTGTAGAGACTCTTCTTCTCTCACAGTGATGTCCCTTGACCGATATCTGGCCATCTGCAACCCACTGCGTTACACCTCCATCATGGACTTCAGACTTTGTCTCCACCTCGTTACCTGGATTTGGCTGATTGCATTTCTGTTAACGATATCCATCGTTATTCCTATGTGCCAGTTACAGTTCTGTGGTCCCCATATCATTGACCATTACTTCTGTGATTTTGATCCTCTTCTGGAGCTCTCTTGTTCAGACACCTCCATTGTGAAACTAGGAGATTTTGTCTTAGCCATCCCTACAATACTCTTCCCATTTGTCTTCATCACTTCCACATATGTCTCCATCTCCCTCACCATCCTCAGGATCCCGTCCACCACTGGGAAACAGAAAGCCTTCTCCACCTGCAGCTCCCACCTGGCAGTCGTGGGCATATTTTATGGGAGTCTCATAGCTATTTACATGGTACCATCCCGAGGACAGTCATTTAATGTAAATAAGGTCCTATCCCTTCTGTACACCGTGGGGACTCCTCTTTTCAACCCAATTATATATAGTCTGAGAAATCAGGAGATCAAGTTGGCTCTGATGAAATGCCCCTATATAAGGAGAAGTTCTTCTATTTTATAAAACTCAATAGAGAGAACAGCACGTAAGCTTTCTGCTGCTTACAATTAAAGTTGAACCATTTGTATAAATACACCTATGTAAGGACCAGCACTCTCTGTCTAATGGCTAAATGTTCTAATGAATACAAATGTCATGAAGGTAAATAAATGTAATGACACTAACAATAAAATGGAATTATAGCAAATGTATAGATAGATTAGAAATAAAAATGGAAAATCAAAACAGAAGAAAGGTGAGTACAATCAAATGGAAGTGTGGGACCTTTCCCAAGTTATAACGTTATTACTGCACATTATTACTAATAAATTATTAATTTATTTAATAAATTAAAAATGAATAAACTCAGTTTAATAACTATTAAACAAGTGTAAACCTATATAGGGACAATATGTATTAATAAAATTGAATGAACCATGTAGATATAGGGGTGGGTTATAAGCAACTATATACTAAAGGGGAAGGAAGAAAACAACAAACCCCTGGGATATGGAGATACCATCTAGACCCACAAATAGTGGTATTGGATATAACAAAATGGGGATGACCCCATAAGAACAGAGAAGTAGTAACCCGATCGGGGAGAACACAGACAGCAAAAGAAGAACAGACTCAGACCAGTGAACTCGTATCTGTGCACTCGTTTAAACCTGTGGGTGAGAGCGTGTCAAGAGAATAAATCTAGAAGGATTCCCTGACACAAAGTGCTTTAAATCTATCACCACCCAGTTTTGTTTCAGGTATAGTCTCAATGCCCATAATCTTAAATTCACTGGGATTTTTAGAATGAGCCTGAGAAAAGTGCCTAGGAACACTGTGTGCCAGAACCCCCCTGATAATAGCTCGCCTGTGCTCAAGGAATCTGACACACAGTGCTCTTTTATTGAGACCTACATATTGGATGTTGCATGAACAGGAGAGAAGGTCCACAACGTAGGTAGATAAACAGTTGACAGAACTCTTGAGCTGATGGCACCGAATGATTACTATGTGAAGTAAATGTGTCAGACATTAGGAGGTGTCTGCATGTGATAAAGCTTGATCTACCACATTTCCCATACCCATTTACAAGCTGATAGTTACCCGAAATCTGAACAGTATTGCTGAGTTTTGCTGGGTGCTATTAAGTTTTTAATGCTCACGGCTTTACGAAAGATGATGGGTGCTGTAGGGGAGAGTTGATCTTTAAGGCGGGGATCTGAGAGCGATACCTTCCAATGTCTGTTGACAATATTTTTAATTTTATTTGAATAACCGGGGAATTTGGTAATAAATGTAACACTGTCTTCAAAGGAGTTCCTATTTTGAGACTGGGATGTCTGTACCGAATTCTTACATTTAGATTTCATAAGCAAATCCTGACGTTTAGTTGCTCTAACTTTGTTGAAAGACTCCTGTATAATGTTCTGATCATAGCCTTTTTTCTAAAGTTGTCAATAAGACGACACGGCTGCATTTCAAATGTGTGGTCTGACGAGCAGTTTCTCCTGACTAGAAATAACTAGAAATAACTAATACAATTATATAGACTAGCATTATATATATATCATAGTTTTGTCCAATAATAAGGCAAGGTTTTTTCCAATAAATTTAAGTTGAAGAGTACATTACTCACCATATAATGGGGCCCTGCCCCCATCAGCAGTCGGATGTATGAGGTAGACGGGTAAAATGGAGGAAACTCCACCTTGGGATCCTGAAGCGGCCGAGAGAGACAGATCGAGACCGAGAGATAGACACAGAGACAGAAAGAGAGACACGGAGACAGAAATAGAGACAGAGGGATAGAGAGAGAGAGAGAGAGAGAGAGAGAGAGAGAGAGAGAGAGAGGGGCAGAGAGACAGGCAGAGAGACACAGACAGGGAGAAAGACAGTGTGTGTGTGTAAACTTTTTTCTTTCCAGCTACTACTGAACATAGAGGGTCACCTTATATTCTGGGTTGCCCTATAATCGGACAAATATGTTATATATAATATACTACATTTTGTGCTCATTTAACTCATTTAACTCTCTTTTCCACATTTAACTCTCTCTTTTGCACATCATTTACTGGAATTGGTGATAACGCCGATTCGAGTACATTAACCAGAAACGAGGTTTAATCAATAAACACTGAACACAGAGAGTGCCATAGCACATAAGGATGCTGACCCAGGAGAACAGAGAGGTCTTCCTCTAAAGAAACCCCAGACGCAGATGAGAGACTTTCTTTTTTCACTGTTGAGTGTGTATACATATATATATATGTGTGGGGTGGTAAGAAGCTTAGCTACCCACCCAGTTAAATAGGGCTGGAGTTAAAATGTGTAGTGATTTCTCCAAAGTGGAGTAGGTATTTCTATGATGTTTGGATTTTGCAGTGTTTAAAGGAACAGGCGCAATAAAGCCTTTTTTTAATTTCACCTTAAAAACGGTCTCTATTGCATACCTCTGCACATATCTCTTACAGTCACCATTACAATAATTCTTATGATTTATTCTCATAATAAACTAATGTTCTGCACAGCACTGTACTAAATATAATATACATTATAGTGGTACACACATAATTGGAAACATAGTATGAGGAGAATCTCTGTCCCACATAGCTTACAATCTAATCAGTGGTATTTATTTATTTCATTATTTATCAAATGTGTTACCAGGAAGTAATACATTGAGAGTTTCCTCTCGTTTACAAGTATGTACTGGGCACAGAGTTATAATAACAATACATGGTTACATTAAGTGAACAGGGTTATGCCTTATATGTAAAGACATTGGATGGACAGTTACAGCTAATATATGTTATAGGCGTATGTAACATTACCGCACTCTGTTAAATTGAGTTATTTGTGAAAAATGACAGATTCAATACCCACATTCTCCACTGGGAGTGCTACATCAACGACATCGTATTGCTTTGGTTAGGTAGCATCCCCAAATTGGAGAAGATGGTGGAATGGGTAAACTCTGCACACCCAACCATAACATGTTCTTTAGAACACAATTGGAAAACGATACACTATTTAGATGTACAAAAAAAAAAACTAACCTATTTTACAAAGAAACTGATAAAAACCGGGGCAGACAGATCTGCGTGATCCAGACTGATTACCTCTTTTTTGTTGTTAATTTTTTTGTTTTGTTACATGTATGTATTATGGCATAATTACAGTTAGGTCCGGAAATAATTGGACACTGACACAATCTTCATAATTTGGGCACTGTATGCCACCACAATAGATTTGAAATGAAACAACTGAGATGTAATAGAAGTGCAGACTTTCAGCTTTAATTCAAGGGGTTGAACAAAAATATCGTATGAAACGTTTAGGAATTGCAACCATTTTCATACACAGTCCCCTTATTTCAAGGACTCAAATGTAATTGGACAAATTAACACAATCATAAATAAAATGTTCATTTTTAATACTTTGTCGAGAATCCTTTGCAGGCAATGACTGCATGAAGTCTGAAACACATGGACATCACCAAACGCTGGTTTTCCTCCTTTGTGATGCTTTGCCAGGCCTTTACTGCAGCTGTCTTCAGTTGTTGTTTGTTTGTGGGTCTTTCTGCCTTAAGTTTTGTCTTCAGCAAGTGATATGCATGCTCGATCAGGTTGAGATCACGTGATTGACTCGGCCATTGCAGAATTTTCCACTTATTTGCTTTAAAAAACTCCTGGGTTGCTTTCGCAGTATGTTTTGTGTCATTGTCCAGCTGTAAAATTAAGCGCCGTCCAATCAACTTCGCTGAAATTGTCTGAATCTGAGCAGACAATATATCCTTATTCACTTCAGAATTCATCCGGCTGCTTCTGTCTTCTGTCACATTATCAATAAACACTAGTGACCTAGTGCCATTGTAAGCCATGCATGCCCATGCCATCACACTGACTCCACCGTGTGTTACAGATTATGTGGTATGCTTCAGATCATGAGTCGTTCCAAGCCTTCTCCATACTTTTTTCTTCCCATCATTCTGGTACAGGTTGATCTTAGTTTCATCTGTCCAAAGAATGCTGTTCCAGAACTGGACTGGCTTTTTTTTAGATATTGTTTGGCAAAGTCTAATCTGGCCTTTCTATTCTTGAGGCTTATGAATGGTTTGCATGTTGTGGTGAACCCTTTGTATTTGCTCTTGTGAAGTATTCTCTTTATGGTAGACTTGGATAATGATATTAGTGCAAAAAACAAAAAGAGGAAACAGCGCAAAACCTCATAGTGTAGTAAAATATAAATTATATTGGTATATCAGCGGGTGAGTATTACACGTACATCAATTAAATCATATAATAGCATGACATGTTTGGGACATGTTACCACATCAGCCACAGCAAATGCATCCGGTCACGTTGATTCAGACCAGGCGAGGAGGTCACATCCCTTCCTTCTCTGGTAGCCGTCTCCAGAGTCCTGTCACTCAGTTAGATGTGCGTCTCACTGCGCAGTGACATGCCGCTGCCGTAGATGTGAAGCGGCGCAGACTCCTTACTGGATCCGGATGCCGGGTCTCCGAGAGCACACAGAAGACATCATCAAAGCTCCGTCGCGTCCGTCGCGTCTTTTTCAAGTTTCGACTCCAGACCTTTTACCTGCTTAATTGGTAATAACGAAGGAATAGCCCACACCTGTCCATGAAACAGCTTCTGAGTCAATTGTCCAATTACATTTGGTCCCTTAAAAAAGAGGGGGCTACATATTAAAGTGATGTCATTCCTAAACCCTTCCTCCAATTTGGATGCGCAAACCCTCAAATTAAAGTTGATAGACTGCACTTAAAGCCCATATTCATTATGTAACTGTAACTTGAATTTATTTTGGTACACAGCCGAAATAACAAAACTTGTATCTGTGTCCAATTATTTCCGGACCTAACTGTATATATATATATATCTATAGCACACGTACCTGTCTGTTTCTTTGTTGGTCCGGTTTGCTGAGTGAGAAATTGACTCGATCGGTTTGGGGATGTGTTTGGGGATTTTTTAGTTGTCAATGTCGTATACGGAGTGTCTGAGGGAGAGAAGCAATAGGAGGAGTTATAGGGAGCGGTTATATGGGGTAATAGGAGGAGTTATAGGGAGGGGGTATATGGGGTAATAGGGGGAATTATAGGGAGCGGTTATATGGAGTAATAGGAGGAGTTATAGGGAGCGGTTATATGGGGTAATAGGAGGAGTTACAGGGAGGGGGTATATGGGGTAATAGGAGGAGTTATAGGGAGCTGTTATATTGGGTAATAGGAGGAGTTATAGGGAGTGGTTATACTGTATGGGGTAATAGGAGGAGTTATAGGGAGCGGTTATATGGGGTAATAGGAGTAGTATTAGGGAATGGTTATATGGGGTAATAGGAGGTGTTATAGCATATATACATATAACTATGTCGATTTATATGCCGACCAATGTATACCGTGCTGTATGATGGTAAAATCTATATAAAATCTGAGTTATAAAAAAAAACAGGGCAGACAGTTTCCACCCACCTAACACCACAAAGGGACTACCACTTAGTCAATTATTAAGAGGCGATGCTGAGAATTATTATCAGGAGATGATGAGACATTTTAGAAAAAATGCATCAACAATGGTTAACACATTTGTCAGTAGGGAGAACCCAAGAAGTAAAATAGAAGAATGTGCAGAAAAAGTGTCTTAACTGGACAGAGAACTTCTCTTAACACCAAAACTAAAATAAATGAAAGATAAAATAATACCATGTGTATCAACATACAATAGGCAGTCACCCAATATCAGAGCTATCATAGAAAGAAATTAGCACATACTGTACTACATAAGAATCAGACAATGTCACATCTGTTTAAAAATGAACCACTTTTCTGTTACAGGAGAGCTTGTAATCTAGGAGACAGGTGGATCAGAGTAGAAATTGGCACTACATCAAATAAACAACAAGTCTTACACTCTAACAAAAAGATACCTGCTGTATCCATGTCTGCACTGTGGTCATTGGAACAGCATTGTAAAACGAGAAACCTTTAATCCCCCTGTGGCAGGACAGCCTCGCGGTGTGGTCAGTAAGAGTCCCAAACAGTGGGTAAGGCTTTGATCTTTGGTGCCAAAAAACAAACACAAACTGTGATACTCTGACCCTCAATCAGTGTCCAATTGGATAGTCCTGTGGTCCTCAGAGAAGCTGCACAGACTGTCTGGAAATCATGAAACAAAATACAAAAACAAAAAAACAAAAAATCACATCATAGCATATAACTGTTGGGTAAAGCAATCTATACTATAACACTACAACATGACTCTAACTACATAAGTGAGACAACACCTAGTGATAAACTAGAACATTATTTAATAAAATATATCATATAAAAAATATTATGTAAAAGATAGAACTGTGTGGATAACAGACATGAACAGCAGATCTTCCAATGGTGTAAAATTAGAATCCTACTTACAAGAAGTAGGAATAATACGAGCAGATAGACACAGCAGTCCTTTGTCTGGGAGGCAGCAGGGGGACACTCCGCCGAGATCCTCACTGTGGCGCCGTTGCTGTACACATCTGGGTCTCACTCCTGCCGCTCACGTTTCCAGTCACAGTGGGGGGAAGCTGACTGGTTGGGGTATACACGCTAGCAATGCCGTATAGCGGAACCTCCATGGTCATCAGCCTCTTCCTATCCAGTGGCAGACGTGCGCTCGCACGCGTGTACGGGTATGGAGTAACAGGAACTCCTCTGCTCCAGGACTGATGGCTAATAGCTCAGTAGCTGTTCTATGTAATAGCACTCCACACAGTCCAACAGTGGTGACTAAATGCACCCACCCTACACGTTTCGTAAAGCTAAACTCTACTTCACAGATTGAACCCCCTGAGGAAGTAGAGTTTAGCTATCATAGAAATAAATTAGCACATACTACAAAAGGTTCAGACAATGTCACACCTGTATTAAAATGAACCACGTTTCTGTTATAGGAGAGCTTGGGTGGATCGGAGCCGCCGGAGCTCTGTGGCAGACCAGGAGTGTGGGGGCTGCCATCTTGGTTGACGCACATGCGCAGAACTAAGAGATGTGCATGCGCAGTGTAAGTGCTTGTGTCAGTAAATATGAGTTATATACCTGTTCGTGTATTATTCTTCACTGTAATTGGCTCCTGTGATGGGTTATCCCGCCAATGCTGGGATCCCTCATAGGTGGAGGCGCTGTACCGAGAGGAGAAAGAGCTCGCTCCAAGCTCCCAGTGGTGGAGGCTTAGGCCTCCTGTGAGCAACAGGTATATCAGCACGCGTAGTTCCCTTAGTCATAGGGAAAGGGGGCTACATATATATAAATAAATAAATAAATCAGAAGACAAGGACCACTTCTCCACGTGGTCAGGCCATTGTCCTAAACGATTCAGTTCCCATTCAATCATGAACCTTTTCCAAGTTATTATTATTATTATTATTATTATTATTATTATTATTATTATTATTATTATTATTAACAATAATATATTGCATTGTTTATGTATGTGAATTTTCGTTGTAATTGTAAATCAAGCAGTGTATGTTCATTCTGTAAATAAATCGCAATTTATTTTATCTCTTGCTTTGCTCAATCAAAGGATCCTAGTATTTTGGTGTTAAAAGTTCTGGTCTACCGTGACAGTGAGAACAATCTGATTAAATCACATTATACTGTTCTCTTGTTATTAAAATACAATTATTATTTTTTATTTTTTTTATTATTATTATTAACAGTAATATATTGCATTGTTTAATATCTATGTAAAGTGCTGCATAGATGGGCCCAGAGCAGAAAAAAGGGTGCTAAGCATTAGCATGACGTTACTCCCATTCATTTGAAAGCTAAAGATTAGCTCTAGCACCACTTTGTGGATCTGAGCAATGGTGGCTCCAGTATATATAAATAAATATACAATGCAGCACCACTCCAGGTGTATAATGGCCTTCTTGCACCACAAATATATGCTGATCTCTCAGGCAGTGGACAAGTTAATCAGACATACTAAACTTCTGCAAAGTTTTCCCATTGGTTAATGTGTTGATGGAACTTTGCCTTTTTGTCAGCAAACTGTTCCTTATTGCCCACATGGGGACATCATGGAATTCTCTATACAATACCAGTCCCATGTGTTCTCATCATCCAGTTATACACAAAAGGTCTCATGTGCAAAACCTGCTCACAAAAGGTATAAAGATCTCTGAAGCAGTTACAGCCTCAGACATTGTGCTCAAGTCCTACTGCACCTGTATGTCTCCTCTTACTAACTCACAGGGAATCCTCAAGAAATATCTTCTGATCTTCAATTTCTACCCTGCAGCACTACTGCCTGGCTGACCATTTCCAGCAGAGACCTACTGCACCATCGATGGGTTTGAGATCTTGTTGAACAATATAACATCTACCTGCATATTGGTGTGATACGGCAGCTTGGACCAGAGGTAAGATAAACACAGCTATTGTCTTTCAGAGCTTTAGGTCATATATTACTGTACATAGTTACATAGCTACATAGTAGATGAGGTAAAAAAAAGGCATGCGTCCATCAAGTTCAATCTATACTAAATTTAAACAACAGATACTTTATCCTATATCTATACTTATTTATTGATCCAGGGGAAGGCAAACAAAAAAACCCAGTGTTATATCATCTAATGATATCTCATAAGGGGAAAATAAATTCCTTCCTGACTCCAAGAATTGGCAATCAGATTACTCCCTGGATCAACATCCTTCCCATGTTTACTTATTTGGTATATCCCTGAATACCTTTCCTTTCTAAAAAGACCTTTTTTTGAACAAATCTGTTCATCACTGTTCATCACCTGCCATCACAGTCTCCATGGGTAATGAGTTCCACATTTTAACTGCGCTTACTGTAAAGAACCCTTTCCTTTGTTGCTGGTGAAATCTCCTTTCCTCCAATCTTAAGGGATGACCCAGAGTCCTTTGTTTTGTCCTTAGGATAAATAGTTCTTTTGAAAGCTCCTTCTACTGACCCTGAATATATTTGTATATAGTTATCATATCCTCTCTTATATGCCTCTTTTCTAATGTAAATACATCTAATTTAGCTAGGCTCTCCTCTTAAGTTAGATTGTCAATCCCCTTTATTAATTTGGTGGCTCTTCACTGCACTCTCTCTAGTTCCAGAATGTATTTTCTAAGGAGTGGAACCCAAAATTGTACTCCATACTCAAGGTGTGGTCTTACTAATGCTTTGTAAAGGGGCATAATTATGTTTACTTCCCTTCCATCCATTCCCCGTTTAATGCAAGATAAGATCTTGTTTGCCTTTGCAGCTACTGCATTAACTTTGGGCACTATTGCTAAGCCTGCTGTATACAAGCACTCCTAAATCCTTCTCTATCAAGGATTCCCCTAATATATGCCTATTTCACTTGTAATTCGCCAGTTAATTCTTGCTTCCCAAATGCATAACCTTACATTTATCTGTATTTAAACTCACCTGCATTTTACCTGCCCAAGTTTTCAGTCTCTCCAAATCCTTCTGGAGAGAAATTACATCCTGCTCTGATTCTATTACATTACACAATTTAGTGTCATCAGCAAAGATGGAAACTTTGCTCTCGATGCCGACCTCAAGGTCATTAATAAACAAGTTAAAAAGAAGGGGTACCAGTACCGATCCGACTTTAGCCCAACCTGAAAAAGTTCCATTTATGACAACCCTCTGTTGTCTGTCCTTCAACCAGTTTTCAATCCAGGTGCATAAATGATTACCGAGTCCAATTTTCTTTATTTTGTACACCAACCTCTTGTGTGGATCCATATCAAAAACCTTTGCAAAATCTAAGTAGACCACATCAACTGCATTACCCTGGTCTAGATTCCTACTTGCCTTCTCAAAGAAACAAATAAAGTTAGTTTGGCAGGATCAATCCTTCATAAATCCATGCTGACAATAACTAATAATTTTGTTTTCCATTAGGTATTCCTGAATATTATCCTGTATTAAACATTCAAGTAGCTTGCCCACTATTGAAGTCAGGCTTACAGGTCTGTAAGTCCCAGGTTGTGATCTAGCTCCCCTTTAAAATATAGGCACCACATATGCTTTACGCCAATCTTGTGGTACTGAGCCTGTGGAAATTGAGTCATTGAAAATTAAATGTAATGATTTGGCTATTACTGAGCTTAACTCCTTGAGAACTCTTGGATGTATGCCATCGGGGCCAGGTGCCTTATTTACTTTCATTTTTTCAAACCGCTTATGAACTTCTTCCTCAGTTTAACAATTGTTCATTAATATGGAGGTTGTGGCTTCCTCCTGCGGCACTACTATTGAAATTGATTCTTCCCTGGTAAACACAGAGGCAAAGAATTTGTTTAATACCTCTACATTTTCCTTATCTCCAATAATCTGCCTACCCATCTCACACTGAAAGGGTCCTATATGTTCTTTTCTTTTTTTTTTTTGTTATTATGGTACTTAAAGAACTTAAAGAACTTTTTATTCATTATCCATTTCTGCTAATTTTTGCATTTTTTGTTACATTTTTTTTCTCCCTAACCTTTTTATTTAACCACATTGGTTTTAACTTATTTCTTTTATACTTATTACCCATCTGATAAGTGTGCTTTTCTAACAATGTTTTAAAGACTGCCCATTATCTTCTACATATTCCCTGCTAAAATATTATCCCAGTGTATTCCTTGTAGATTAGACCTCAGTTTATTAAAAACTGTCTTTCTAAAGTTGAAGGTCTTTGTTGAACCCAAGTAATCTTTTTTTGATCATTTATTTCAAATGAGACCATGTTATTATCACTGTTACCCAAATGTTCCAGGACTTGAATATTTGTTATTACTTCTACATTGTTTGATATTACCAAATCCAGTATTGCCCCTCTCCTGGCTGAAAGGTCAGAAGGAGAAGATGACATTTTAAGTATAATACATGGTGTAGGAGACCTGTCCTAGGGTAGGTGTTAGAAAGGGGGCCACTGCATCCACTTATCTGAGTCTTACAGTCCGCTAAACTCAGGCTGATTAAGTTAATAAAATAATTCATGTCTAACACCTCTTGAAGACATGTTCTCCTTACCATACAAATAGATTACACCATGTAGTAGGAGGTCTGTCCTAGTATAGGTATTATTAAAGTGATCGTTATGTCCACTTATCAAAGTCTCCCAACTCGCAAACATAGAGTAAAACCAGCACAACAAACTGCACCAGGGTTATAAAATAGAAGGAGTTGCCCTATCATGTATTTTTCTAGGAGTGTCTTAGTGTTAAGTGATATATTTTTTAATCTGGACGAACAATTGACATTATAGGACAAGCTTTCTGAGTTCTCTCTCTTCCTCAGGACGAGCGACACATATTTACAGAGATTCCATGAGTTTAACACAGAGGAGGGAGCAGGGGAGGGGAGAAGTCTACATGTAAAGAAGCCCATCCTTAAAGTGGCCCCTTTTTAAGTGGCAAGCAGTGGGGAGTTTAACAGGGAGTTCAACAGGAGTGGAACAAGTGGACAATACAGTACCTACTGGCCCTGAGCCCTGAATTCAAACTGCGCTGGAAAGGAGGACATTATCTTTCCCAGACCAAAAATCTCAGCACGTTACTATTGCTGCCATGCCAACGCTGCTACTATTTATATTTTCTCTGACCTCATTTCTTTTCAAATGACATATTTCTTTCTACCAGCCTCATTATGTCTCTAACACTATTCCTATATCTCCATCTCCCCTTCCTTCACCCCTTCTCAGTTCACATGAACTCCTTTCTTACCTGTGCCCTCTAACACTACACAGCTATACCCCCTGCACTAAAACACACCCCTACAAATCCTCCTCACACATACTCTTTCTATCCATGCTTCTCCTCGTTGCTTCTGGGAATATCTCTCCCAATCCTGGTCCCTGCCTTATTCCTAATTGCTCTCGTCCTCACCTCCCACATGCAACTTCTACTCATTCTGGTGTTAACCCCTCAACCTCATACCCATCCCCTGCCACCCTCCCTTCTATCTCCAATTCTCCTCTGCCCTTTGGAATGCTCGCTCCCTTTCTAACAAGTTCCATTCTGTGCATCTGCCATATTGACGACTCCTCTCTCCCTTGGGCTTCCCGATTCCCTATCTAACCTCTTCTTTTGGCCTTCACCGATGGACTGCAGCCAGCACCCACAAGGATGGCCACTGTCTAGACCTTGTTTACACTAAACTTTTCTCTCTCTGATTTCTCCATTTCCCCTTTTCCTCTCTCTGGCCATCATCTCATCTCATTTTTTCTCTCTCCCTTCTCCCCTTCTCTACTCCACGTTTCTGCAGAGACCTGCACTCTATTAACCTACCAGCTTTTGATTCCACTTTACGCTCCTCCCTCTCCAATCTCAGCCCTGCTCCAGACCCTAACAAGCTGGTCAGGAACTACAACTCTGCCCTGTCCTCCTCTCTTGATCTACATGCCCCGCTTTCTTTCTGCCATTCTCGCCCTTCTAACACCAGACACTGGAAAAATTTCCACACGCACATGCTGAGTTGCTCCACTCATTCCTCTGAACGCCTCTGGAGGATAACTCACACTCTCACAGACTTCCTTCACTACAAATATATATTATCCTGTTTCAACTCTGCCCTCTTGCAAGCTAAACAAACCTACTTTTCTTCACTAATCAACACCCACAAGTCTAACCCACGTGACTCTTCTCTGTCTTTGATTCCCTAATCAGATCACCCTCTGCTGCTTGTTTTTTTCCCTTTATCTCACCTCAGGACTTTTCTGACTATTTCAAGGAAAAGGTGGAATCCATACGTCATGCATCCTCTTCCTATCCTACACCTCTTTCTAACTCTTCCCCTGCTTTCCTCAACTCTCTTTTTCCGCTGTCACAGATGCTGACTTCCTCTTCTCCCTCTACCAGCTGCCATCTTGACCCCATTCCCTCCCATCTCCTAAAACCTCTTGCTCCTACTATAATCCCTACACTCACACACATTTTTAACTCCTCCCTCTACTTTGGTACCTTTCCCTCCTCCTTCAAACATGCAACAGTTATACCATTATTCAAAAACAGCCAGCTTGACCCTACTTGTCTTTCTAACTATCGTTCTGTCTCCCTCCTCCCTTTTGCCTCTGAACTCTTTGAACGTCTTGTATTCTCTCGCTTGCTCCATTTTCATACCACCTATTCTCTCCTAGACCCTCTACAATTTGGCTTCCGCACTGCTCGCTCCACTGAAACAGTCCTCACTAAAATAACGAATGACCTCCATGCTGCCAGAGACAAAGGTCATTACACTCTGCTCATATTACTCGACCTCGCTGCAGCATTTGATACCGTGGACCACCCTCTTCTCCTTCGCATTATCCATACTCTTGGTATTCGTAACAAAGCTCTATCCTGGATCTGCTCTTACCACTCAAATCGTACTTTCTGTGTCTCTTTTGCTTACACCTCCTCCTCTATCGATCTCTCTGTGGGGTTACCTCAGGGCTCTGTCTTGGGACCTTTTCTCTTCTCTCTTTACACACTCTCTCTAGTTGACCTAATCACATATCTTGGGTTCAAATATCACCTCTATGCTGATGACACAAAAATCTTCTTTTCAATCCCTGACCTTACACCTGCTGTACATACCAAAAATTTCTGAATTTCTCTCTGCTATATCATCCTGGATGGCCCCCCGCCGACTTAAACTTAACATGTCAAAAACGGAGCTCCTCCTATTTCCTCCCAAACTTGGTCATACTACCTCCTTCCACATTACTGTTGGAAATACCATCATTCACTCAGTAGCCCAAGCAATCTGCCTAGGGGTCACACTCGACTCCTCTCTCAGATTCTCCTCTCACATTCAAAAAGTTGTTAAAACCTGTTGTTTTTTTCTTCCACAATATTACAAAAGATACTTCCTTTCCTCTGTTGCTTGACTGCTAAAACTCTGACATAGGCCCTCATTCTCTCCCGCCTCGACTACTGTAACCTCCTGCTGTCCGGACTTCCTGCTTCTCACCTGTCTCCCTTACAATCTATCCTTAACGCTGCTGCCAGAATCACACTACTCTTTCTAAATCTGTCTCAGCGTCTCCCCTGCTGAAATCCCTCTCCTGGCTTCCTATAAAATCCCGGATAACACACTCAGTTCTCCTCCTCAATTTTAAAGCTTTACACTCTTCTGCCCCTCCTAACATCTCACCCTAATATCTCACTATACCCTCCTCTGCCCCTCCTTACATCTCACCCTAATATCTCACTACACCCTCCTCTGCTCCTCCTTACATCTCCGCTCTAATTTCCCGCTATGTACCATCCCAACTCTTGCGTTCTGCTCAAGGATGTCTTCTCTCTACCCCCTTTGTATCTAAAGCCCTCTCCCGCCTTAAACCGCTCTCACTGACTGCCCCGCACCTCTGGAATGCCCTTCCCCTCAATACGCGACTAGTACCCTCTCTATCCACCTTTAAGACCCATCTTAAACACACCTCCTTACTGAAGCATATGAGTAGTTCCGTGGCTGATACTATTCACCTGATACATAAACCTTGGCCCCCTGCTGATGCACTTACCAGAACGCCTTCCTACTGTCTCTGTATGTTCTTCCTGACTACCAATTAGATTGTAAGCTCTTCAGAGCAGGGACTCTTTTTCGTAAATGTAACTTTTTTGTCTGAAGCGCTTCTTCCCTTTAGGTGTTATTTGTATTATTTGGTATTTATATGATTATCCCGTGTATTACTGCTGTGAAGTGCTATGTACATAAATAGCGCTATATAAATAAAGATATACATACATATATACATACATATATACATACATACATACATACATACATACATTCATACATACATACACACATACATACATACATACATACATATATACATACATACATACATACATACATACATACATACATACATATGTAAAATCCAAAATAACAATCTAATACAGAAGAGGGAGAGAAGGAATGGCAGAGGGATTAGTAAATAAACAGACGGGGAAATAGATGGATGGAAGGGATAGTGAGACACAGGACCATACAGTACATCCATCGGCAGTGTGCAGGAGGTGGGAGAGCCAGGGGGGAGAAGGGGTTACATTGCAGGAAGGGAGAAACATTATGAAACAGTCTGAAAAGAAGTGTACAAAAAAAACCACATCAGCATCATGTCCTCTTGTTTTAGTGTCAAAGAGTCTTATCATGTTGAGTTATAACGGTTTGCATTCTTGATGCTGTTAAACACTCCGTTGATGATATTTAATTCATTTGTGGAATAATCTGTCTGTGAGATGGAATTTTCTTTCACCGATAAAGCTTGTGCTGTCTTTGGACCCTAGTTCTGCAGACAGAATGTTTTGATTATGTCAGGAATCTGCTCCTGGGTTTGGTTGGAGCCCATCCATCCGGATCTTTGCAGGTTCCAGACAAACTATTCCCTGCTTCTGCAATTCTTTGCCTCTTGCTGCCTCCTGTGCAGCTCTGGCCTGATTGGCCTCCTGTGCTATTTAGTGACTGCCCCACCCTCAGGAAGTTGCTGGACATAGACTTTGCAATCCAAGTTGATAAGTAACTGTGCTTGTTACAGACTCTCTGTTTGGCCTGCTAGGCCTCCTGGTGCCTTGTATCCTGCTCCTAGTCCCCTGCTGCCTAGGGCTTCTTGCATAGTAGCCTTGGCGCTGCTTCCTTGTTCCTGACAAACTTCTCCTTCGCCACGCTGGAGCGGCTACGCTGGTTTCCCCAGTGTTTCTTGTGGCGTGTCTGCACCTCTGGTTTCTGCTTCCTCCAAGTGGAGTTTGCTCCTGTCCGGTAGTCCCTGTACCGAAGCTTCTGGTTCCTATGACTCCTGGCCTTTTCCTGACGCGCTGCAGCACCTTCGCTGAAGCTTCTCAGCTGCAGTGGCTTCTCTCAAGGTTGTAGCTGGAATACCTTCACCCAAGATTTCCTGTTGATCTGTTGATTACCTCGGCTTGTTTCCTCGACCACCGCTCCTGTGCCGCCTGCCATGACCCCTGCCTGGATAACGTTAACCCTGCTTTCTCCAATCCTGACCTGGCTATATCTGACCATGGAATCCACACTCCGGACTTGACTCCGTGGCCTAAGGTCGGTGCTTATACATCCCCACCTCAGCCCCGCGGTCCGGTACCAGTTTTTGGCAAGCACGTACGTTACAGATAAATAGATTCCCCGCGAGAAACAAGGATGAGATGTTCTTATTGCCGTACACGGCTCAACACAAACATTTCTATTCTTTGTAAGGATCTCTTTTTTCACCTCTATTGTCTATTGTGATCTGAACAATGCGGCTGCAATTGTATAGTGAGTTGCATTAAATGATGTCAGAGTTATTTCCAAATTCTATTATTTTAATATAATATACTTTTTAATAGATTTTAATGTTTGCTCTAGTATTAGAAGCATTGATTTTCTGAGGGGGAATGAAGCAACTAGAGAAGTTTTCCCTGATGTTATTCTTTCCTTTATGATCTTCCTTCCTTCCCGGTATTAACATAATTCTATAATAATCTCTCTGCACCACGGAGGCAAGTTATCCCCCAGTAAGTAACCTCTCATCTTTTATATCTAAGTATTTCATGAACCAGTGACTTCTTGTAGGACTGATGCCTTTCTGCACTAGGAGATCCTTCAGTTGTGATAACATATTGTTTTGTTTTGTTTTCAATATGTTTTTATTATTTTACTTAAATAAATTAACATCTTACTTATATGTATAATTTAGAAAGAGGAACAATTTTTATACATCTACTGTATCTTAGTAAAAACAGATATCTTCATAACAATTTGTCTTGACTATTTTCTGTATATTGCATATCAATTTAATTTTTATATATAAATCTCTTTGGATTCTTTTAATTTCAAATTATTCTTAATTTTTAATTTTACATTTTGTAACATACAAGTAAATGTTTTGATTGATATTATTGTTTCAATGGACCAACATGAGAGGTTTTCCCGGGTGTAACTTTCTGGATCTCCTATCCATTTTCTCCAGATGTTTAGTTAGTATTACTGTATGTCAAACTATAACCTTTTGAAACAGATGTTATTGGATGTGAAGATCTACAGTACTAAATCATCCCTTCACTTCTCTTCTCTCCAGGATATGTTTGAGGAGAAGGAGACCAGGTTTGCATATTTTTTTATTCCTTCCTTCCCATCCTTCCCATTCATCCCATCCTTCCATCCTTCCCATTCTTCCATCATTACCATGCTTTCATCCTTCCATCCTTCCATCCTTGCCATCCTTCCATCCTTCCATCCTCCTATCCATGCCATCCTTCCATCCTTTCCATCCTTCAATCCTTCCCATCCTTCCCATCCTTCCCAACCATCCCATCCTTCCCATCCTTCCCATCCTTCCAATCCTTCCCATCCTTCCCATCCTTCCCATTCTTCCATCATTACCATCCTTCCATCCATGCCATCCTTCCATCCTTTCCATCCTTCCCATCTTTCCCATTCTTCCCATCCTTCCATCCTTCAATCCTTCCCATCCTTCCCATCCTTCCCATCCTTCCCATCCTTCCCATGCTTTCATCCTTCCCATGCTTTCATTCTCCCGTCCCTCTTTTTACAAAATTCTACAGTAATCCCTTTGTACCATGGAGGCCAGTTATTCACCAGTACGTAACTTCACATCTTTTTTTTTTTTTAAACTATCTTCAGAAAAAAGTGGTCCTATCTTGTAAGGTTAATGCCGTTTTACGCTAGGAGATCATTCAGTTTTTATAATATAAAATATATGTAAATGTTTTCATATTATTTTAATGAACCATCACGAGAGGAGTTTTTGGACCTAATATCTTCTTCTTCTGATGCTTAGTTAGTATTATGTGAAACTATAACCTTCTGAAACAGACGTTATGTGATGCAAAGCGCCACTAAATCTTCTCTTCTTGTCCTTTCACATCTCTTCTCTCCAGGATATGTTTCAGGAGAACCAGACAACAGTCACTGAATTTCTGCTCCTGGGATTTCCAAGTCTCAAAACCTTCAATGTCGCCCTCTTCATTCTGTTCCTCGTGATCTACATCATGACATTAGGTGGAAACCTGCTGATCATCATATTGGTGTCAAACAGCCAAAGCCTTAAATCTCCCATGTACATCTTCCTCTGTCACCTGTCCTTGTCTGACATGTTACTTACCACAAACATAGCCCCTAACATGCTACATGTTGTGTTGAACGGAGGGGGCACCATACATGTTACTGGCTGCATCACACAATTTTACTTCTATGGCATTTCAACAGCTGTAGAGACTCTTCTTCTCACAGTGATGTCCCTTGACCGATATCTGGCAATCTGCAACCCACTGCGTTACACCTCCATCATGGACTTCAGACTTAGTCTCCACCTCGTTACCGGGACTTGGCTGATTGCATTTCTGTTAATGATATTCATCGTTATTCCTATGTGCCAGTTACAGTTCTGTGGTCCCCATATCATTGACCATTACTTCTGTGATTATGATCCTCTTCTGGAGCTCTCTTGTTCAGACACCTCCATTGTGAAACTAGGAGATTTTGTCATAGACATCCCTGTAATCCTCTTCCCATTTGTCTTCATCACTTTCACATATGTCTCCATCTCCCTCACCATCCTCAGGATCCCGTCCACCACTGGGAAACAGAAAGCCTTCTCCACCTGCAGCTCCCACCTGGCACTCGTGGGCACATTTTATGGAACTATCATAGCTATTTACATGGCTCCATACGGAGGACAGTCATTTAACGTAAATAAGGTCCTATCCCTTCTGTACACCGTGGGGACTCCCCTTTTCAACCCAGTTATATATAGTCTGAGAAATCAGGAGATCAAGTTGGCTCTGAGAAAATGCCTCTATATAAGGAGAAGCTCTTCTATTAAAATAAAACTCAATAGAGAGAACAACATTTGAGCTTGTTTCTGTGACAATTAAAGTTCAATCATTTGTATAAATGGCTGTGGTAATAAAAATGGGAAATCCCAATTTAAGAAGGGTGAGTACAATCAGATGGAAGTATGGGACCTTTCTCAATTTAGACCGTTATTACTGCACAAAAAGACCAGGAAAACCGCAGGGTGAAAACCCTCACAAAGAAATGTATTAACCCAATAAACCTCGACACTATTAATTGCTGTGCATTGTATTAGGCATGCAAAAAGCCACACCCCCTAATCAATATTATAATTTTCAATCGTTTACGAGAGTTTATTCATGTAACCTTCTATCACACTAGATATGTCCTGTGAGGAAATAATCGGTCTGATTTGTTCCATGTCTCCTCATTGTCTGGCCCTACTGAATAGAGAATAGATTGTTTTCTCACATTTCATACCGTTATTTCTGAACATGGCAAACCGCGCGGTTTTGCAATGACAACTTCGGAGCTACGAGAAGAGGCCCCTATCTCTGAAACGCTCAACATGTTCAACAAAAATGTTAATGTCACAGTAACAGGGACTTATCACTGTTGGAGAAAACATGCCTCTAATCCAGCAGTGTGCTGGTTAGTTGCACACCAGCAGTCAACCAGACTCTACCTGGCCGATTAAAACTGTTAGAAAAAGCCTGTTCTGAGAAACAGGAAGAAGATCCTTAGCTCACAAGAGAGCTAACCAAGGAAAAGAGGGGTTTGATTGCATTCGCAAGAAATGGGGACAAGTCCCTCTATACCTGTACACAGAGAGTGCCATAGCACACAAGGGTGCTGACCCAGGAGAACAGAGAGGTCTTCCTCTACAGAAATCCCAGATACAGATAAGAGACTTTCCATTTGCACTGTTGTGAGTGTATACATATATATGTGTGGGGTGGTAAGCAGCTTAGCTACCCACCCTGTTAGATAGGGCTGGAGTTAAAATGTGTAGTGATTTCTCCAAAGTGGAGTAGGTTTTTCTTTGATGTTTGGTTTTTGCAGTGTTTAAAGGAACAGGCACAATAAAGCCTTATTTTAATTTCACCTTAAAAACGGTCTCTATTGCATACCTCTGCACATATCTCTTATAGTCACCATTACAATAATTCTTATGATTTATTCTCATAATAAACTAATGTTCTGCACAGCACTGTACTAAATATAATATACATTATAAGTGGTACACACATAATTGGAAACATAGTATGAGGGGAATCTCTGTCCCACATAGCTTACAATCTAATCAGTGGTATATATTTATTTCATTATTTATCAAATGTGTTACCAGGAAGTAATACATTGAGAGTTTCCTCTCGTTTACAAGTCTGTCCTGGGCACCGAGTTATAATAACAATACAGGGTTACATTAAGTGAACAGGGTTATGCCTTATATGTAAAGACATTGGATGGACAGTTACAGATAATATATGTTATAGGCGTATGTAACATTACCGCACTCTGTTAAATTGAGTTATTTTTGAAAAATGACAGATTCAATACCCACAGTCTCCATTGGGAGTGCCACATCAACGACATCGTATTCCTTTGGTTAGGTAGCATCCCCAAATTGGAGAAGATGGTGGAATTGGTTAACACTTCACATCCAACCATAACATGTTCTTTATAACACAATTTGAAAACCATACACTATTTAGATGTACAAAAAAAAAACTAACCTATTTTACAAAGAAACTGATAAAAACCGGGGCAGACAGATCTGCCTGATCCAGACTGATTACCTCTTTTTGTTGTTATTTTTTTTTGTTTTGTTACATGTATGTATTATGGCATTATTACAGTTAGGTCCAGAAATAATTGGACACTGACACAATCTTCATAATTTTGGCTCTGTACGCCACCACAATGGATTTGAAATGAAACAACCGAGATGCAATAGAAGTGCAGACTTTCAGCTTTAATTCAAGGAGTTGAACAAAAATATTGTAGGAAACGTTTAGGAATTGCAACGATTTTCATACACAGTCCCCTTATTTCAGGGGCTCAAAAGTAATTGGACAAATTAACACAATCATAAATAGAATGTTCATTTTTAATACTTTGTCGAGAATCCTTTGCAGGCAATGACTGCTTGAAGTCTGAAACACATGGACATCACCAAACGCTGGGTTTCCTCCTTTGTGATGCTTTGCCAGGCCTTTACTGCAGCTGTCTTCAGTTGTTGTTTGTTTGTGGGTCTTTCTGCCTTAAGTTTTGTCTTCAGCAAGTGAAATGCATGCTCGATCGGGTTGAAATCAGGTGATTGACTCGGCCATTGCAGAATATTCAATTTCTTTGCCTTAAAAAAGTCCTGGGTTGCTTTGGCAGTATGTTTTGTATCATTGTCCATCTTTAAAGTGAAGCGTCATCCAATCAACTTCGCTGAATTTGTCTGAATCTGAGCAGACAATATATCCCTATACACTTCAGAATTCATCCGGCTGCTTCTGTCTTCTGTCACATCATCAATAAACACTAGTGACCCAGTGCCATTGTAAGCCATGCATGCCCATGCCATCACACTGCCTCCACCGTGTTGTACAGATGATGTGGTATGCTTCAGATCATGAGCCGTTCCAAGCCTTCGCCATACTTTTATCTTCCCATCATTCTGGTACAGGTTGATCTTAGTTTCATCTGTCCAAAGAATGCTGTTCCAGAACTGGACTGGCTTTTTTAGATATTGTTTGGCAAAGTCTAATCTGGCCTTTCTATTCTTGAGGCTTATGAATGGTTTACACCTTGTGGTGAACCCTCTGTATTTGCTCTTGTGAAGTCAATTAATGGGGAATGGGGAGTAGGGAGGTAAGCTCAAGCTACTGTCTAAGAGACGGTGCCAGGGGTAGAGAGATCAGACGGCAAAAAGATACACTTGCCAAGGCAAGAAAAGGACACCCTTTTAACAAGCACTCATGTGGTGATAAACGTGAATAAATAAAAATAACCTTTATTAATATATAAGGGTAAATTAGGTGAAGGGATGAACACACAACACAGTTAAAAAGAGTATTAAACTAAATACCTTCCAATCCTGTATACCAAACTGGTTGCAATACTGGTAAAAGGAACCTTATAATGACTGGCACATGCAGAATAGATATATAGTTAGTGCCTCAGTGTAGTATATATGTTTGAACCAATCTCGTGTCTGTCAATGATGTACCAGACAGGCACCCTTATATATAACCACAGCTGATTGAGTTGTTACTCTAAGAGAGTACATGATAGAGTTAGTAGTGAGTAGTTAGTGCACAATATCTCAAACTCACGTATAGATATATAAAGTATGGTATATCTTGAGATAAATTGTACTCAGATCTTAAGAGTAAACAAAATAAATGAAATAAAAAAGGTCCTTAAAGGCAACGCAGGGTAATACAAATGAACACTAAAGCTACTGTGTAGCTAGGGAAATAAGGCTTCAGACTGGGAGTATCAAACACCCTGTTGGGTTAATTATACATAAGGTCTCCCTCAAGGCACGCTAGCGATGTCTAATTAACACCGTAGAATGCCTAAGCCTATATGGAAGCAGAAAAACAGATGTATAATGCAAAGTAAACTGTGAACTGCTACTCAGGATCCTCCGTGAAAACAACATAAATGGTACAGTAAAAGTAAACAGATATCTGAGTATGTTGCTGATATGTCAGCAGGTGTTTAAAAGGTTATAGACAGATACCTAGAAACCAGTTATTTAATAGCAGCGACCTGTATATAGAGTGTGTGTATGTTAGTAGTACCACCCAGGTTACTCAATGAAATGGACACAGTTACAAAGGTATCAGACTATCAGACTTATCAATTAACCTGAATGCATACACTGTTCCACGTTTGGTATAATGGAAATCTATACAGGTCGCTAGGTATATACTGTCCATTTGTGCAGTGTGGGTGTAGTGATAATGGTCTCCAATACACTCGGTCATGTAAGGGTACAAAGGTAGATAATACCTGAGCGGATGAGACCAGAGTACGTTGCAACCACTACTCCGATCAGATTGTATCTGCAGAGTTCCATCCGGCGTGGTGTTTTTATGAGCACCACAGAACATTAGCTAGCCGGGTGGAGTGAAAGTATGTATCATATAGCAGCAAGCCTAAATATAGATCAGCCCAGTGAAGGCTGCCTCGGGGCTACGCTAGACGCCACCGCACTACCACACGTGCTGACGTCACAGAGGAGCGCCCCCACCGACGGCCGTTTCGCGTCGCACTGACGCTTTCTCAAGGTGGCCCCGCCTCTACGGTAGCCGAAAGTTTAAATAGGCAAGCGTTGCCTCGTGCAACAGTGGCGTTAAGGTAAGTATATGAGTAAACAATAAAACATGTATTTGTGTTGCTAATTATTTATGTGAAAGCTATGGCTGGCTTCCTGACAAATCATAAATCAATTCAGAACGATTCAGCAATAAATAGAAAATTACCAAGACGGATGAATGAGTGATTACATGCAAAGAACATTAAATGGTAGAATAGAGGCATATACCATCAGGGGTTAATATGTTATGTCCAAACATATAACCATATGCCATCCAAAGAGCTAATGGTGATTGGGAACAGAGAAATAATAGCTAGCTGTTAAATGTGCCAGTCCATACTGCTGGAATATAGAGTGAGTGTAATATAGACTACAGTGTATGAAGAATATTATAGCCCAGATGATAAAGCCAAAGTAAATACCACACTTCCACACTGTGGATATCAAATCCCCACAGTGTGAGTATATGTGGTCTTACCATTATGTCAAAAATGGCATGGGTATACAAAATGTATTCTAACCAATAAATAGGGCAAACATAAATCCATCATTTAGACCCTGAGGATACAAAATTCCTAGGGTATAAATCCACTTGGCCTCTTTTTTAAGGAGTTCTCTGTCCCAAGTCGCCCCTTCTAATTGTTTCTGGGAGTTGATATATACCCTTGAAACGTAAATTGGAAATGTCACCTCCATGTGCAGTGTTAACGTGTTTGGCAAGTGGGGTGTCAGTTTTATTGCGTATGGTCCCTATATGTTCTAGGACCCTACGTCTCAACTGACGACTTGTTTTCCCCACATATTTCTTGCCGCATGTGCACACAGCTTGATAGATCACCCCTGTGGTTCTACAATTCACAAAATTTCGTATTTGAAAGGTTTTACTGTCATCCCAATTACTAAAGGTTTTGGTAACCTGAGTATACTGACATGCACGGCACCCCTTACACTTATAATTGCCCGGAGATCTTTTTTCTAGCCAAGTGCCCGAAGTGATGGGTTAAAGGTGACTGTGGACTAGAAGATCCCTGATCTTAGAAGATCTTCTACTGACCATAGTTGGTCTGGGTTGTAAGACTCCCCGGAGATCCGTGTTCTCTAAGAGAACATGCCAATGTTTGTTAACAATGCTAAAGATGGTTTGCCATTGTCTATTATAAGTGCCAATGAGGCAAATTATTTTTTGCTCACGTGGTTTGGGTTTGGGATTCAGCAGAGATGCACGTTGTGCATGCTTGGCTCTATTATAAGCCTTCCTAATGCTGTTCTTACTGTAACCTCTTGTGAGGAAGCGTTGGCGCATAGTCTGTGCTTGTAATTCAAATTCTTCATCATTCGAGCAGTTTCTCTTAACTCTTAAATATTGGCCAGTTGGAATGCCATTTATGAGATTTTGAGGGTTATGACTCTCAGCGTGGAGTAAACTGTTGGTTGCAGTGGTTTTACGATGGATTGTAGTCTCAATTCTACCATTAGTTGCACGTGTTATTTTGAGATCTAAGAAGACTATACTGTCAGGCCCTATATCGTAAGTGAGTCGTAGGTTGAGGGTATTGCAATTGAGTTTGTTGATGAAGTCAACGAATAGTGTACGAGGTTCCTTCCAGAGAATAATGATATCATCAATGTATCTTGCCCATAAAATAATATGGGTAGTGTAGATAGCATTTTCTTCAGAGAACACTATTTCTGCCTCCCACCACCCCAGGTATAGGTTCGCATAAGAGGGGGCACAGGTTGTCCCCATTGCAGTCCCCTGTACCTGGTGGTAGAGTTTGTTATTAAACAGAAAATAGTTCTTCGTCAATACAAACCGAAGCAGTTGTTCAATGAATTTGTTATGGTTAGTGTACAGTAGGCCCCTAGTTTTCAGAAAGTACAGTGTAGCATTGACGCCATGTTCGTGTATGATACTCGTGTATAAGGCCTCAACGTCCATACTAATGAGGAGTGTTTCATTATCAACCACAATATCATCGATTTGTGTGAGAATATCCGTGGTATCTCTCAAGTAGGACGGAAGTGCTACCACAAACGGTCTCAGTACTTTATCCAAATAGACACTTGCCTGTTCACTCAAATTGTTGATCCCGGAGACAATAGGTCGTCCCGGTGGTGGCCTCGTGAGCTTATGGCTTTTTGGGAGACTATAAAATGTGGCTATCTTAGGGAGCTTATTGTACATGCCATTCAATTCACGCTTATTAATCACTTTGTCTGCTAAACCTGTATTAAGGATGGTAAGTAGTTCCTGATTGTATTGAATAGTTGGATCTTTACTGAGGACATCGTAGCAGGTTGTCTGGTAGCAGTCTCTAGAGTCCTGTCACTCAGTTAGATGTGCGTCTCACTGCGCAGTGAAATGCTGCTGCCGTAGATGTGAAGCGGCGCAGACTCCATACTGTATCCGGATGCCGGGTCTCCGAGAGAACACCGATGACGTCATCAAAGTTCCGTCGCATCCGTCGCATATTTTTCCAGTTTCAACTCCAGACCTTTTACCTGCTTAATTGATAATAACGAAGGAGTAGCCCACACCTGTCCATGAGACAGCTTCTGAGTCAATTGTCCAATTACTTTTGGTCCCTTAAAAAAGAGGGGGCTACATATTAAAGTGATGTCATTCCTAAACCCTTCCTCCAATTTGGATGTGCATACCCTCAAATTAAAGCTGACAGGAATGCACTTTAAGCCCAATTCATTATGTAACTGTACTTGAATTATTTTGGTACACAGCCGAAATAACAGAACTTGTATCAGTGTCCAATTATTTCGGACCTAACAGTCTATATATATATATTATAGAGATACTATAGATATATATATCATATATATAGATATAAGTTAGGCACGGAACTATAATATATATATAATTATATATATATAACAATATTATATATATATATATATATGTATAGATTATAGATAATAGCTAATATATATATATATCACACACGTACCTGTCTGATTCTTTGTTTGTCCGGTTTGCTGAGTTAGAAATTGACTCGATCGGTTTGGGGATTTGTTTGGGGATTTTTTAGTTGTCAATGTCGTATATGGAGTGTCTGAGGGAGAGAAACAATAGGGGGAGTTATAGAGAGTGGTTATATGGGGTAATAGGAGGAGTTATAGGGAGGGGTTATATGGGGTAATAGGAGGAGTTATAGCATATATACATATAACTATGTCGATTTATATGCAGACCAATATATACCGTGCTGTGTAATGGTAAAATCTCAATAAAATCTAAGTTAAAAAAAACAGGGCAGGCAGTTTCCACCCACCTAACACCACAAAGGGACTACCACTTAGTCAGTAATTAAGAGGCGATGCTGAGAATTATTATCAGGAGATGATGAGATATTTTAGAAAAAATGCATCAACAATGGTTAACACATTTGTCAGTAGGGAGCACCCAAGAAGTAAAATAGAAGAATGTGCAGAAAAAGTGTCTTAACTGGACAGGGTGGATCGAAGCTGCCGGAGCTCTGCGGCAGACCGGGAGTGTGGGGGCTGCCATCTTGGTTGACCCACATGCGCAGAACTAAGATGTGCATGCGCAGTGTAAGTGCGGCGGCCATCTTGTTAATCGTCCATGCGCAGAACACACTGGTCGCGCAGGCGCAGTGTATGTTGCGGCGACTATTAAAGGGAGCTCCGCATAGCATACTGTGGGACTACAAGTCCCACGATCCTCTAGGAGGCAGGGATAGAGGTTCGGTGCAAAATGGGACTGTGAGGCAGTCTGACAGAGGGAGGCAACAGAGCAGTTAGTGTCCAGGGAGCAGTGCATCCCTGGACTAGGCCTAGACTTGCCCCTTGGCCTCCAGCTAGGCCCTGAGTCATCCCCAGCAGAGTGTTACAGGGAAGCCCCAGGTAGGGACGCTTCCCCTTAGTAATAGGGGAGAAGAGCCTGGGGGCGGACCTGGTGGAGCAGGGGCAGGGAAAGGTGCTGATGCGCGCGCTGCAGCTGAGGAGGCGGGGACAGGCTCCCGGCGCAGGTAAAGGGAAGCCTTGTTCCGGGCGAGCCCGTAAGGGTGACGCACGTGACCCGGAAGTGCAGGAGCAGCCGTGGGGGAGACAGCGGGGACGGGAGCATGCCGCCGGGGAGCCAAGGGTGCGCAGAAAGGAGGTAGGGAGGTGCTGGCAGCGGGAGTCCCCACAGCGCGGACCCTTACAGAGACGCCCTGCCGGAAAAGTTCAACCAAACCCTACTAGATATGCTAGGTGCTCTGAAGGGCTCCGAAAAGATCAGCTGGAGCAAGCATGTTGAGATGCTAGTGCATGTCTTCAATTGCACCAGGCATGGGTCCACCGGGTCCACACCCTATTTCATGATGTTCGGCAGAGAGGCGCGACTACCCGTGGATATTCGCCTACGAGTATCTGCCGATGGGGTACCAAATATGATGCGCTAAATATATGTGCAACGACTCCAAGATAACCTCCATCAAGCCTATCAAGCCAAGGTGGACAAGGCCACCGCCAAGCTGAATGAGAACAACAAGCGGAGGTATGACCACAAGGTCTGCGATTTGGAACTTCGACCCAGAGAAGCAATTCTCCTGAGAAATTTAGGAATACCGGGAAAGCATAAGTTAGAGGACCGCTGGCGAGAAGCTCCCTTTGATGTAGAGTCCCAGATGCCGGGTCTCCCTGTATGCCGAATCCAAGATGCAGATGGAATGGTAAGGGTCTGGCATCGAAATCATTTGCTACCTATTCCTCAAGTGAACCTGAACCAGCTTCAATAGTGCCGGCAAGTGAGTCAGAGGAGTCCAGTGAAACTCCAGATGCGGTAGCAGAAAATTCTCAGGCTCCTTCGGAAGGAACCTCAGCCATCACAAATGGAGAATGAAGAAGTAACTGGTAATGGGCCAGTGCCACAGTGGCTACAACAAGCCAACCACTCGACCCAAGGAGTCCGAGTTTCATCCCCAATAGAGACTCCAAGTTCACATCTTATGAGAGGGCCAGGACCTCAAGCTGATGGTAGCCTCTCCGACCAAGAAGATTCTGGAGAAGAGACTCACAGGAGTCAGAGAGTGAGACGCCCTCCAACTTGAGTGGCACATGATTCATTAGGGGCATCTCACTATGAGTCTCAACAGCTGTTGGCTGTTAGAGAAGGTTTGGCTCTGTTATGACCATGCTCACTGAACCGTTCATCCTGGATAATGTTGTATATAGTTAAGTTGTATGATGCACTGTATTTTCATTATATAAACTCTGTGTAGCATGTTGTTCCCAAGCGGGGACATTGGATTCACCATCAGGGGGATGATGTAACCAAACCCCTTCTTACCTCCGGTGAGGGGGGAGAAGGGAGGCTGCAGGGTGGACTGAAGACACCGGAGCTCAATGTTGGACCGGGAGTGTGGGGGTGGCCATCTTGGTTGCCGCACTTGCGCAGAACAAAGAGATATGCATGCACAGTGTAAGTGTGGCGGCCATCGTGTTTATCGCGCAGGTGCAGTACACACTGGTCATGCAGGCGCAGCGTATGTTGCGGCGACCATTACAGGGAGATCCGCATAGCATGCTGCTGGACTATAAGTCCCAGGATCCTCTAGGAGGCAGAGATAGAGGTTTAGCGTGAAAAAGGACCATGAGACAGTCTGACGATGGGAGGCAACAGAGCAGATAGTGTCCAGGGAGCAGTGCTTCCCTGGACTAGGCATAGACTTGCCCCTTGGGCCCCAGCTTGGCCCTGAGTCATCCCCAGCAGAGTGTTACAGGGAAGGCCCCAGGTAGGGACGCTTCCCCTTAGTAATACTTCAGTGTTATTGCATCGGTGACCGGACAGCCACGTGGTGTACTGTGGTCTGGGACAAGGCCACAGGCCCTTAGACATTAGGTGAGACACTCCAGCTGGAGTTCGCCTCTCATGGCGGATCGGGACGAGGCGTGAGGGGAATTTTGCAGACCCCGCATTGTGGGACCATGGATGTGGCTCTGCTACTAGAGGATCCCCATAATTCCCTGGTCGTTATTACCTAAGATGCACCATCACATCCCAAGATTGTTAGCGCTACCTCACACTTTGGGTGAGACTGTTATATGGACATGGAGTGTTAAGGTGCATATGACACCCTCAGTTCTTTGGGGGAACCACACCGGGGTGTTGTGTGTTGTGTGTGGGTATTGCATTGAGATATTGTTATTGTATGTGCGTGTGTCAGTAAATATTAGTTATATACCTGTGCGTGTTTTATTCTTCACTGCAATTGGTTCCTGTGAGGGGTTATTCTGCCAACGCTGGGATCCCTCATGGGTGGAGGCGCAGTACCGAGAGGAGAAAGAGCTCGTCCCAGGCTCCCAGTGGCGGAGGCTTAGGCCTCCTGTGAGCAACAGGTATATCAGCACGCGCAGTTCCCTTAGTCATAGGGAAAGGGGGCTACATATATATAAATAAATCAGAAGACAAAGACCACTTCTCCACTCGGTCAGACCATTGTCCTAAGCTATTCAGATCCCATTCAATCATGAGCCTTTTCCATTATTATTATTATTATTAATAAAAAAAGCAGTAATATATTGCATTGTTTAATATCTATGTAAAGTGCTGCATAGATGGGCCCAGATCAGAGAAAGGGTGCTAAGCATTAGCATGACGTTACTCCCATTCATTTGAAAGCTAAAGATTGTAGAGAAAAAGCACAGTCCTCCAGCGCGTAGACTTTAAGTATTCTTCTCCTCAATATGTGTCGATGCGAGCTACAGAGAAAACAAAGAACAAAGGCACAGGTATAATACATGTTGATATTGTAGAAAATCAGAATAACCTGAGAGTTATGGAGCTTGACACTTGCCTGTGTCTTCCTCTCATCAGATGCACTTCTCCATATTCTCTTCAGCAGTGTCTTAGAGGAGAAAAGGAAAACAGCATGGCATAATACCGTTTTATTAAATGAACATACACAGTTAAAATCCTACTCACAAACGGCCATGTGTGTATGCTTTTTGGATAAACTTCCAGCGTATCTCCTCAGGTACAGTCTCTCCACGTTATACCCAGTCCTGGGATTGCCCACGTGAACGCTTTCGCCGCTTCCAATTTCCGGTTCACTGCATGCAGAGGATCCTCAATGCTTGTGCATAGCCTTGGTTCACCTCACTAGCTCTGTCCCTCACTTGGGACTCGGTCTGCGCATGCGTCACCGTTTCTCGTGCTGATTGGGCAGAGTCCTGTTCCTTCCAAGTACGGTGGCTTACAACGTCCAAAATCCACCAATTGCGTTTCGCCAAAGGCTTCCTCAGTGGTGTGTGGGTTCACTGATTGTATATCATACTTATACTGCTTGCATCCACGCTTTTGGCTGCATTCAACTTGTACAAACAGGAGCAGGCAGTCTTGTGTTTACCATAAAATGCTCATGCTTTCTTCTTCTTTTTTTTTTTTTTTTAACTTTCTTTTATTGGTTTTTACATACAAGTATCACATTGGTACCGTTTAGTAGACTGTGGGACAGACAACATCTATACGTACATGGGAAGGGGTAGACGGGAGAAAATTAGGGTAGGGGGAAGGGAGGGAATGCTGGGGGGGGAGGGGTGGAAGGGTAGGGTAGAGGAGGTAACTCCGTTCATGTTCTTCACTGGTCCTAGGCCGCTACTGCGGGCTCAGATCCATCTGTGCCCATACTGCGCCTGGCATGAAGGCAGGGGGTACGCGTATTCACCCTCAATCATCCCTGGGTTTAGTGTTAGTGTCGTTCCTCCCTCGCTTTCGGTCCGTCACCGAAGGAGAACCCACCTAATTCTATTAAAGCCAGACGGAGGCATTGCTCATCCCTGGGATATCAGTCTGAGCCAACCATAGCGACCAGACTTTTTGGAAATTTGAGCCAGTGTCGTTGACCAAACTTGTCAATTTTTCCATCTGGCAAGCAAACCAAATTCTGTTCCGAATTTTATCTATTGATGAAATTGCATTCTGATTCCACAGTGCTGCGGTCTCGCACCCCATAGCCGTAGCAAAGTGTGCAATTAATTTGTTTCCTGATCTAGACACCTCATTCGTGGGCTTACCCAAAAGGAACACCCACGGGTCTAGTTGAATTTTGAGGCCCAAAATGATCCTCTGTAGCCAATCTCTGATTTGCATCCAGACGGGTATGAGTCATGGACCACAGCATGTGTACCAGATCTCCCTGTTCCCCGCACTGGGACAGAGCGGGGAAGCACCCGCAACGAATTTTGCCAGTCTAACTGGGGTGATATACCACCTCATTAATACTTTATATGAGTTCTCCTTCAGTGTCGTACAAATCGAGCTACTGGCCGCAGCTTTAAAGATCGCTGTCCAGTCTTCGTCTTCTAACTGTCCTGTCAGGTCTGTCTCCCATTGTGTCATGAACCTGGTTTTATGTGAGCCGTCAATGTCCACCCTAACCACTTCCCTATATAGAGCAGAGATGAGTCCCCGTGTATCGGTTCCCCGATCACAGAGCTTTTCAAAATTAGTTAGCGGTGGTCTATTTAGGTGTTTGTTATAGAATGCCCGGACCTGGAGGTATCTAAGGAATTCAGTGTTAGGTAAGTCCGTTTCTGACTGTAATAGCTCAAATGGTTTGATCGTGTCTCGCCCCTCCAGGTCTTTTAGCCTTCTCAACCCCAATTTTTGCCAACGTGTGAAGTTCCTACCGACCAGCCCTGGAACAAAGTCTGGATTTCCGTATAAAGGAGTCATCAGAGTATGTTTTGAGGTTAATGAGTGATTATTTTTAGCCGCATCCCAGACCGATAGAGAGTTAAGCACCGAGGTCAGCGGGTCCTTTAGATCTTTTAATCTAGATTTAGGATACCAAATTAGATCCTTAAACTCTTGCGGGGCGCACACCTCTGTCTCCAGTGCCACCCATCGCCTCAGCTCCGGGTCACCATGCCACTGTGTAATTTGGCATAGTTGTGCCGCTTTATAATATGCCATCAAGCTCGGTACTGCCAAACCTCCAGTTTCCCTAGGTCTTTGCATAATTGACATTTTTACCCGCGGTGTTTTGTTTTTCCAAATGAATTTTGTAACTGCATTCTGCAATTCTTTAATTTCTGATCTCACTACGGGTATCGGAAGAGTTTGGAACAGGTACAGTAGCCGAGGGAGAAGGTTCATTTTCACACAATAGATTCTGTCAATCCAGGATATTCCGTATGCAGACCAATCCTTGAGTTCTTTTGTGAGGGCTCTTAGTAGTCTTGGGTAGTTCTCCTGATATAGGTTGGAGCTGTGTTTGGTTAGATATATCCCTAAGTATTTTATAGCTTTGAGCTGCCATTTAAACTGAAAATTAATTTCTAATAATTTCTCTGTCTCTTTTGGGATATTTAGATTCAGCGCCTCCGATTTAGATTGATTTATCTTAAAACCGAAGATTCTGCTAAATTTTTCCAATAGAGCAAAGAGATTGGGTAGCGAGGTAAGCGGCTTTGTCAATGACAATATGATGTCGTCCGCATAAAGAGCGACTTTATGCTCTTGAGAGTGGATTTGAACTCCCGAAATGTCAGGACTGTGACGTATGTGTGCCGCTAACGGTTCCACGCATAGGGCGAACAACAAGGGCAAGAGTGGGCAGCCCTGTCTGGTCCCGCTTTTGATTTTAAACAACTCTGACGGAAAGCCCTGGTGGACCACCCTGGCGGTCGGTGTTGTGTATAATGCTATTATTGCCCCTAGAATTTTACCTCCAAACCCGAACGCACCAAGCGTGGATTCCATATATGGCCAATCAATCCTGTCAAAGGCCATTTCCGCGTCTAAGCTTAATACTATACCTTGGATCCCGTTGGCATTAATGAAATTAATGATATCTATTATCCTTCTAGTATTGTCGGCCGCTTGTCTATCTCAAATAAAGCCAACCTGATCCGGGTGGATGAGCCTCGGCAGGATCGCGCTCAATCTATTGGCCAGTAATTTGGAGTATATTTTAACGTCCGAATTGATTAAGGATATCGGCCTACTGTATAACTTTGTCAATTTCTGGGATCTTTGTCCTTCTTATGGATTATAGATATCGACGCCTGGAGCATCTGGTCCGAGAAGGGTTCCCCCGCCAAGACTCCGTTAAATAACTTGAGCATGTGCGGTGCTAGGACCCCTATAAATTTTTTGTAATACAAATTAGAAAACCCGTCCGGTCCCGGGGCCTTAGAGGGTTTTAGACTCTTGATAACTTCTATCAGTTCCTCCAGAGTGAAATCAGTCTGAATTGCCTCGCGCTCCAGTCTGCTCAGCTTAGGTAGGGCTGCTTCCTTTAAAAAGGACTGTAGTAGTTTGTTTGTTTTTGGGTTGTGTGTCACCTTCTCCCCATTGTATAGCTGTTCATAATAAAGTCTAAACTCTTCCACTATGCGTTTGGGGTTGGAGGACATTTCCCCCGATTTGGTTTTGATGGTCTGTATATTATAACTTGGTTGCCTATTGCGAATCCTGTTAGCTAGCATAGTGTCCGGCTTGTTGGCTTTCTCAAAGAATTTCCTCTTGGTCCAGCTCAAGTCCCTCTTGGCCTGGGACGTGAGGAGGAGGTTAAGCTCTATCCTTACATCCTTCAGCTGCTTGAGAATATCCCCTCTACCTGATCGGCTATGAAGTGTAGAGAGCTCATGTAACCTCTTATATAGTTGTGTCAATTTTGTTTCCCTCTGCCTTTTGCGTCTCGCTGCAAGACTAATCAGCATTCCACGCATTGTGGCCTTGTGAGCCTCCCACAGTGTAATGTGAGATTCCATAGTGCCTGTGTTTGTGACAAAAAATTGCCTAATCTCGTCTTTGACTGTCTTTGCTAATTCTGGGATCTTAATCAGGGACTCGTTTAATTTCCAATTTGCTCCCGTGCTAATCGGTCTAATTTGAGTGCATCTTAGCTCAATTGATGCCTGGTCCGACCATGATATGTCATGAATTAGTGTGTCGGTGATTTGTGGAACCATTCTGCTCGACACAAAGAAGTGGTCAAGTCTGCTATAACTGTCGTGTGGGTGTGAGTAGAATGTATAGGTGCGCTCATCCGGGTGCTGTTCCCGCCATATGTCCACTAAACAACCTCGCCTCAGCCCATCTAATAGTGCTGTAGCCCCTGTTTGTCTCTCCTTCTCCTGTCTCGGAGATCTGTCTATTCGAGGGTCCAGGACCTTATTGAAGTCTCCCGCTAATATAATATTTCCGGCTGCCCATTTTTGGAGCTTAAGAAAGAACTCTGCAAAGAACTGAGGATCTTTTTCACATGGGGCATAGACGCATGCCATGGTTACAGTAGAAGATTAGGGAAAGGTTCCCAAAAACAGTGCTACAGCAAATGGGATACAAGGGCAATTAATGTTTGAATATATAGCAAAACTGCGGACAAGGTCTAAAATGGTAATTGAGAGTATTGGACCCAGTGCATCATAAAGCAGGAAGTGACATGATAAAGTATTTTGTCTTATAATGAGGGTATATAATGCTTAAAAAGCACCTCAAAAGACTAAAAGAACTCTTACCTGCGGCACTGTTACTGGTCAGCAATTCCCCCTAGATCCATAAATGGGGAGATACAAAACTCTTCTTAGATCCTTAATCCATGTGTGCGTGCATCACGCAGAGTGGGTGTGCAATATGGTAGTTATCCAAAGATAGTAGCGGAGCACAGCTGAAGGATGGGGTCAACACCAGCAATGAATAGGTTAAAAATCTTCTTTGTTGAGACATGGTGCAAAACGGGGGGAGACAGCGACAACTCTAACGCGTTTCAGGCTATGCAGCCCTTTCTCAAAGAGTAAAATCGCGTCTCCACTAGCCGCAGTTATGAAGGGGAAACCCCGCCTACCTTACCCAGAGATGCCATGGTTACTCTGCATTGCTGCAGTAGACCCACCAGTATAATATATCTACCTTCTGGATCACGTTTTATTTTTGCCATCTCAAACGGGACTCTGTTATGGAGTAGTATAGCAACCCCTTTTTTCTTTTCTTTGGCTGAGGCGAGATAAAACCTCCTAAAATTTTTGTCTATGTACCCTGGGTTTTTGTTGGAGCAATAATGCGTCTCTTGCAGGAAGAGAACGTCTGTTTTTCGCAAAGGCGATTCTATGTTTTTGAGGGGAATTGAATCCCTTAACAATTTGTGATATGAACGTCAATGCCATGTTTGTATATATAGTGAGTCTTTGTGAGTGTAGTGCGTTCGCCTCCTACCCGTGCCTTGGATTCTCTGTAGGTGCCAGTAGTGGTGTTGCTGGTCTCGTGATGCCATGGTACCTCCTTTTGGGAAACCTGAGGTTGGGGAAGGAAAACACATAGGGGAGTGACAGGGAACATAAAGTCTTTTGACATGTACAAGGAAAACCATCTTGGCCCTAACTGACCTTTGGTTTACTGCCTGGGAAAACCGCCCATACTCTGGGTGCTCCCACCCTTCTGTCCAGGTTTGTGGGGTATATTCCAGACCACGGATTCCCAGGTCTTTGACTGGGCTATGGCTTAAAGCCGCGGCCCAGCCCCAGGGGCACATGCCAAAAGGTGGGGATGAGGGCAATCACCCGCCCCCCCGCCGGCAGTGCAAACATTATATTATCAAAACTGGAGATGTGAACATTTTTCTAGTACTCAACTATGGATTATACACTCTATACTCTAACTTTGTTTGTTACAAACTTCTAACCTCTACGTTCTATAACTGGCTACCCTAACTTGTTTCACTACTTTAGCTGAACCCCTCTCCCCAGCGGGGGAATTAGCGCACCACCCCGGGGAGCCCTCCCACCCCTTGACGGGTCTTCCGATCGCCGCCTCTGTCCCCCAGTCTCAACTCGGTCTTTTTCCTGCACTGCAGGCGCTTCCACTGACGTCATTTCCTATCCGACGGGACTCCGTGAGGGACCGCCCCCCCGACGTCATCCGGGTCCAGTGCGCATAACCGCCTGCGAGCAGCCGAGGAAGCAGGCGTGTCCCGAGGGTGGAGCCGACTGGAGCTCCCCGATTTCACGCCCAAACAGCGTCCGCCATTCTTTTCCAGCGCTTCTTCTCCAGCTTATCCCGCGGATCAGCGCAGGAAGCCATTTTGGTGAGTGTTGAAATTTTTCTTTTTTTCCAGCCGTCTCTTTGTCCTTCGCCGGAGCTTGACCGTCTGGGCTCGGACCATCTGGAGGGGGGTGGAGGGGAGCCCCATGGGCACTCTTACACCGGGCAGCACTCAGTGAGGGGAACAGTCTCAGGATTTATTGTAACGGGAACAACAACAGTAACAACTAGTTCTGGTGGAACTAGAAAGCAGGGCACGTGGTCCTCATGAAGGTCTTGAGAGTCCTGACTTGTCTTGGCATTGTCCGGCTGGTGAGCCCACTTTTTCCCACTCAGTCTGCCGGGGCGTGCGCCCTACAGGGGTTTCCCCTCGGTGTAGTTTATTGGGGATACCCAGTTTTTTCAGGAACTCCGGACCATCTGCTAGGTGTTTGAGTACGTGGGACCGGCCATTTTGCACCACAATCAGAGCGAAGGGGAAAGCCCACCTATACCGTATGTTTTTGTCCCGCAGTATTCTGGTAACAGGTTGGAGGGCCTGGCGTCTCGTCAGCGTGATCGGGGAAATGTCCTGATATATGGCCATCTCTATTCCCTCAAATTTCACTGTTGGAGTGGCCCTGGTAATTTTGCAGATCTCTGCCTTGGTGGTGAAGTGGTGCAGGCGCAGAATTACGTCCCTGGGTGGATTATTAGGTAGTGGACGGGCTCTTAATGCGCGGTGGCATCGGTCCATGACCAGCTCTGCCTCCGTCTTCCCCGGCATTATGGAAGTCATCCATCTATTGAGCATCACGTCGGGGTCTTGAATCTCCTCAGGGATTCCTCTAACCCTGAGATTGTTCCATCTGTCGCAATTTTCGCTGTCCTCGTGGCGTTCCTCTAGCTCTGCCACTTCCCTCTCGAGGGTGGTAACCCTGGTATCTGTCTCTTTCTGACATCTAGTGGACTCCTCCATTTTCTCCTCTAAGTCATTTGTGCGGGTCCCAATGCTAAGTATGTCTTTCCGCAGGTGCTCTACTTCCCCCCGGAAAAAAGTTTTGAGGTAGGAGAGGAGCCGTGCAATCTCTCTCTTCAACGCGCCTGTCGGCTCATCCGTCGCCATCTCCAGCTCCGGTGCGGAGTCTGAATCTGATGCCGCCATGCTGTCCGTCTCACTGGGCTTTTTTGCCCCCACAAAGTAGGTGCGTACATCCACCTTCTGTTTTGATTTTTTCTGGGTAGCCGCCATTTGTTGTGGTGCTGTGGACTTAGTTCTTGCGAATGCCGCCACTTAATTGTGATTTTGTTGAGTTTTGTTATTATTTTTTATTTATTTACTGCCGGTGGGTAACGGAGCGCTCCGTTCAAGCCGCCATCTCCGATCCCGTCGCGCATGCGCCTCGCTCATGCTTTCTTCTAAGATTGCTATATAAATATCCACAGAGGAGAAGAAATCATGGGGGGGGGACAACATATATTTTCTCTACTGTCTATTTTGGGAGTCCACTGGACTCTCGCTGCGGGACAATAAGTATACCTTTCTAATTGTTGTCTGTTTATGGTTTGGCGCCACTTGATAAACAGCTGAAAGCTAAAGATTAGCTCCAGCACCATTTCGTGGATCTGAGCAATGGTTGGCTCCAGTATATATAAATAAATATACAATGCAGCACCACTCCGGGTGTATAATGGCCTTCTTGCTCCACAAATAAATCTGATAGCATTTTGCTGATCTCTCAGGCAATGGACAAGTTAATCAGACATACTAAATTCTGCAAAGATTTCCCATTGGTTAATGTGTTCATGGAACTTTGCCTTGTTTTTCAGCAAACTGTTCCTTATTGCCCACATGGGGACGTCATGGAATTCTCTATACAATACCAGTCCCAGGTGTTCTCATCATCCAGTTATACACACAAGGTCTCATGTGCAAAACCTTCTCACAAAAGGTATAAAGATCTCTGAAGCAGTTACAGCCTCAGGCATTGTGCTCAAGTCCTACTGCACCTGTATGTCTCCTCTTACTAACTCACAGGGAATCCTCAAGAGATATCTTCTGATCTTCAATTTCTAACCTGCAGCACTACTGCCTGTCTGACCATTTCCAGCAAGGACCTACTGCACCATCGATGGGTTTTAGATCTTGTTGAACAATATAACATTTACTTGCATATTGGTGTGATATGGCAGCTTGGATCAGAGGTAAGATAAACACAGCTATTGTCTTTCAGAGCTTTAGGTCATATATTACATAGTTACATAGCTACATAGTAGATGAGGTTGAAAAAAGACATGCGTCCATCAAGTTCAACCTATGCTAAATTTAAACAACAGATACTTTGGGCCTCATGCAGAGAGCATCGAATTTTCAAATTGGCGAATTTCATAAAAAGTTGCTTTTTTGGAGAGTTTTATTCTCCATATGCAGAAATGTTCGAATTCTGCTATGTTTAACATGGATGCGTGTGGCGAGTTTAAATGGGAAAGATGCGCGCTTCAGAAATGTTTAAACAAAAAATCGCGCATTTTTTGTCCCCTTTACTATAGGCGGCGAGCGCCATCTTCTTGCCAACTTTTCCTGGCGCGGCAAAAATGAGAAAATCGCGCCATTTTCTTGGCGCGAACAGCCGCTACATGCCGTTCGTAACTCTCTGCATTCGGAGAATTTTAAAAATGGCGAGATGAAGGTTCTCGCCAGCCGCGCGGCGAGATTTTGAAATAGGAAAAAAAATGGCGCGTTTTCCGTAACTCGCCATTTTCTGCAGTTTTCTGCGCGAAATTCTACAAAAAATGGCGAGATTTGAAATAACGATGCTCTCTGCATGAGGCCCTTTATCCTATATCTATACTTACTTATTGATCCAGAGGAAGGCAAACAAAAAAACCCAGTGTTATATCATCCAATGATATCTCATAAGGGGAAAATAAATTCCTTCCTGACTCCAAGAATTGGCAATCAGATTACTCCCTGGATCAACATCCTTCCCATGTTTACTTATTTGGTATATCCCTGTATAATTTTCCTTTCTAAAAAGATATGCAACCTTTTTTTGAACAAATCTGTTCATCACTGTTCATCATCTGCCATCACAGTCTCCATGGGTAATGAGTTCCACATTTTAACTGCGCTTACTGTAAATAACCCTTTCCTTTGTTGCTGGTGAAATCTCCTTTCCTCCAACCTTAAGGGATGACCCAGAGTCCTTTGTTTTGTCCTTGGGATAAATAGTTCTTTTGAAAGCTCCTTGTACTGACCCCAAATATATTTGTATATAGTTATCATATCCTCTCTTAGACGCCTCTTTTCTAATGTAAATACATCTAATTTAGCTAGGCTCTCCTCTAAAGTTAGATTGTCCATCCCCTTTATTAATTTGGTGGCTCTTCACTGCACTCTCTCTAGTTCCAGAATGTATTTTCTAAGGAGTGGAACCCAAAATTGTACTCCATACTCAAGGTGTGGTCTTACTAATGCTTTGTAAAGGGGCATAATTATGTTTACTTCCCTTCCATCCATTGCCCGTTTAATGCAAGACAAGTTCTTGTTTGCCTTTGCAGCTACTGCATTAACTTTGGACACTATTGCTAAGCCTGCTGTCTACAAGCACTCCTAAATCTTTCTCTATCAAGGATTCCCCTAATATATGCCCATTTCACTTGTAATTCAGCAGTTTATTCTTGATTCCCAAATGCATAACCTTACATTTATCTGTATTTAAACTCATCTGCAATTTACCTGCCCAAGTTTCCAGTCTCTCCAAATCCTTCTGGAGAGAAATTACATCCTGCTCTGATTCTATCACCTTACACAATTTAGTATCATCAGCAAAGATGGAGACTTTGCTCTCGATGCCGACCTCAAGGTCATTAATAAACAAGTTAAAAAGCAGGGGTTCCAGAACCGATCCGACTTTAGCCCAACCTGAAAAAGTTCCATTTATGACAACCCTCTGTTGTCTGTCCTTTAACCAGTTTTCAATCCAGGTGCATAAATTATTACCGAGTCCAATTTGCTTTATTTTGTACACCAACCTCTTGTGTGGATCCATATCAAAAACCTTTGCAAAATCTAAGTAGACCACATCAACTGCATTACCCTGGTCTAAATTCCTACTTACCTCCTCAAAGAAACAAATAAAGTTAGTTTGGCAGGATCTATCCTTCATAAATCCATGCTGACAATAACTAATAATTTTGTTTTCCATTAGGTATTCCTGAATATTATCCCGTATTAAACTTTCAAGTAGCTTCCCCACTATTGAAGTCAGACTTACAGGTCTGTAAGTCCCCGGTTGTGATCTAGCTCCCCTTTAAAATATAGGCACCACATCTGCTTTACGCCAATCTTGTGGTACTGAGCCTGTGGAAATTGAGTCATTGAATATTAAATGTAATGATTTGGCTATTACTGAGCTTAACTCCTTGAGAACTCTTAGATGTATGCCATCGGGGCAAGGTGCCTTATTTACTTTAATTTTTTCAAACCGCTTATGAACTTCTTCCTCAGTTTACCAATTGGTCATTAATATGGAGGTTTTGGCATCCTCCTGCAGCACTACTATTGAAATTGATTCTTCCCTGGTAAACACAGAGGCAAAGAATTTGTTTAATACCTCTGCGTTTTCCTTATCTCCAATAATCTGCCTACCCATCTCACACTGACAGGGTCCTATATGTTCTTTTCCTTTTTTTTTTTTGTTATTATGCTACTTGAAGAACTTTTTAGGGTTGATCTTACTTTCTATTGCAATCCTTTTTTCATTTTCCATTTCTGCTAATTTTTGCATTTTTTGTTACATTCTTTTTCTCCCTAACCTGTTTATTAAACCACATTGGTTTTGACTTATTTCTTTTATACTTATTACCCAACTGATAAGTGTTCTTTTCTGACAATGTTTTAAAGACTGCCCATTTATAGTCTACATTTTTCCCTACTAAAATATCATCCCAATTATTACGTGTAGATTAGACCTCAGTTTATTAAAATCGGCCTTTATAAAGTTTAAGGTCTTTGTTGAACCCAAGTCATTTGTTTTTTGATAATTTATTTCAAATAAGACCAAGTTATGATCACTGTTACCCAAATGTTCCAGGACTTGAATATTTGTTATTACTTTTACATTGTTTGATATGACCAAATCCAGTACTGCCCCTCTCCTGGTTGAAAGGTCAGAAGGAGAAGATGACACTTTAAGTATAATACATGGTGTAGGAGACCTGTCCTAGGGTAGGTGTTAGAAAGGGGACCACTGCATCCATTTATCTGAGTCTTACAGTTCTGCTAAACTCAGGCTGATTAAGTTAATACAATATTTCATCTCTAACACCTCTTGAAGACATGTTCTCCTTACCATACAAATAGATTACACCATGTAGTAGGAGGTATGTCCTAGTATAGGTATTATTAAAGGGATCGTTATGTCCACTTATCAAAGTCTCCCAACTCGCAAACATAGAGTAAAACCAGCACAACAAACTGCACCAGGGTTATAAAATAGAAGGAGTTGCTCTATAATGTATTTTTCTAGGAGTGTGTCAGTATTATGTGATACCTTTTTTATTTGGACGAACAATTGACATTATAGGACAAGATTTCTGAGTTCTCTCTCTTCCTCAGGACAAGTGACACTTATTTACAGAGATCTCATGAAAATGAGGAGGGAGCAGGGGAGGGGAGAAGTCTACATGTAAAGAAGCCCATCTTTAAAGTGGCCCCTTTTTAAGTGGCAAGCAGTGGGGAGTTTAACAGGGAGTTCAACAGGAGTGGAACAAGTGGACAATACAACACCTACTGGCCCTGAGCCCTGAATTCAAACTGCGCTGGAAAGGAGGACATTATCTATCCCAGACCGCACATCTCAGCACGTTACTATTGCTGCCATGCCAACGCCGCTACTATTTATATTTTCTCTGACCTCGTTAATTTTCAAATTACACATTTCTTTCTACCAGCCTCATTATGTCTCTAACTCTATTCCTATATCTCCATCTCTCCTTCCTTCACCCCTTCTCAGTTCACATGAACTCGTTTCTTACCTGCGCCCTCTAACACTACACAGCTATACCCCCTGCACTAAAACACACCCCTACAAATCCTCCCCACACATTCTCTTTCTATCCATGCTTCTCCTCGTTGCTTCTGGGGATATCTCTCCCAATCCTGATCCCTGCCTTATTCCTACATGCTCTCGTCCTCACCTCCCACATGCAACTTCTACTCCTTCTGGTGTCAACCCCTCCAACCTCATACCCATCCCCTGCAACCCTCCCTCCTCTCTCCCTTTCTCCTGTGCCCTTTGGAGCGCATGCTCCCTTTCTAACAAGTTCCTCTCTGTGCATGACTTCTTTCTCTCTCACTCTCTGCTCCTGTTTGCTATAACTGAGACCTGGCTCACTCAGTTCGACTCTGCTCTCGAAGCTGCCCTCTCTTATGGTGGCCTTTCTTTCTCCCACACTCCCCACTCTGATGGACGGGGTGGAGGTGAGGGGATCCTCCTCTCCTTTATCTTCCGCCACCAAACCCTTCCTATGCCTCCCTCTCTTGCTTTTCCCACACTTTGTTCTACTCTCCCTGTCCACATGGTGGTCATCAATCAACCACCTACCTCTACTTACCCCGCCTTCTGCCTTTCTCTCTTTGAATCCTGGCTCTCCTTCATTCTCTCTTCCGACAACCCTAAACTTCTCCTTGATGACTTAATCTGCCATATTGATGACCCCTCTCTCCCTTGGGCTTCCCGATTCCCTCTCTAACCTCTTCTTTTGGCCTTCACCGATGGACTGCAGCCAGCACCCACAAGGATGGCCAGTGTCTAGACCGGGTTTACACTAAACTTTTCTCTCTCTGATTTCTCCATTTCCCCTTTTCCTCTCTCTGACCATCATCTCATCTCATTTTCTCTCTCTCCCTTCTCCCCTTCTCTACTCCTCGTTTCTGCAGAAACCTGCACTCTATTAACCTACCAGCTTTTGATTCCACTTTACGCTCCTCCCTCTCCTCTCTCAGCCCTGCTCCAGACCCTGACAACCTGGTCAGGAACTACAACTCTACCCTATCCTCCTCTCATGATCTACATGCCCGCTTTCTTTCTGCCATTCTAGCCCCTCTAACCCTAGACCCTGGCTAAATTTCCACACGCACATGCTGAGTTCCTGCACTCGTTCCTCTGAACACCTCTGGAGGAAATCTCACACTCTCACAGACTTCCTTCACTACAAATATATATTATGCTTTTTCAACTCTGCCCTCTCTCAGGCGAAACAAACCTACTTTTCTTCACTAATCAACACGCACAAGTCTAAACCACGTGACTCTTTTTTGTCTTTGCCGTGCTGGAGCGGCTACGCTGGTTTCCCCAGAGTTTCCTGTGGCGTGTCTGCACCCCTGGTTCCTGTGGCCTTCGTCCTTCTCTGTTCCTGTTCCCTCCTTCCAGAAACCCTGACACGCCGAAGCTTCTTGTTTATGTGACTCCTGGCCTTTTCCCTAACGAGCTGCAGCACCTTCGCTGAAGCGTCTCCGCTGAAGTGGCTTCACTCAAGGTTCTTGCCTCCTATGCTGATGTAGCTTCACCCAAGATTGCCTTTTTATGACCTCGGCTCATTTCCTCGACCACCGCTCCTGTGCCGCCTGCCTTGACCCCTGCCTGGATAACGTTAACCCTGCTTTCTCCAATCCTGATCTGGCTATGTCTGACCACGGAATCCGCACTCCGGACTTGACTCCGTGGCCTAAGGTCGGTTCTTGTACATCCCCACCTCAGCCCCGCGGTCCGGTACCAGTTTGTGGCAAGCACGTACGTTACAGATAAATAGATTCCCCACGAGAAACAAGGATGAGATGTTCTTATTGCCGTACACGGCTCAACACAAACATTTCTATTCTTTGTAAGGATCTCTTTTTTTCACCTCTGTTGTCTATTGTGATCTGAACAATGCGGCTGCAATTTTATAGTGAGTTGCATTAAATGATGTCAGAGTTATTTCCAAATTCTATTATTTTAATATAATATACTTTTTAATAGATTTTAATGTTTGCTCTAGTATTAGAAGCATTGATTTTCTGAGGGGGAATGAAGCAACTAGAGAAGTTTTCCCTGATTTTATTCTTTCCTTTATGATCTTCCTTCCTTCCCGGTATTAACATAATTCTATAATAATCTCTCTGCACCATGGAGGCAATATATCCCCCAGTAAGTAACCTCTCATCTTTTATATCTATGTATTTCATTAACCAGTGACTTCTTGTAGGGCTGATGCCTTTCTGCACTAGGAGATCCGTCAGTTTTGAAAGAGGAACAATATTTATACATCTATCTTAGTAAAAACAGTTATCTTCATAACAATTTTTCTTGACTATTTTCTGTATGTTGCATATCAATTTAATTTTTATACAGTATATAAATCTCTTTGGATTCTTTTAATTTCAAATTTTTCTGAATTTTTAATTTTACATATTGTAACATACAAGTAAATGTTTGGATTGATATTATTGTTTCAATGGACCAACATGAGATGTTTTCCTGGGTGTAACTTTCTGGATCTCAAATCCACTTTCTCCAGATGTTTAGTAAGTATTATGTAAAACTATAACATTTTGAAACAAATTTTATTGGATGTGAAGAACTACAGTACTAAATCATCTCTTCACTTCTCTTCTCTCCAGGATATGTTTGAGGAGAACGAGACAACCGTTGAGGTTTGCATTTTTTTTATTCCATCTGTCCTTCCCATCCTTCCCATTCATCCCATCCTTCCATCCTTCCATCATTCCATCCATGCCATCCTTCCATCCTTTCCATCCTTCCCCATCCTTCCCATCCTTCAATCCTTCCCATCCTTCCCATCCTTCAATCCTTCCCATCCTTCCCCATCCTTCCCATCCTTCCCCATCCTTCCCATCCTTCCCATCCTTCAATCCTTCCCCATCCTTCCCATCCTTCCCATCCTTCCCACCCTTCCCATCCTTCCCATGCTTTCATCCTTCCATCCTTCCATCCATGCCATCCTTCCCATGCTTTCATCCTTCCATCCATGCCATCCTTCCATCCTTCAATCCTTCCCATCCTTCCCATCCTTCCCATCCTTCCCATCCTTCCCATCCTTCCCATCCTTCCCATCCTTCCCATCCTTCCCATGCTTTCATTCTTCTGTCCCTCTTTTTACAAAATTCTACAGTAATCCCTTGGTACCATGGAGGCCAGTTATTCACCAGTACGTAACTTCACATCTTTATTTTTTTTTTTAAGTGTCTTCAGAAAAAAAGTGGTCCTATCTTGTAAGGTTAATGCCGTTCTAAGCTAGGAGATCATTCAATTTTTATAATATAAAATATATGTAAATGTATTAATATTATTTTAATGAACCAACATGAGAGGAGTTTTTGGACCTCCTATCTTCCTCTTCTGATGCTTAGTTAGTATTATGTGAAACTATAACCTTCTGAAACAGACGTTAAGTGATACAAAGCACCACTAAATCTTCTCTTCTTGTCCTGCCCCTTCCCTTCTCTACTCCAGGATATGTTTCAGGAGAACCAGACAACAGTCACTGAATTTCTGCTCCTGGGATTTCAAAGTCTCGAACCGTTCAATGTCGCCCTCTTCACTCTGTTCCTTGGGATCTACATCATAACCTTAGCTGCAAATCTGCTGATCATCATACTGGTGTCAAACAGCCAAAGCCTTAAATCTCCCATGTACATCTTCCTCTGTCACCTGTCCTTGTCTGACATGTTACTTACCACAAACATAGCCCCTAACATGCTACATGTTGTATTGAACGGAGGGGGCACCATACATGTTACTGGCTGCATCACACAATTTTACTTCTATGGTGTTTCAGCAGGTGTAGAGACTCTTCTTCTCACAGTGATGTCCCTTGACCGATATCTGGCAATCTGCAACCCACTACGTTACACCTCCATCATGGACTTCAGACTTAGTCTCCACCTCGTTACCTGGACTTGGCTGATTGCATTTCTGTTAATGATATTCATGGTTTTTCCAATGTGCCAGTTACAGTTCTGTGGTCCCCATATCATTGACCATTACTTCTGTGATTTTGATCCTCTTCTAGAGCTGTCATGTTCAGACACCTCCATTGTGAAACTAGGAGATTTTGTGTTAGCCATCCCTACAATACTCTTCCCATTTGTCTTCATCACTTCCACATATGTCTCCATCTCCCTCACCATCCTCAGGATCCCGTCCACCACTGGGAAACAGAAAGCCTTCTCCACCTGCAGTTCCCACCTGGCACTTGTGGGCACATTTTATGGGACTCTCATAGTTATTTACATGACACCATCCGGAGGACAGTCATTTAATGTAAATAAGGTCCTATCCCTTCTGTACACCGTGGGGACTCCCCTTTTCAACCCAATTATATATAGTCTGAGAAATCAGGACATCAAGTTGGCTCTGAGAAAATGCCTCTATATAAGGAGAAGTTCTTCTATTTAAAAAAAACTCAATAGAGAGAACAACATTTGAGCTTGTTTCTGTGATATTAAAATTTGAACAATTTGTATAAATGGCTGTAGTAATAAAAATGGGGAATCCCAACAGAAGAAGGGTGAGTACAATCAGATGGAAGTGTGGGACCTGTCTCACATTAGAACGTTATTACTGCACTAAAAGCCCAGGAAAACCGCAGGGTGAAAACTCTATCACAAAGAAATGTATGAACCCAATAAACCTAAACACTATTAATTACTAAGTGCTGTGTGTTGTATTAGGCATGCAATAAGCCACACTCCCTAATCAATATTATAATTTTCAATCGTTTACGAGATTTTATTCATGTAACCTTCTATCACACTAGATTTGTCCTGTGAGGAAATAATCAGTCAGTTTTTGTTCCACGTCTCCTCATTGTCTGGTCCTACTGAATAGAGAATAGATTGTTTTCTCACATTTCATACCGTTATTTCTGAACATGCAAAACCGCGCAGTTTTGCAATGACAACTTAGGAGCTATGAGAAGAGGCCCCTATCTCTGAAACTCTCAACATGTTCAACAAAAATGTTAATGTAACAGTTACAGGGACTTATCACTGGTACAGAAAACGTGCCTCTAATCCAGCAGTGTGCTGGTTAGTTGCACACCAGCAGTCAACCAGACTCTACCTGGCTGATTAAAACTGTTAGAAAAAGCCTTTTCTGAGAAACAGGAAGGAGATTACTTAGCTCACAAGGGAGCTAACCAAGGAAAAGAGGGGTTTGATTGCATTCGCAAGAAATTGGGACAAGTCCCTCTATACCTGAACACAGAGAGTGCCATAGCACACAAGGGTGCTGACCTAGGAGAACAGAGAGGTATTCCTCTACAGAAACCCCAGATACAGATAAGAGACTTTCTTTTTGCACTGTTGAGTGAGTATACATATATATGTGTGGGGTGGTAAGCAGCTTAACTACCCACCCTGTTAGATAGGGCTGGAGTTAAAATGTGTAGTGATTTCTCCAAAGTGGAGTAGGTTTTTCTTTGATGTTTGGTTTTTGCAGTGTTTAAAGGAATAGACGCAATAAAGCCTTATTTTAATTTCACCGTAAAAACGGTCTCTATTGCATACCTCTGCACATATCTCTTACAGTCACCATTACAATAATTCTTATGATTTATTCTCATAATAAACTAATGTTCTGCACAGCACTGTACTAAATATAATATACATTATAAGTGGTAAACACATCATTGGAAACATAGTATGAGGAGAATCTCTGTCCCACAAAGTTTACAATCTAATCAGTGTTATTTATGTATTTCATTATTTATAAAATGTTTTACCAGGAAGTAATACATTGAGAGTTTCCTCTCGTTTACAAGTCTGTCCTGGGCACCGAGTTATAATAACAATACATGGTTACATTAAGTGAACAGGGTTATGCCTTATATGTAAAGACATTGGATGGACAGTTACAGATAATATATGTTATAGGCGTATGTAACATTACCGCACTCCGTTAAATTTAGTTATTTTGGAAAAATTACAGATCTAATACCCACATTCTCCATTGGGAGTGCCACATCAACGACATCTTATATATATAACTTATATTGGTATATCAGCGGGTGAGTATTACACGTACATCAATTAAATCATGTAATAGCATGACATGTTTGGGACATGTTACCACATCAGCAACAGCAAATGCATCCGGTCACGCTGATTCAGACCAGGCGAGGAGGTCAAATCCCTTCCTTCTCTGGTAGCCGTCTCTATAGTCCTGTCACTCAGTTAGATGTGCGTCTCACTGCGCAGTGACATGCCGCTGCCGTAGATGTGAAGCGGCGCAGACTCCTTACTGGATCCGGATGCCGGGTCTCCGAGAGAACACAGAAGACATCATCAAAGCTCTGTCGCGTCCGTCGCGTCTTTTTCAAGTTTCGACTCCAGACCTTTTACCTGCTTAATTGGTAATAACGAAGGAGTAGCCCACACCTGTCCATGAAACAGCTTCTGAGTCAATTGTCCAATTACTTTTGGTCCCTTGAAAAAGAGGGGGCTACATATTAAAGAGATGCCATTCCTAAACCCTTCCTCCAATTTGGATGTGCATACCCTCAAATTAAAGCTGACAGACTGCACTTTAAGTCCATATTCATTATTTAACTGTAACTTGAATTTATTTTGGTACACAGCCCAAATAACAAAACTTGTATCAGTGTCCATTAATTTCCGGACCTAACTGTATATATATATATATCACACACGTACCTGTCTGTTTCTTTGTTGGTCCGGTTTGCTGAGTGAGAAATTGACTCGATCGGATTGGGGGTGTGTTTGGGGATTTTTTAGTTGTCAATGTCGTATACTGAGTGTCTGAGGGAGAGAAGCAATAGGATGAGTTATAGGGAGGGGTTATATGGGGTAATAGGGGAAGTTATAGAGAGGGGTTATATGGGGTAATAGGAGGAGTTGTAAGGAGGGGTTATATGGGGTAATATGTGGAGTTATAGGGAGCAGTTATAAGAGGTAATAGGAGGAGTTATAGGGAGGGGTTATATGGGATAATAGGAGGAGTTATAGGGAGTGGTTATATTGGGTAATAGGAGGAGTTATAGGGAGAGGTTATATGGGGCAATAGGGGGAATTATAGGGAGCGGTTATATGGGGTAATAGGAGGAGTTATAGGGAGGGGTTGTATGGGGTAATAGGAGGAATTATAGGGAGTGGTTATGTGGGGTAATAGGAGGAGTTATAGGGAGCAGTTATATTGGGTAATAGGAGGAGTTATAGGGAGAGGTTACTGTATATGGGGCAATAGGGGGAATTATAGGGAGCGGTTATATGTGGTAATAGGAGGAGTTAAAGGGAGCGGTTATATGGGGTAATAGGAGGAGTTATATCATATATACATATAACTATGTCGATTTATATGCCGACCAATATATACCGTGCTGTATGATGGTAAAATCTCAATAACACCTAACACCACAAAGGGACTACCACTTAGTCAATTATTAAGAGGCGATGCTGAGAATTATTATCAGGAGATGAGGAGAATTTTTAGAAAAAATGCATCAACAATGGTTAACACATTTGTCAGTAGGGAGAACCCAAGAACTAAAATAGAAGAATGTGCAGAAAAAGTGTTTTAACTGGACAGAGAACTTTTCTTAACACCAAAACTAAAAGAAATGAAAGATAAAATAATAACCTGTGTATCAACATACAATAGGCAGTCACCCAATATCAGTGCTATCATAGAAAGAAATTAGCACATACTACATAAGGATCAGACAATGTCACACCTGTTTAAAAATGAACCACATTTCTTTTATAGGAGAGCTTGTAATCTAGGAGACAGATGGACCAGAGCAAACATTGGCACTATATCAAATAAACAAAAAGTCTTACACGCTAACAGAAAAAGGTACCTGCTGTACCAATCTGTGAAACCCATGAGGAAGCAGAGTTTAGCTTTACGAAATGCATAGGGGGGGTTCATTTAGTCATATGTACAGCAGAGACTGCAACTATTCTAACACAAACCAGTGGCAATCGCCAAAAATACCCAGGTACATGCTAGATACATGCCTTAAACTTGCCTTAAACTAGACCAAGAATTTCTGCATTGATTAATGGCCCATCAGATTAACAGCGGGGGTCCCTGGCAGTCCCATTCAAACTGAATGGGACTGCCAGGGACCCCAGCTGTGTTAATCCTATGGGTCATTAGTCAATGCAGAAATGGCTTAATCTTGCCATAAACTAGCCAGGTTACACCCAGCACATACCCAGAATGTAACCGGGCTAGTTTAAGGCAAGCTTTAGAATACTCGTGGTCTAGTGATAAACGGCCTGGGACCAGGCCACAGGCCCATATACATTAGGTGAGACACTCCAGCTGGAACCCGCCTCTCAATATCTCGCCCAATCCCACACGGTTTGACGTCGGTCAAGCACTGGGTCGGATAGACCCGGTTATTCCAGTAGAATCCCTGGTTCATGTGAACACCGCTACCGTACAAGAAACCCCTACTGGATTTCGGTTCGACTTTGGGGAATGGAATGGAATGGCTATGGAATGGAAGAAATGGCTAAGCGACAAGCTGGTGCAACGCCAAGCGTTGTTCTCCACCAGTGAGATGGGTGTGGGCTGTAGCAAGAGTGCTCAGCACACGATGTGGTTAAATGATGCCACGCCATTCCGGGAGCATTTCAGATGCATAGCTCCCAGAAATGTGGAGGACATGAGGGATGTCCTGAAGGAGAAGGAGACGGCGGGTATCGTAACAGAGTCCCGAAGCCCCTATGCCTCTCCTATCATAGGAGGGGAGAAACAAGGTCATTGGAGCACAGCAAAAAGACAGGCTGGCGGCAGTGACTGCGTGCAAAAGCTTTATTCCGGCAACATTGCCATAAAAACAGGACAGGTTCTCTGACGCGTTTCGTCTAAGAGACTTTTTCAAAGAGTGCTATACTGCAGCCAGGGATGTTCCCTAAATACCCACAGACACCCACGTGATCAATTAGAAATTTACAGGCCACTGGATAATTATGTAAATTAGAAGGGTGCTGCCCATCAAATCCAATGGAGGGGAGTTTTAACCATATGGTTCCTGAATACATTTTGGGAAACTAATACTGTAAGGGTAGTAGGTCTATCCTCTGGCTGCCATAGCAAACTGATATGTGGAGAACATAAAATGTTTTTCTAATCCCACGCTCCCCCATTGCTTGTATGTCTCTATGTATGTATTATGGCATAATTACAGTTAGGTCCGGAAATAATTGGACACTGACACAATTTTCATAATTTTGGCTCTGTACGCCACCACAATGGATTTGAATTGAAACAACCGAGATGCAATAGAAGTGCAGACTTTCAGCTTTAATTCAAGGGGTTGAACAAAAATATCATATGAAACGTTTAGGAATTGCAACCATTTTCATACACAGTGCCCTTATTTCAAGGGCTTAAATGTAATTGACAAATTAACACAATCATAAATAAAATGTTCATTTTTAATACTTTGTCGAGAATCCTTTGCAGGCAATGACTGCTTGAAGTCTGGAACGGGTTGACATCATCAAACGCTGTGTTTCTGCCTTAAGTTTTGTCTTCAGCAAGTAAAATGCATGCTCGATCGGGTTGAAATCAGGTGATTGACTCGGCCATTGCAGAATATTCCACTTCTTTGCCTTTAAAAAGTCCTGGGTTGCTTTCGCAGTATGTTTTGTGTCATTGTCCACCTGTAAAGTGAAGCGCCGTGCAATCAACTTCACTGAATTTGGCTGAATCTGAGCAGACAATATATCCCTATACACTTCAGAATTCATCCAGCTGCTTCTGTGTTCTGTCACATCATCAATAAACACTAGTGACCCAGTACCATTGTAAGCCATGCATGCCCATGCCCTCACACTGCCTCCACCGTGTTGTACAGATGATGTGGTATGCTTCGGATCATGAGCCATTCACAGCCTTCTCCATACTTTTTTTTCCCCATCATTCTGGTACAGGTTGTTCTTAGTTTCATCTGTCCAAAGAATGCCGTTCCAGAACTGGACTGGCTTTTTTTTAGATATTGTTTGGCAAAGTCTAATCTGGCCTTTCTATTCTTGAGGCTTATGAATGGTTTGTACCTTGTGGTGAACCCTCTGTATTTGCTCTTGTGAAGTCTTCTCTTTATGGTAGACTTGGATAATGATATTAATGCAAAAAAACAAAAAGAGAAAACAGCGCAATACCTCATAGTGTAGTAAAATATAAATTATATTGGTATATCAGCGGGTGAGTATTACACGTACATCAATTAAATCATGTAATAGCATGACATGTTTGGGACATGTTATCACATCAGCAACAGCAAATGCATCCGGTCACGTTGATTCAGACTAGGCGAGGAGGTCACATCCCTTCCTTCTCTGGTAGCCGTCTCTAGAGTCCTGTCACTCAGTTAGATGTGCGTCTCACTGCGCAGTGAAATGCCGCTGCCGTATATGTGAAGCGACGCAGACTCCTTACTGGATCCGGATGCCGGGTCTCCGAGAGAACATCGATGACGTCATCAAAGCTCCGTCGCGTCCGTCGCATTTTTTCAAGTTTCGACTCCAGATCTTTTACCTGCTTCATTGATAATAACGAAGGAATAGCCCACACCTGTCCATGAAACAGCTTCTGAGTCAATTGTCCAATTACGTTTGGTCCCTTGAAAAAGAGGGGGCTACATATTAAAGAGATGTCATTCCTAAACCCTTCCTCCAATTTGGATGTGCATACCCTCAAATTAAAGCTGACAGGCTGCACTTTAAGCCCATATTCATTATTTAACTGTAACTTGAATGTATTTTGGTACACAGCCGAAAAAATAAACTTGTAGCAGTGTCCAATTATTTCCGGGTCTAACTGTATATATATATCTCTATCACCCACGTACCTGTCTGATTCTTTGTTTGTCCGGTTTGCTGAGTGAGAAATTGATCGGTTTGGGGATGTGTTTGGGGATTTTTTAGTTGTCAATGTTGTATACGGAGTGTCTGAGGGAGAGAAGCAATAGGAGGAGTTATAGGGAGCGGTTATATGGGGTAATAGGAGGAGTTATAGGGAGCGGTTATATGGGGTAATATGAGGAGTTTTAGGGAGAGGTTATATGGGATAATAGGAGGAGTTATAGCATATATACATATAACTATGTCGATTTATATGCCGACCAATGGATACCGTGTAGTATGATGGTAAAATCTCAATTAAATCTGAGTTATAAAAAAAACCAGGGCAGATAGTTTCCACCCACCTAACACCACAAAGGGACTACCACGCAGTCAATTATTAAGAGGCGATGCTGAGAATTATTATCAGGAGATGATGAGACATTTTAGAAAAAGTGCATCAACAATGGTTAACACATTTGTCAATAGAGAGAACCCAAGAACTAAAATAGAAGAATGTGCAGAAAAAGTGTTTTAACTGGACAGAGAACTTCTCTTAACATCAAAACTAAAATAAATGAAATATAAAATAATACCCTCTGCATCAACATACAATAGGCAGACATTGGCACTACATCAAATAAACAACAAGTCTTACACGCTAACAAAAAAGGTACCTGCTGTATCCATGTAGGCACTGTGGTCACTGGAACAGCATTGTAAAACGGGAAACCATTAATCACCCTGTGGCAGGACAGCCTCGCGGTGTGGTCAGTAAGAGTCCCAAAGAGTGGGTAAGGCTTTGATCTTTAGTGCCATAAAACAAACACAAACTGTGATTCTCTGACCTCAATCAATGTCCAATTGGATAGTCCTGTGGTCCTCTGAGAAGCTGCACAGACTGTCTTGAAATCATGAAACAAAATACAAAAACAAAAAAAACAAAAAATCACATCATAGCATATAACTGTTGGGTAAAGCAATCTATACTATAACACTACAACATGACTCTAACTACATAAAGTGAGACAACACCTAGTGATAAACTAGAACAGTATTTAATTAAATATATCATATTAAAGATATCATGTCAAAGATAGAACTGTGTGGATAACAGACATGAACAGCAGAACTTCCAATGGTGTAAAATTAGAATCCTACTTACAAGAAGTAGGATTAATACGAGCAGATAGACACAGCAGTCCTTTTGTCCGGGAGGCAGCAGGGGGACACTTCTCCGAGATCCTCACTGTGGCGCCGTTGCTGTACACATCCGGGTCTCACTCCTGCCGCTCACGTTTCCAGTCATAGTCAGGAAAAGAAACCCACGTTTTCTTTTTTAGATTGGAAGAGGGAGAAGGACGAGGAATATCAACGGAAAAAATCAGACACAAAGTGGGTCTCTCCCAATTCAAGAAAAAGAAAAATAGGGAGAGAGGTAGAAGAGGTGGAAAAGAAAAAAACAGCCAGAACAATAAGCGAATGAGAGAATACAAAAAATCAAACAACAGCTTAACATATTTAATATAAGTAAATATGAATTAACTAAATATGAAAAACAAGTGTTAAGTAAGGGGTTGACGTTTGCCCCTACCAGTAATCCCAATCATTTTGAGATCTATATAGATGTGCAAAAATTTATTAGAAAATTAGCCCTAAAAAGGTTTTTTGCAAAAAATAACAACAAAACATCTACCACTGGGATTGCAGGTGGTGCAACTGATAATTTCACCCAGTTCAAATCAGCATCAACATTTTACCCGAAATTCGCAAGGGGTAATCTAGTTGAATCATTCGCGGAGATGGTCACAGCGGATATAGAGAGGCACATTTCATCAGAGGGAAGGAAGAAAGAGAATCTTAGTTTTGATGAAAGGCAGGCGATAACTCAATTGGAGAACAACAAACAAATAGTTATTAAATCGGCGGACAAGGGGGGAGGTATTGTCGTCATGGATGCGTCCTACTACATAGAGGAGTCTGGGCGCATACTTGATGACACAGACACTTACCTCCCTTTAAATCATAATCCAACATCCAAATACCAGGATATATTAAAATCTTTATTGGAGGGAGCTGTAAACGATGGTGTTATAAATGATAGGGAATATGAATTCTTGTTCAATTTACATCCAAGAATCCCTATCTTTTATATGATACCAAAAATCCACAAGGACATTAACAGACCACCTGGTCGCCGATAATTTCGGGTATTGGATCAATTACTTCTGCATTGTCAGAGTATATTGACCACCACTTGCAAAAACATGTAATTAATCTGCGTTCACATCTAAGGGACACCACACACATTTTGCAAATCTTGGGGGATCTTCCCTGGCAATCAAATTACATTATAGTCACAGCCGATGTAACATCGCTTTACACCGTGATTTCACACTCTAAGGGATGTGAAGCAGTACAATCAACATTAGAAAGTGACAAATCTATGTCTATTCCACTGGTCAAATTCTTGATGGAGTCCATAAATTATATACTTAGACATAATTATTTTTCATTTAAAGATCAATTTTATCTTCAGACATGTGGCACCGCCATGGGTACGAAGTTCGCCCCCAGTTACGCGAACCTATATATGGGTAAGTGGGAGGACGACACCATCTGGTCCAATGAAGAGCTGGGGGCGAACCTCATCCTATGGCGGCGCTACATAGACGACGTTATTTTTGTATGGGGGGGTTCTGTCTGTGAACTGGAATCATTCAAAATGTATCTTAATAATAATGATAGAAACTTGGTCTTTACATTTAAAGAAAGTACCAACTGTATTGAGTTTCTAGATTTACAGTTATACACAGAAGACAACATCTTAAAAACAAAAACTTACTACAAACCAGTACAGGCGAATACCTATTTACTGGCAAGTAGTCATCATAATCCGAATTGGATTAGAAACATCCCCAAAGGACAACTGGTCAGAATTAAACGCAATTGCACTGACCCCGCTGTCTTTGACTCCCAAGCACAAGAATTAAAACAAAAATTCATTGACCGTGAGTACAATAAACATCAGTTGGACAATGCCATTAAGACAGTCACAGCTATGACAAGGTCAGACCTGTTACAATATAAACCAAAAGATAAGACAACTACAACAGGTAATACAGTGGCCTTTATCACAAAATTTCAGTTCACTTGCACCCCAGCTAGTCAAAACATTTGATAAATATTGGGGTTTGTTACGGCAAGATGATATCCTAAAAGATTTTTTGAAAGATAAACCGGAGATTTATTTTAGAAAAGCGAATAATTTAAAAACAAAAATATCCCCAAGTTGTCCTTTCAGCAGAGATGTCCCACACACAAGAGATAGCATCAAAGGCTATTTCCCTTGTGCCAAATGCATAGCATGCCAATATACAGGCATACCCCGCATTAACGTACGCAATGGGACCGGAGCATGTATGTAAAGTGAAAATGTACTTAAAGTGAAGCACTACCTTTTCCCCACTTATCGATGCATGTACTGTACTGCAATCGTTATATACGTGCATAACTGATGTAAATAACGCATTTGTAACAGGCTCTATAGTCTCCCTGCTTGCACACAGCTTCGGTACAGGTAGGGAGCCGGTATTGCTGTTCAGGACGTGATGACAGGCGCATGCGTGAGCTGCCATTTGCCTATTGGGCGATATGTACTTACTCGCGAGTGTACTTAAAGTGAGTGTACTTAAACCGGGGTATGCCTGTAGTGTCAAAATACAAAAATTTGTTTCCAACATTACATCAAAAGAATATGCAATCAGAACACTCATCAATTGCCATAGCCAATTTGCCATCTATTTGCTGGAATGCCCGTGTGGCTTACAATATGTGGGCCGCACGGGCAGAACACTGCAGAGAAGATTAGGAGAACACATATACAATATCAGGAGAGGCTTTGAGGCCCACAATGTGTCACTCCACTTCAAACTTAAACATGCACAAAGTCCAATGGGACTCAAATGTCATGCTATTGAATGTCCCACATTTAGCCAAAGAGGGGGTGATAAAATTAAAATCATTTCCAGGAGAGAATCCTATTGGATTTTTGAACTGAAAACTCTCAGCCCTCTTGGGCTGAATGTGGAATTCGACTTGACAGCATTTCTCAAATAGTAGCATTTCATAATCTATACATCTACATTACTATTTTCCACATTTATATTAGGTTTGTTAGAGCTTGTCCGCCGACACTCCTATCAATGTGGATGCGCCTAGCCAGTATCACATATCACTAAGTATATCACTAATAATACACAAACTTAGTTAGTACACTAAATTAATTTAATTCAATAATTTAATGTTGTCACACTTATAAAATTATAAATACACAAACTAAGTCACTACACCAAATTAAATAAAATTTAATTAAAAAATTTTTATTCAACAATTTATTACACATTTAATGTTTTTTATACTTATATTATTTTATACTTAGATTATTATTATTTGATTTTGTATTTACTTATTTATTAGATTAATGAGAACCAAATAGTTGCACTATTAATTATAATTAATGTATTAACACACATATAAAATAGTAATTACATCAAGTCTTCTCATGTTCCATTTGACTCTAAGAATTCCTCCCTGTCCATGTGAGATGTGCCTCTCCACTTTGACCATTTTCCAAATAGGACTTTATCTAGTGGTCCTATACATATGTATTGTTCTATAAATGACATGATCTGATACATCAAATGTGTCATTTTTCTGGCTAATATGAAATATATAACTAACAGATTGAATTGTGAAATTATCAGATTAAACTATCTAACTGTCTGTATCATTATATAATAGTCTTAATAGTGTTTAAAGAATCATTATTTAGGATAGAAATTTGTTTATTTTATCCACTTTGTTGTAGACTCCATTATGCAGATAAAATGTTGGTATTACTGTATTAGTAATTGTTAAAGCATCTGCATCCTAATATTCATAGATTGTATTGTATCACACAGATGTATAGCCTTGGTTAAGGTGCTGTATTTACTCTGATCTTTTGGTTAACATCCATAAACCAATTAACTCTTTCACCAAGAATCAATCCAATTAATTATATTGGGCATTAATTGGGTTTTAACAAACAATATGGTCTCAAGAAACAACAGCACAAAAACCAATCGTTATTCAAGTGAGTTATATGTATCTGTCATTCTATTGTTATGCATGTTTTATATATATATAAGTTTTTGCAGGGCATTTATCCTTGCAGCAATTATTCATTCATTGATTGATTTATTTATTTATTTAATCAACTATCTTGTGTCTCTATATCTCCTTGTACCAATGATATGATCAAGGCAAATGTTTATGGACTCATTATTCTTTGGACCCGCCTTTCTGGGAGTTCCCATTGATCAATTAGAACATTGGGGGTACATAAGGAAGCCCAACCGGTGTAGCATTCATTCCCTGACGAAGAAACACGTGATCGAGTGTTTCAAAACGCGTAGGAAGGTATTCTGGTCATCCAGGGACACCGTAGCTGAGACAATCCGGCGGTGACGTCAGCGGAGGAGACGCGCGAAATCCACGCGGTGTTGTTGAATGCACGAGTATTCCTGAAATCTCCCCGCACGCTCTAAGCAGACGTCCGGCACCCCACAGCAGACGGCCACCCCTGGCTAAAGACCCCGTACCAATGCACATGTCCTACTCCAGGACGGTGAGTAGGATTTCGGTTTTACCTCTGGTGGAGCAGCAAGGCTTCTCTCTGCTCAAATGCTGAGAAGCCCCTATCTCTTTTATTAACAGAAGATTATTCACTGTTTATTTTACAGTTCAATGTTTTATTTCAATTGTAGTCACGATTGTTTTAACTAATAAATTGCTCCATTTTCCCTCCACATGTCTTATATTGTCTAAAGGATAATACACTATTGTGTTGTTTGTATTTCTCTTGTCTCCCTCTCTGAGCTTATACAATAGAAACCTCAGCACAAGACTTTTGTTCCAGCCATCTACCCTCAGCGCCATAAAAGGTTTTTCTATCCACATCTTGCATATCTGGTTGGAAGATCCCAGATTAACCCTCTACGGCAGCTTCAGGACTACCTACCCTCTAGGACTGTATCTCAGGTTTTGTTTCTCCTGTTTGTTTGCAATTGTTGCACTAGCGCTTGTATACACTTATTTTACACCTCATAGTGGGGGGAAGCTGACTGGTTGGGGTATACACGCTAGCAATGCCGTATAGCGGAACCTCCATGGTCATCAGCCTCTTCCTATCCAGTGGCAGACGTGCGCTCGTGCGCGTGTACGGGTATGGAGTAACAGGAACTCCTCTGCTCCAGGACTGATGGCTAATAGCTCAGTAGCTGTACTATGTAATAGCACTCCACACAGTCCAACAGTGGTGACTAAATGCACCCACCCTACGCGTTTCGTAAAGCTAAACTCTACTTCACAGATTGAAACCCCTGAGGAAGTAGAGTTTTGCTATCATAGAAAGATATTAGCTCATACTACAAAAGGTTCAGACAATGTCACACCTGTATTAAAAAGAACCACGTTTCTGTTATAGGAGAGCTTGTAATCTAGGAGACACATGGATCAGAGTAGACATTGGCACTACATCAAATAAACAACAAGTCTTACACGCAAACAAAATAGGTACCTGCTGTACCAATATGTGAACCCCCTGAGGAAGTAGAGTTTAGCTTTATGAAACGCGTAGGGTGGGTTCATTTAGTCATATGTACAGCAGAGACTGCAACTATTCTAACACAAACCAGGTACATGTTAGATACATGCCTTAAACTTGCCTTAAACTAGACTCAGCATTTCTGCATTGATTAATGGCCCATCAGATTAACAGCGGGGGTCCCTGGGACTCCCCTTTTCAACCCAATTATATATAGTCTGAGAAATCAGGAGATCAAGTTGGCTCTGGGAAAATGCCTCTATATACGGAGACGTTCTTCTATTTAAATACATCTCAATAGAGAGAACAATATTTGAGCTTGTTTCTGTGACAATTAAAGTTCAATCATTTGTATAAATGGCTGTAGTAATAAAAATGGGAAATCCCAACAGAAGAAGGGTGAGTACAATCAGATGGAAGTGTGGGATCTTTCTCAATTTAGAACGTTATTACTGCACAAAAAGACGAGGGAAAACCGCAGGGTGAAAACCCTCACAAAGAAATGTATGAACCCAATAAACCTAGACACTATTAATTACTAAGTGCTGTGCATTGTATTAGGCATGCAATAAGCACACCCCTAATCAATATTATAATTTTCAATCGTTTACGAGAGTTTATTCATGTTACCTTCTATCACACTAGATTTGTCCTGTGAGGAAATAATCGGTCTGTTTTTGTTCCATGTCTCCTCATTGTCTGGTCCTACTGAATAGAAAATAGATTGTTTTCTCACATCTCATACCGTTATTTCTGAACATGCAAAACCGCGCGGTTTTGCAATGACAACTTCGGAGCTACGAGAAGAGGCCCCTATCTCTGAAACGCTCAACATGTTCAACAAAAATGTTAATGTCACAGTAACAGGGACTTATCAATGTGGGAGAAAACGTGCCTCTAATCCAGCAGTGTGCTGGTTGGTTGCACACCAGCAGTCAACCAGACTCTACCTGGCTGATTAAAACTGTTAGAAAAAGCCTGTTCTGAGAAACAGGAAGGAGATTCCTTAGCTCACAAGGGAGCTAACCAAGGAAAATAGGGGTTTGATTGCATTCGCAAGAAATTGGGACAAGTCCCTCTATACCTGAACACAGAGAGTGCCATAGCACACAAGGGTGCTGACCCAGGAGAACAGAGAGGTCTTCCTCTACAGAAACCCCAGATACAGATAAGAGACTTTCTTTTTGCACCGTTGAGTGTGTATACATATATATGTGTGGGGTGGTAAGCAGCTTAACTACCCACCCAGTTAGATAGGGTTGAAGTTAAAATGTGTAGTGATTTCTCCAAAGTGGAGTAGGTTTTTCTTTGATGTTTGGTTTTTGCAGTGTTTAAAGGAACAGGCGCAATAAAGCCTTATTTTAATTTCACCTTTAAAACGGTCTCTATTGCATACCTCTGCACATATCTCTTATGGTCACCATTACAATAATTCTTATGATTTATTCTCATAATAAACTAATGTTCTGCACAGCACTGTACTAAATATAATATACATTATAAGTGGTAAACACACATAATTGGAAACATAGTATGAGGAGAATCTCTGTCCCACCTAGCTTACAATCTAATCAGTGGTATTTATTTATGTCATTATTTATCAAATTTGTTACCAGGAAGTAATACATTGAGAATTTCCTCTCGTTTACAAGTCTGTCCTGGGCACAGAGTTATAATAACAATACATGGTTACATTAAGTGAACAGGGTTATGGCTTATATGTAAAGACATTGGATGGACAGTTACAAATAATATATGTTATAGGCGTATGTAACATTACCGCACTCCGTTAAATCGAGTTATTTTTGAAAAATGACAGATTCAACACCCACATTCTCCATTGGGAGTGCCACATCAACGACATCGTATTCCTTTGGTTAGGTAGCATCCCCAAATTGGAGAAGATGATGTGATGGGTCAACTATGCACACCCAACCATAACATGTTCTTTAGAACACAATGTGAAAACCATACACTATTTAGATGTACAAAAAAAAAAACTAACCTATTTTACAAAGAAACTGATAAAAACCGGGGCAGACAGATCTGCGTGATCCAGACTGATTACCTCTTTTTTGTTGTTATTTTTTTTTGTTTTGTTACATGTATGTATTATGGCATAATAACAGTTACAGTAGGTCCGGAAATAATTGGACATTGACACAATTTTCATAATTTTGGCTCTGTACGCCACCACAATGGATTTGAAATGAAACAACCGAGATGCAATAGAAGTGCAGACTTTCAGCTTTAATTCAAGGGGTTGAACAAAAATATCATATGAAACGTTTAGGAATTGCAACCATTTTCATACACAGTCCCCTAATTTCAAGGGCTTAAATGTAATTGACAAATTAACAAAATCATAAATAAAATGTTAATTTTTAATACTTTGTCGAGGATCCTTTGCAGGCAATGACTGCTTGAAGTCTGGAACGGGTGGACATCACCAAACGCTGTGTTTCCTCCTTTGTGATGCTTTGCCAGGCTTTTACTGCAGCTGTCTTCAGTTGGTGTTTGTTTTGGGGTCTTTCTGCCTTAAGTTCTGTCTTCAGCAAGTGAAATGCATGCTTGATTGGGTTGAAATCAGGTGATTGACTCGGCCATTGCAGAATATTCCATTTCTATGCTTTAAAAAAGTCCTGGGTTGCTTTCGCAGTATGTTTTGTGTCATTGTCCATCTGTAAAGTGAAGCGCCGTCCAATACACTTTGCTGAATTTGGCTGAATCTGAGCAGACAATATATCCCTATACACTTCAGAATTCATCTGGCTTCTTCTGTCTTCTGTCACATCATCAATAAACACTAGTGACCCAGTGCCATTGTAAGCCATGCATCCCCATGCCATCACACTGCCTCCACCGTGTTGTACAGATGATGTGATATGCTTCGGATCATGAGCCGTTCCAAGCCTTCTCCATACTTTTTTCTTCCCATCATTCTGGTACAGGTTGATCTTAGTTTCATCTGTCCAAAGAATGCTGTTCCAGAACTGGGCTGGCTTTTTTAGATATTGTTTGGCAAAGTCTAATCTGGCCTCTCTATTCTTGAGGCTTATGAATGGTTTGCACCTTGTGGTGAACCCTTTGTATTTGCTCTTGTGAAGTCTTCTCTTTATGGTAGACTTGGATAATGATATTAGTGCAAAAAACAAAAAGAGAAAACAGCGCAAAACCTCATAGTGTATTAAAATATAAATTATATTGGTATATCAGCGGGTGAGTATTACACGTACATCAATTAAATCATATAATAGCATGACATGTTTGGGACATGTAACCACATCAGCAACAGCAAATGCATCCGGTCACGTTGATTCAGACTAGGCGAGGAGGTCACATCCCTTCCTTCTCTGGTAGCCGTCTCTAGAGTCCGGTCACTCAGTTAGATGTGCGTCTCACTGCGCAGTGACATGCCGCTTCTGTATATGTGAAGCGACGCAGACTCCATACTGGATCCGGATGCCGGGTCTCCGAGAACACACCGATGACGTCATCAAAGCTCCGTCGCGTCCGTTGCGTCTTTTTCAAGTTTCGACTCCAGACCTTTTACCTGCTTAATTGATAATAACGAAGGAGTAGCCCACACCTGTCCATGAGTCAATATTCCAATTACTTTTGGTCCCTTGAAAAAGAGAGGGCTACATATTAAAGAGATGTCATTCCTAAACCCTTCCTCCAATTTGGATGTGCTTACCCTCAAATTAAAGCTGACAGACTGCACTTTAAGCCCATATTCATTATTTAACTGTAACTTGAATTTATTTTGGTACACAGCCGAAATAGCACTGTATGTATATATATATATATCTCTACCGCACACGTCCCTGTCTGATTCTTTGTTTGTCCGGTTTGCTGAGTGAGAAATTGACTCGATCGGTTTGGGGATGTGTTTGGGGATTTTTTAGTTGTCAATGTCGTATACGGAGTGTCTGAGGGAGAGAAGCAATAGGGGGAATTATAGGGGGCGGTTATATGGGGTAATAGGAGGAGTTATAGGGAGAGGTTATATGGGGTAATAGGAGGAGTTATAGGGAGCGGTTATATGGGGTAATAGGAGGAGTTATAGCATATATACATATAACTATGTCGATTTATATGCAGACCAATATATACTGTGCTGTGTGATGGTAAAAAGAGGCGATGCTGAGAATTATTATCAGGAGATGATGAGACATTTTAGAAAAAATGCATCAACAATGGTTAACACATTTATCAGTAGAGAGAACCCAAGAACTAAATTAGAAGAATGTGCAGAAAAAGTGTCTTAAAGCTGCAGTTCAGTCTTTTTTTTTTTTTTTTACATTTAGTTTTTTACTTCAATAGCTTCATGTGTGCAATCTCTAATTACCTAAAGAACTGTATAGCTGCAGGTCAATTCGTTCTCCGTGTATTGATAGGTCGAAATTTGGTGACATATTAAAAGCTGGGATTTGTTTATAATCTGCTTGTCTGTCAGTGGAAGCTCATGAATATTCATGAGCATTCCTGCACTGACATGTGCTAGAGGGAGGGCAGAGCTGACAAAGGGGTGTGCCAGGACTTGTGACAGGACATGAAGGGGCTGTGCCTTAGCAAATGGCTGTTAAAATAGAATACAAGAAAATTGGTCTTTAAAAGTTGTTTTTTTTAAAACAGAAAATGCTAAAAGTATTTTTTCTTTCTACAGAACTAATTTATTTAAAAAAACAAACATGCAGGATATTGACTGAACTGCAGCTTTAACTGGACAGAGAACTTCTCTTAACAGCAAAACTAAAAGAAATGAAAGATAAAATAATACCCTGTGTACCAACATACAATAGGCAGTCACCCAATAGCAGTGCTATCATAGAAAGAAATTAGCACATACTACATAAGGATCAGACAATGTCACACCTGTTTAAAAATGAACCACATTTCTGTTCTAGGAGAGCTTGTAACCTAGGAGACAGATGGATCAGAGTAGACATTGGCACTACATCAAATAAACAACAAGTCTTACACGCTAACAAAAAAGGTACCTGCTGTACCAATCTGTGAAACCCCTGAGGAAGTAGAGTTTAGCTTTACGAAACGCGTAGGGTGGGTGCATTTAGTCATATGTACAGCAGAGACTGCGACTATACTAACACAAACCAGTGGCAATCGCCAAAAGACCCAGGTACACCCAGGTACATGCTAGATACATGCCTTAAGCTTGCCTTAAACTAGACCCAACATCCCAAAGGCATGTCCATCACACAAGATACCATCATGAGATGGAAAGAGTTGCTGATACAGATGCGAGACATGGTGGCCAGAGCCATACGCCTGGCCATCCAAGAGAATAACCCCTCCTTAGTGAAACATGCTCCTACCGACACAGTCGCTGTTATCATGAGGGAATGGTACAAGGTCCGCATGGATCATGACCTTCTCCACCGGGTCGTCCCCTACAGTATCATAACCATCCCGATAGGAAACAACTCATCCTGCCCAGAAGCTTGCAGTACCCTGTCCTACGATCTCTGCATGATGATCACGGAAACCTGGGAGTGGACAAGACTTTCGCCGTAATAAGAGACAGGTTCTTCTGGCCCAAGGTGCGGGAATCAGTGGAGCGCCATTGGCTAAATATCTGCTGTGCATACAGCGAAAAGCCCTGCCCACACGCAGCCCCAATTGGCCATTTAAAGAGTTCTCGTCCCATGGACATAGTCTGTATGGACTTCCTCTGTATCGAGGCAGACTCAAAGGGTATCGGGAATGTCCAGGTGGAGACTGATCACTACACCCGATACGCCCCAAGCGTTTCCCACCAAGGACAAGAAAGCGCTCACCGTAGCCAAAGTACTGTGGGAAAAGTACTTCAGCAATTACGGGTTGCAAAATCCGATGCACTCTGATCAAGGGAGAGACTTCGAGAACAACTTGATCAAGGAGCTTCTGAACTTGCTCAATATCGAGAACTCTCGCACAACTCCCTACAACCCTGAAGGAGACGCCCTTTTGGAAAGGTTCAATCGAACCATCCTAAAAGGCCAGCTGGAGCAAGCATGTTGAGCCACTAGTGAATACCTACAATTGCACCAGACATGAATCAACTGGGTAAACACCCTATTTCCTGATATTCGGTAGAGAGGCACGACTACCTGTGGATATTTGTCTACGAGTATCTACCAATGGGGTACCGAATATGACGCACTATAAATATGTACAACAACTCCAAGATAACCTCCGTCATGCGTATCAGATGGCGGGAAAGGCCACCACAATATATTTTATCTCTTGCTTTGCTCAATCGCAGTGACAGTAAGAACAATCTGATTAAATCACATTATACTGTACACTTGTTATTAAAATACAATTATTATTTTTTATTTTTTATTATTATTATTATTAATAATAACAATAATATATTGCATTGTGTAATATCTATGTAAAGAGCTGCATACTGCACCGACACACTTTATTCGAGCAAATACCCGGTATGTACCTGGCAGATACCTGGAATGCGCCACTCCTCACCTCTAACAAGCCCCGTTGCATTTGCCTTCCCAGCCTGGGTTCATGCCTGGCTGATGGGCGGCTGATCTGTTAAATGATAATGATTAGGATTTAATAGGCTGCAATGCTTCGCATGTCTACCAGATGGCATAAATTCATGAATTGTAATGCAGTATATATATATATACTGTGCAGTATTGCAGCCAGCGGGAATAAAATGCTTCAATCCCTGCTTGGAAAATAACTCAATGCACTCGGGCAGAAAACAGTCACAAACCTCAATACACCCGGGTATACCCGAATTCGTGGGACTAGCCAAGCTCGAATAAAGTGTGTCGCCAGTGTAGATGGGCCCAGATCAGAAAAAGGGTGCTAAGCATTAGCATGACGTTACTCCCATTCATTTGATAGCTAAAGAATAGCTCTAGCACCATTTTGTGGATTTGGTTGGCTCTATATATAAATAAATATACAATGCAGCACCACTCCGGGTGTATAATGGCCTTCTTGCTCCACAAATATATCTGATAGCATTTTGCTGATCTCTCAGGCAATGGACAAGTTAATCAGACATACTAAATTCTGCAAAGTTTTCCCATTAGTTAATGTGTTCATGGAACTTTGCCTTGTTTGTCAGCAAACTGTTCCTTATTGCCCACATGGGGACGTCATGGAATTCTCTACACAATACTAGTCCCAGGTGTTCTCATCATCCAGAAATACACAAAAGGTCTCAAGTGAAAAACCTGCTCACGAAAGGTATAAAGATCTCTGAAGCAGTTACAGTCTCAGACATTGTGCTCAAGTCCTACTGTACCTGTATGTCTCCTCTTAATAACTCACAGGGAATCCTCAAGAGATGTCTTCTGATCTTCAATTGCTACCCTACAGCACTATTGCCTGGCTGACCATTTCCAGCAAAGACCTACTGCACCATCAATGGGTTTGAGATCTGGTTGAACAATATACAATCTTCCTGTAAATTGGTGTGATTTGGAAGCCTGGTTCAGAGGTAAGATAAACACAGCTATTGTATTTCAGAGCTATAGGTCATATATTATATAGTTACATAGTTACATAGTAGATGAGGTTAAAAAAGACATGCGTCCATCAAGTTCAACGTACTGTATGCTAAATTTAGACAACAGATACTTTATCCTAAAGCTATACTTACTTATTGATCCAAAGGAAGACAAACAAAAAACCCCAGTGACATATCATCCAATGATAGCTCATAAGGGGGAAAATAAATTCCTTCCTGACTCCAAGAATGGGCAATAAGATTACTCCCTGGATCAACATCCTTCCCATGTTTACTTATTTGATATATCCCTGTATACCTTTCCTATCTAAAAAGATGTCCAACCTTTTATTGAACAAATCTATTGTACCTGACATCATAGTCTCCATGGGTAATGAATCCCACACTGTAACTGCCCTTTTTCAAAGAACCGTTTCCTTTGTTGCTGGTGAAATCTCCTTTCTTCCAACCTTAAGGGATGACCCAAAGTCCTTTGTACTGTCCTTGGGATAAATTGTTCTTTTAAAATCTCCTTGTCCTGTCCCGAATATATTTGTATATACTGTACTTATCATATCCCCTCTTAAACACTTCTTTTCTAATGTAAATAAATGTAATTTAGCTAGCCTCTCCTCCTACAATAGATTGTCCATCCCCTTTATTCATTTGGTGGCTCTTTTCTGCACTCTCTCTAGTTCCATAATGTTTTTTCTAAGGAGTGATGCTCAAAATTGTACTCCATATTCAAGGTGTGGTCTTACTAATGCCTGTTAAAGGGGCATAAGTATGTTTACTTCCCTTCCATACATTGCCCGCTTAATGCAAGATAAGATCTTGTTTGCCTTTGCAGCTACTGCCTGACTTTGGGCACTATTGCTAAGCCTGCTGTCTACAAGCACTCCTAAATCCTTCTCCATCAAGGATTCCCCCAATTTCTCCCCTTCTAATTGTTAAGTTGCCTGTTTATTCTTGCTTCCCAAATGCATAATCTTACATTTATCTGTATTAAACCTCCTCTGCCATTTACCTGCCCACGTTTCCAGTCTCTCTCCAAGTCCCTCTGAAGAGAAATTACATCCGGCTCGGATTCTACTACCTTACACACTTTCGTATCATCAGCAAAGATGGAGACTTTGCTCTCGATCCCAACCTCAAGGTCATTATTAAACAAGTTAAAAAGCAGGGGTCCCAGTACCGATCCCAGAGGTACTCCACTCACAACCTTAGCCCAACCTGTAAAAGATTAATTTATGACAACCCTCTGTTGTCTATCCTTCAACCAGTTTTCAATCCAGTTGCATTTATTATTACTGAGTCCAATTTTCTTTATTTTGTACATCAACCTCTTGTTTGGAACCGTATCAAAAGCCTTTGCAAAATCTAAGTAGACTACATCAACTTCATTACCCTGGTCTAAATTGCTAATTACCTCCTCAAAGAAACAAATAAGTTTAGTTTGGCATGATCTATCTTTTATAAAATATGCTGACAATTACTAATAATTTTTTTTTCCATTAGGTATTCCTGAATATTATCCCGTATAAAACCTTCAAGTAGCTACCCCACAGTTGATGTCAGGCTTACAGGTCTGTAATTTCCCAGTTGTGATCTAGCTCCCCTTTTAAATATAGGCTCCACATCTGCTTTACACCAATCTTGTGGTATTGAGCCTGTGGAAATTGAGTCCTTGAATATTAAATGTAATGGTTTAGCTATTACTGAACTTAACTCCTTGAGGACTCTTGGATGGATGCCATCTGGGCCAGATGCCTTATTTACTTTAATTATTTCAGGTCGCTTATGAACTTCTTCCTCAGTTAACCAATTATTCATTAATATAGAGGTTTTGGCTTCCTCCTGCGGCACTACTATTGAAATTGATTCTTCCCTGGTAAACACAGAGGCAAAATATTTGTTTAATACTGTACCTCTGCTTTTTCTTTATCTCCAATAATCTGCCTTCCCATCTTACACTGAAAGGGTCCAATATGTTCTTTCCTGATTTTTTTATTAAGGTACTTGAAGAACTTTTTAGGGTTGATCTTACTTTCTATTGCAATTCTTTTTTCATTATCCATTTTTGCTAATTTGATTGCCCTTTTGCAATTTTTGTTACATTCCTAATAATTCTGATACGATGTCTCCGTCCCTTCTGACTTCAAGAATCTAAATGCCTTCCTCTTCTTGTCCATTTTCTCCCCTAACTCTTGATTTAGCCACATTGGTTTTGACTTATTTCTTTTATACCTATTACCGAAGGTTATACACTGATAAGTGTGCTTTTCTAACAATGTTTTAAAGACTAACCATTTATCTTCTACATTTTCCCTGCAAAAACATCATCCCATTGTATTACTTGTAGATTAGTCCTCAGTTTATTAAAATCTGCCTTTCTAAAGTTAAGGTCTTTGTGGAATCCAAATAATCTGTTTTTTGATAATTTATTTCAAATGAGAACATGTTATGATCACTGCTACCCAAATGTTCCAGGACTTGAATATTTGCTATTACTTCTACATTGTTTGATATTACCAAATCAAGTACTGCCCCTCTCCTGGTTGTAAAGTCAGAAGGAGAAGATGACACTTTAAGAATAATACATGGTGTAGGAGACCTGTCCTAGGGTAGGTATTTGAAAGGGGACCACAGCATCCATTTATCTGAGTCTTACAGTCTGCTTAACTCAGGCTGATTAAGTTAATACAATATTTCATGTCTAACACCTCTTGAAGACATGTTCTCCTTATCGTACAAATAGATTACACCATGTAGTAGGAGGTCTGTCCTAGTATAGGTATTATTAAAGGGATCGTTATATCCACTTATCAAAGTCTCCCAACTTGCAAACATAGAGTAAAACCAGCACAACAAACTGCACCGGGGTTATAAAATAGAAGGAGTTGCCCTATAATGTATTTTTCTAGGAGTGTGTCAGTATTAGGTGATACTTTTTTTATTTGGACGAACAATTGACATTATAGGACAAGCTTTCTGAGTTCTCTCTCTTCCTCAGGACAAGCGACACTTATTTACAGAGATCCCATGAGTTTAACACAGAGGAGGGAGCAGGGGAGGGGAGAAGTCTACATGTAAAGAAGCCCATCTTTAAAGTAGCTCTTTTGTGGCAAGCAGTGGGGAGTTTAACAGGGAGTTCAACAGGAGTGGAACAAGTGGACAATATAACACCTACTGGCCCTGAGTCCTGAATTCAAACTGCGCTGGAAAGGAGGACGTTATCTATCCCAGGCAACACATCTCAGCACGTTACTATTGCTGCCATGCCAACGCCGCTACTATTTATATATTCTCTGACCTCGTTACTTTTCGAAACACGCACTTTTTTCTACCAGCCTCATTATGTCTCTAAATCTATTCCTACAGTATATCTCCATCTCTCCTTCCTTCACCACTTCTCAGTTCACATGAACACCTTTCTTACCTGCGTCCTCTGTCACTACACAGCTATACCCCCTGAACTAAAACACTCCCCTACAAATCCTCCCCACACATTCTCTTTCTATCCATGCTTCTCCTCCTTGCTTCTGGGGATATCTCTCCCAATCCTGGTGCCTGCCTTATTCCTACATGAGCTCGCCCTCGCCTCCCACATGCAACTTCTACTTCTTCTGGTGTCAACCCCTCTAACCTCATACCCATCCCCTGCCACCCTCCCTCCTCTCTCCCTTTCTCCTGTGCCCTTTGGAATGTTCGCTCCCTCACTAACAAGTTCCTCTCTGTGCATGACTTCTTTCTCTCTCACTCTCTGCTTCTATTTGCTATAACTGAGACCTGGCTCACTCAGTCTGACTCTGTGCTGGAATCTACCCTCTCTTATGGTGGCCTTTCCTTCTCCTACACTCCGCGCCCTGATGGCAGGGGTGTGGGGCTCCTCCTCTCATTTATCTGTCGCTACCAAACCCTTTCTATTCCTCCCTCTCTTGCTTTTCTCACACTTTTCTCTCCTCTCCCTGTCCACATGGCAGTCATCAATCAAACACCTACCCCTTCTCACCCCCCTTCTGTTCTATATGCATTGAATCACTTGTCAGCCAATGATCTATTTGGTATGTTTTACTCGTGATTCTGGTTCTTATTTCCCAGTCCGTCGTGCTGTATTACGAGTTACTTACAGGTGACTGTTTGACTGGTCCACATCAGGACAGGGGTATTCTCTTAGATTTGGGCTGTGGTGCTTACCACGCCGTATACCCAAGCCACCAAATGGACATACGCATGACGCACTATAAATACTATTTCCACTGTCACTACTGTCTGGTTCTAATTTATTTTATTAATTAAGTCCTTCTGGTGTCAACCCCTCTAACGTCATACCCATCCCCTGCCACCCTCCCTCCTCTTTCCCTTTCTCCTGCGCCCTTTGGAATTCCCTTTCTAACAAGTTCCCCTCTGTGCATGACTTCTTTTTATCTCACTCTCTGTTCATCATTTCTATAACTGAGACTGCTCCTCCTCATCTTTCTCTGCTGCTACCAAACCCTTCCTATTTCTCCCTCTCTTGCTTTTCTCACACTCTTCTCTCCTCTCCCTGTCCACATGGCAGTCATCAATCAAACACCTACCCCTACTCACCCCCCTTCTGCCTTTCTTTCTCTCTATGAATACTGGCTCTCTTTCTTTCTCTCCTCTGACTACCCTGAACTTCTCCTTAGGCACTTCAACTGCCATATTGATTACACCTGTCTCCCTTGGGCTTCCCGCTTTCCCTCTCTAACCTCTTCTTTTGGCCTTCACCGATGGACTGCAGCCAGCACCCACAAGGATGGCCACTGTCTAGACTTGGTTTACACTAAACTTCTCTCTCTGATTTCTCCATTTCCCCTTTTCCTCTCTCTGACCATCATCTCATCTCATTTTCTCTCTCTCTCGCTTCACCCTGCCAACCTGGTCAAGAACTACAACTCTGCCCTATCCTCCTCTCATGATCTACATGCCCCGATTTCTTTCTACCATTCTCGCCCTTCTAACAGCAGACCCTGGCTAAATTCCCACACGCACATACTGCGTTCCTCCACTCGTTCCTCTGAACGCCTCTGGAGGAAATCTCACACTCTCACAGACCTTCTTCACTACAAATCTATATTATCCTGTTTCAACTCTGCCCTCTCTCAGGCGAACCAAACCTACTTTTCTTTACTAATAAACACGCACAAGTCTAACCCACGTGACTCTTCTCTGTCTTTGACTCCCTAATCAGATCACCCTCTGCTTCTTGTTTTTTTTCCTCCATCTCACCTCAGTACTTTTCTGACTATTTCAAGGAAAAGGTGGAATCCATACGTCAGGACATCCCCTCTGTATCCTCTTCCCCACCTACACCTCTTTCTAACTCTCCTCCTGCCTTCTTCAACTCTCTTTTTCCACTGACACAGATGCTGATCTCCTTCTCCCTCTACCATCTTTACCCCATTCCCTCCCATCTCCTAAAACCTCTTGCTCCTATTATAATCCCTACACTCACACACATTTTTAACTCCTCCCTCTACTTTGGTACCTTTCCCTCCTACTTCAAACATGCAACAGTTATACCATTACTCAAAACCGGCCAACTTGACCCTACTATTACTACCTACTGTCACCACTGTCTGGTTCCAATTTATTTTATTAATTATTATTATAAAGGATTTTAAGACAACCATATTGCAATACACATCGGACCAGTACTTTGCTTCTTACTGCACATCCACGGCTGATTCAGGTACTACTCCCATTCCAGACATAGAGGGCATTTTTAGGGACTTATCCAGACAGCAGTGTCTTTGCTACATCTGGTGTTTTTTCTTCCATTGTTTAGTCATTTGCCCTCTTTGCACCTGTCTGTTCTAGTAGGTAGAGCGGGTTCAATTCTCTTTTGCAGTCTTTGGACCCCAGTTCTGCAGAATGAATGTTTTGATAAATAGGTTCCCCCCCGAGATACAAGGATGAGAGGTTCTTATTGCCGTACACGGCTCAACACAAACATTTCTATTCTTTGTAAGGATCTCTTTTGTCACTTCTATTGTCAAGTGCGATCTGAACAATGCGGCTGCAATTTTATAGTGAGTTGCATTAAATGATGTCAGAGTTATTTCCAAATTCTATTATTTGACCATATTTGCCCTTTGTAATAGTTTTTTATGTTTGCCCTAGTATTAGAAGCATTGATTTTCTGAGGAGGAATGAAGCAACTAGAGAAGTTTTCCCTGATTTTATTCTTTCCTTTATGATCTTCCTTCCTTCCCGGTATTAACATAATTCTATAATAATCCCTCTGCACCACGGAGGCAAGTTATCCCCCAGTAAGTAACCTCTCATCTTTTTTTATCTAAGTATTTCATGTAAAAAATAGGGGGGAAAAGGAGATCCTTCAGCTGTGATTACATATTGTATCATACAAGTAAATGTTTTGATTGATATTATTGTTTCAATGGACCAGCATGAGAGGTTTTCCTGGGTGTAACTTTCTGGACCTCAAATCCACTTTCTCCATATGTTTAGTTAGTATTATGTCAAACTATAACCTTTTGAAACAGATGTTATTGGATGTGAAGAGCTACAGTACTAAATCATCTCTTCACTTCTCTTCTGTCCAGGATATGTTTGAGGAGAACAAGACAACCGTTAGGGCTTGCATTTTTTTAATTCATTCTTTCCGTCCTTTCTTACATCCTTTCTTCCATCCATCCATCCATCCATCCATCCATCCATCCATCCTTCCTTCCTTCCTTCCTTCCTTCCTTCCTTCCTTCCTTCCTTACTTCCTTCCTTAAAAATCTTCAAATCTTTAGAAAAACGTGGTCCTATCTTTAAGGTTAATGCCTTTCTGCACTAGGAAATCATTCAGTTTTTATAATATAAAATATAAGTAAATGTATTAATATTATTTTAATGAACCAACATGAGAGGAGTTTCTGTATTGTTTAAAAAATTATTGTTATAACTTTGGCTGTACTAATATAATCTTCTGTATCACAATAATATGAGGTTATACCCAAAATTATTGGGTGGTCTGTTGCTACGATACAAAATAGAATGCAGAATAGAATGCAACAGTGTCAGTCTTCTATGTATCCATCGTTGTCTGATGCCTGAACTTTCATCTAGGATGATGTGACAATTTATATATTCTCTCTGTGTGGCTGTTCTTATTTTATTTTTTAATGTTTAGATTTGTGACATGTCTTAAACATGTTTTTTGTTGTGTATTATTTTTATGCATAATAGGTGAATTAAGTACATCTAGCTCTCTAGGATAATCTCTTGCAAGCTAAATGGTCATTCTAAATATGCTTAATATTATCAGATGATGCATTACCTACTAATGTATATTAATATGTATATATTTTAAATAAGATTAAATGTCATGTTATGTTCTCCACATATCAGTTTGCTATGGCAGCCAGAGGATAGACCTACTACCCTTACAGTATTAGTTTCCCAAAATGTATTCAGGAACCATATGGTTAAAACTCCCCTCCATTGGATTTGATGGGCAGCACCCTTCTAATTTACATAATTATCCAGTGGCCTGTAAATTTCTAATTGATCACGTGGGTGTCTGTGGGTATTTAGGGAACATCCCTGGCTGCAGTATAGCACTCTTTGAAAAAGTCTCTTAGACGAAACGCGTCAGAGAACCTGTCCTGTTTTTATGGCAATGTTGCCGGTATAAAGCTTTTGCACGCAGTCACTGCCGCCAGCCTGTCTTTTTGCTGTGCTCCAATGTCCTTGTTTCTCCCCTCCTCTTACTCACCTGCTCTGGGACGGATGCACGCTCCAGGAGAGCAGCGGTGAGGCCCCCTCCTCTGGAACGGACAGCCATCAGGCACTACACGAGCCAGCTACACGAGTCCCTGCACTCCCTGCTCGAGGACCCGCCGGGAACACGTGATCCGCCACAGAAGGAACCGTCGGATGGGAGAAGCACTCCGGTCAGGTTAGAGATCATTTTTCTTATACGGCTATCCAGATTGTGCCTTACTGTGCCCAAAAGAAGTTATTATCTCCTATCTAGGGGTACACACTCCGCTGCTCTCCTCTATCACCTCAAACATTGGCAAATCTGCCCTACCACTGCTACACTGAGGATTAAACAGTCCTCAATACCGACACCAATTTGAAGCACCACATTAGGGGTTTATTCCCTTATCTACCTACCTCTCCTATCATAGCAGCGTGGAAGAAGAATGGGTCCGTTCGCCTATGCGTTGACTACCACACCCTGAACCGCTGCACAGTACCGATCCAATGTACCTTACCACGTATCAAAGAAATCCTCAGCGCCTTATCAGGCAGTCAGTGGTTAAGCATACTGGACATGAGGTATGGATACTACCAGGTTCCCATGAGCCCCAAAGAATAGAAGAAGACAGAATGTGTCTGCCCCCTCGGGTTCTACCACTTTACCCAGATGCCCCAAGGTTTATGAGGTACATCTGCGAATTTCCAGAGGTTAATTGAAAATACCATCGGTGATATGAATCCCCGGGAATGTCTAGCCTATCTGGACAATATCATTCTGTTTGGTAAAACACTAGAAGAGCACGAAGAACGACTTCTGAAAGTACAGGATAGACTGGGAAAAGAAGGTCTGAAATTGTCCCAGGACAAATGTCACTTCTGCCGCACTTCGGTTACCTATGTGGGCCACATAGTGTCTGCGGAAGGAGTGGCTACCGACCCCGCTAGTGAACTGGCCCAGACCAGATAACGTGATGGAGCTACAATCCTTCCTGGGGTTTTGCGGATACTACCGCAGATTCGTAGATGGGTACTCCAGCAAGGCGAAGGTCCTCAATAACCTGTTGAAGATATACCCTGAGGAACCTCGGACAAAAGTCGCCACTCCGTGTGCACCGTGCAGGGACAAATGGACATCCGCCTGTGAGAAGGCATTCACAGGGCTCAAGAAAAGCCTCACAGAAGCCCCTGTTTTGGTATATTCTGATCCAGAGCAGCCATATATCCTACATGTGGATGCCAGCTTCAACAGCCTGGGAGCCGTGTTACATCAAAAATACCCTGCTGGCCTCTGTCCAGTAGCGTATGTGAGTCACAGCTTGATGCCAAGTGAACAAAACTATCCAGTTCACAAACTGGAATTTCTAGCCCTCAAGTGGGCGTTAGTCGATAGACTGCATGATTACCTGTACAGAGTTTTTTTCGAGGTACAGACCGACAACAATCCTGACCTCCACCATTGGATGCAACTGGCCCCAGGTGGTTGGCCACCCTATCGCAGTTTACAAGCCGGGGCTCTTGAACATCAGAGTCGATGCTCTGTCTAGATGGCCTGGATTGAGTACAACGCCAGACGATGGCCCGTGGGAAGAAATACCCTTACCCTGGGATTCGGGCCATGTGCTCCACAGCGGCTATCATGGAAAACAGAGTAGTCTTCTCCAAACTCAAAGTAGCTGACTGTAAGGATCCGCGCTGTGGGTATACCCGCTCCCAGCACCTCCTTACCTTGTCTCCGTGCCTCACGAGCTCCCCGGCGGCATGCCTCACTCATCGCGGCTCCCCCCATGGCTGCTCCCACACTTCCGGGTCGCGCATGTCACCCTTAAGGGCGTGCGCAGACCGAGGCTGCCATTTACTGGTGCCAGCGCCTGACTCCGCCTCCTCAGTGGCAGCGCGTGCAACTCACGCTTCCCTGCCTCTACTCCATCTGGTACGCCCCCCAGATCCTTCTCCCCTATCAGCTCCTTCTCGGGCCGCTCCTCCACTCCTCCCCTTGCTCCGATAGACCCCAGCTTCCCAGGTCCTCCCTCGGGCCGCTCCTCCATTCCTCCCCTTCCTCTGATAGGTCCCAGCCCCCTATTTAGTCTCCCTTCACCATTACCACCTTGCTCAGCATAGCTTCTGTACCTTGGTGCTGTCTGCTATTGCCTGGCCCTTTCTGTCTTTCAGTTCCTGTTCCTGTCCCTGGATATTCTGCTGACCTCCCTGGATTTGACCTTTGGCTTTGGACTTCGTTTACGCTGCTCTCTGGATACCCTTGGATTTGGCTTTGGATTTCTTCCGTGCAGACATCTATATCCCCTGGACACGGCTTACGGACACTCTACTACGCTGCCCTCTCCACTCCACGACCCAGGCTTACAGACACTCTACTACGCTGCCCTCTCCACTCCACGACCCAGGCTTACAGACACTCTACTACGCTGCTCTCTCCACTCCACGACCATTGGCTTACGGACTTTACCATTCAACGCTGGAGTTGGCAAGTACGTACTCTTTCTATTTTTGTTATCTGGATCATCTACGCAACTACTACACTCCGGCCGTGCCCCGTTTGCTGTTAGGTGTGTGGTATTAATCCTTTCCACCTCAGCCCTGGGGTCTCGTCTGGCTTGTGGGCAGGCCGAGCGTCACATTATGCAGAGCCCATCAGACCCAGACCCCCCTGAGGTGGATGATACCCTAACTACTATCTCCAAGCACTTTACTTTCTTGGACAACCAGGTCACCACCCTAAACCAACAGGCCATACGCCAGGCCATCCAAGAGAATAACCCCTCCTTAGTGAAACGTGCTCCTACCGACACAGTCGCTGTTATCATGAGGGAATGGTACAAGGTCCGCATGGATCATGGCCTTCTCCACCGGGTCGCCCCCTACAGTATCATAACCATCCCGATAGGAAACAACTCGTCCTGCCCAGAAGCTTGCAGTACTCTGTCCAATGATCTCTGCATGATGATCACGGAAACCTGGGAGTGGACAAGACATTCGCCGTAGTAAGAGACAGGTTCTTCTGGCCAAAGATGCGGGAATCAGTGGAGCGCCATTGGCGTAAATATCTGCGGTGCATAAAGCGAAAAGCACTGCCTACACACGCAGCCCCAATTGGCCATTTAAAGAGCTCTCGTCCCATGGACATAGTCTGTATGGACTTTCTCTGTATCGAGGCAGACTCACAGGGTATCGGAATGTCCAGGTGGAGACTGATCACTACACCCGATACGCCCCAAGTGTTTCCCACCAGGGACAAGAAAGCGCTCACCGTAACCAAAGTACTGTGGGAAAAGTACTTCAGCCATTACCGGTTGCCTAATTGGATGCACTCTGATCAAGGGAGAGACTTCGAGAGCAAGTTGATCAAGGAGCTTCTTAACTTGCTCAATATTGAGAACTATTGCACAACTCCCTACCACCCTGAAGGAGACGCCCTTCTGGAAAGGTTCAATCGAACCCTACTAAATATGCTAGGCACTCTGAAGGGCTCCAAAAAGGCCAGCTGGAGCAAGCATGTTGAGCCGCTAGTGAATGCCTACAATTGCACCAGACATTAATCAACCGGGTAAACACCCTATTTCATGATGTGCAACAACTCCAAGATAACCTCCGTCAAGCGTATCAGATGGTGGGAAAGGCCACCGCCAAGCTTAATGAGAACAACAAGCGGAGTTATGACCACAAGGTCCGCCATCAGGAACTTCGACCCGGAGACGCAGTTCTCCTGAGAAATTTAGAAATACCGGGAAAATATAAGTTAGCGGACCACTGGCGAGAAGCCTCCCTGTATTCCAAATCCGAGATGCAGATGGAAGGGTAAGGGTCTGGCATCGAAATCATTTGCTACCTATTCCTCAAGTGGGAGAGAGTGAACCTGAACCAGCTTCAGTAGTGCCGGTAAGTGAGTCAGAGGAGTCCAGTTAAACTCTGGATACAGTAGCGGAAAAAACTCAGGATCCTTTGGAAGGAACCTCTGCCACCGCAAATGGAGACTGCTGGGCACCACCCAAAGAAATTATGGGTAATGGTCCAGTGCCCCATGTACCCACCCCAGGACTTCAACAAGCCGATCACTCGGCCCAAGGAGTCCGAGTTTCATCCCCAATAGAGACCATGTAGCTCCAAGTACACACCTTATGAGAGGGCCAGGGCCTCAAGTGGATGGTAGCCTCTCTGACCAAGAAGATGCTGGAGAAGAAACTCACTGGAGTCAGAGAGTGAGATGCCCTCCAACTCAAGTGGCATATGATTCATTAGGGACACCTCACTATGAGTCTCGGTAGCTGTCTCGGAGCAGGTTTGCCTCTGTTATGACCATGCTAACTGAACTGCTCATCCTGGTTTAACTCTGTGTAGCATGTTGTTCCCAAGCGGGGTTGTTGGATTCTCCACCAGGGGGAGGATGTAGCCATGCCCCCTTCTTACCTCTGGAGTGGTGGGGGTGGGGGGAGACTGCAGGGTGGATTTGAGCCGCTGGAGCTCCGTGACGGACTGGGAGTGTGGGGACGGCCATCTTGGTTGCCACGCATGCGCAGTACGAACTGGTCGCACAGGTGCAGTGTATGTGGTGGCTGCCATTACAGGGAGCTCTGCATAGTTTACTGTGTAACTACAAGTTCCAGGATCCTCTAGGAGGCAGGGATAAAGGTTTGGCGTGAAAAAAAGGATGGAGGGAAGCAACAGAGCAGGTAGTGTCCACGGAGCAGTGCTTCCCTGGACTAGGCCTAGACTTGCCCCTTGGGCCCCACCTAGGCCCTGAGTCATCCCCAGCGGAGTGTTACAGGGAAGGCCCCAGGTAGGGACACTTCTCCTTAATAATACTTCAGTGTTATTGCATTACTGACCGGACGGCCACGCAGTGTACTGTGGTCTGGGACCAGGCCACAGACCCATATACATTAGGTGAGACACTACAGCTGGAGCTCATCTCTGAAGGTGGATAGGGATGAGGCGTGAGGGGAATTTTGCAGATCCCGCATCGTGGGACCATGGATGCGGCTCTGCTACTAGCGGATCCCCATAATTCCCTTGTCGTAGCAAGGAAGGTACCCACCATGCACAATCACATCCCAAGGTGGGTAGCGTTATCTCACTCTTTGGGTGGGACTGTTCTGTGGACACCGTGTGTTTAGGTGCATACGACACCCTCAGAACTTTGGGGGAACAACACCGGGGTGTTGGGTGTTGTGTGTGGGTATTGCAATGAGATATTGTTATTGTATGTGCGTGTGTCAGTAAATATTAGTTATATACCTGTTCGCGTATTATTCTTCACTGTAATTGGTTCCTGTGAGGGGTTATCCCGCCAATGCTGGGATCCCTCATAGGTGGAGGCACTGTGGAAGACAAGGACCACTTCTCTACTCGGTCAGCCCATTGTCCTAAGCTATTCAGATCCCATTCAATCAAGAGCCTTTTCCAAGTTATTATTATTATTATTATTATTATTATTATTATTATTATTAACAATAATATATTGCATTGTTTATGTAAGTGTATTTTTCGTTGTAATTGTAAATCAAGCAGTGTATGTTCATTCTGTAAATAAATCGCAATTTATTTTATCTCTTGCTTTGCTCAATCAAAGGATCCGAGTATTTTGGTGTTAAAAGTTCTGGTCTACCGTGACAGTGAGAACAATCTGATTAAATCACATTATACTGTACTCTTGTTATTAAAATATTTTTTTTTATTTATTATTATTATTATTAATAGTAAAATATTGCATTGTTTAATATCTATGTAAAGTGCTGCATAGATGGGCCCAGATAAGAAAAAGGGTGCTAAGCATTAGCATGACGTTACTCCCAATTATTTGAAAGCTAAAGATTAGCTCCAGCAACTTTTTGTGGATCTGAGCAATGGTTGGCTCCAGTATATATAAATAAATATACAATGCAGCACCACTCCAGGTGTATTATGGCCTTCTTGCTCCACAAATATATCTGATAGCATTTTGCTGATCTCTCAGGCAGTGGACAAGTTAATCAGACATACTAAACTTCTGCAAGGTTTTTCCATTGGTTAATGTGTTCATGTAATTTTGCCTTGTTTGTCAGCAAACAGTTCCTTATTGCCCACATGGGGATGTCATGGAATTCTCTATACAATACCAGCCCCAGGTGTTCTCATCATCCAGAAATACACAAAAGGTCTCAAGTGATAAACCTGCTCACGAAAGGTATAAAGATCTCTGAAGCAGTTACAGCCTTAGACATTGTGCTCAAGTCCTACTGCACCTGTATGTCTCCTCTTAATAACTCACAGGGAATCCTCAAGAGATGTCTTCTGATCTTCAATTGCTACCCTGCAGCACTATTGCCTGGCTGACCATTTCCAGCAGAGACCTACTGCACCATCAATGGGTTTGAGATCTTGTTGAACAATATAAAATCTTCCTGCATATTGGTGTGATATGGAAGCCTGGTTCAGAGGTAAGATAAACACAGCTATTGTCTTTCAGAGCTATAGGTCATATATTATATAGTTACATAGTTACATTGTAGATGAGGTTAAAAAAGACATGCTAAATTTAGACAACAGATACTGTATCCTAAATCTATACTTACTTATTGATCCAAAGGAAGACAAACAAAAAATCCCAGTGACATATCATCCAATGATATCTCATAAGTGGGAAAATAAATTCCTTCCTGACTCCAAGAATGGGCAATAAGATTACTCCCTGGATCAACATCCTTTCCATGTTTACTTATTTGATATATCCCTGTATACCTTTCCTTTCTAAAAAGATGTCCAACCTTTTAATTGAACAAATCTATTGTACCTGCCATCATTGTCTCCATTGGTAATGAATCCCACACTGTAACTGCCCTTACTGTAAATAACCCTTTCCTTTGTTGCTGGTGAAATCTCCTTTCTTCCAACCTTAAGGGATGGCCCTGAGTCCTTTGTACTGCCCGTGGGATGAATAGTTCTTTTGAAAGCTCCTTGTACTGTCCCAGAATATATTTGTATATAGTTATCATTTCCCATCTTAGATGCCTCTTTTCTAATGTAAATAAATATAATTTAGCTAGCCTCTCCTCCTAAAATAGATTGTCCATCCCCTTTATTAATTTGGTGGCTCTTCTCTGCACTCTCTCTAGTTCCATAATGTTTTTTCTAAAGAGTGATGCTCAAAATTGTACTTCATATTCAAGGTGCGGTCTTACTAATGCCTTTTAAAGGGCCATAAGTATGTTTACTTCCCTTCCATCCATTTCCCATTTATTGCAAGATAAGATCTTGTTTGCCTTTGCAGCTACTACCTGACTTTGGGCACTATTGCTAAGCCTGCTGTCTACAATCACTCCTAAATTCTTCTCCATCAAGGATTCCCCCAATTTATCCCCATCTAATTGTTAAGTCGCCTGTTTGTTCTTGCTTCCCAAATGCATAACCTTACATTTATCTGTATTAAAACTCATCTGCCATTTACCTGCCCACATTTCCAGTCTCTCCAAGTACCTCTGAAGAGAAATTACATCCGGCTCTGATTCTATTGCCTTACACACTTTTAATAACATCAGCAAAGATGGAGACTTTGCTCTCTATGCCAATCTCAAGGTCATTAATAAGCAAGTTCAAAAGCAGGGGTACCAGTACTGATCCGTGTGGTACTCCACTCACAACCTTAGCCCAACCTGAAAAAGATTAATTTATGACAACCCTCTGTTGTCTATCCTTCAACCAGTTTTCAATCCAGGGGCATATATTTTTACTGAGTCCAATTTTCTTTATTTTGTACACCAACCTCTTGTGTGGAACCGTATCAAAAACCTTTGCAAAATCTAAGTAGACTACATCAACTACATTACTCTGGTCTAAATTGCTAATTACCGCCTCAAAGAAACAAATAAGTTTAGTTTGGCATGATCTATCTTTTATAAAATATGCTGACAATTACTAATATTTTTTTTTTCCATTAGGTATTCCTGAATATTATCCGTATTAAACCTTCAAGTAGCTTCCCCACAGTTGATGTCAGGCTTACAGGTCTGTAATTCCCAGGTTTTGATCTAGCTCCCTTTTTAAATATAAGCACCACATCTGCTTTACGTCAATCTTGTGGTACTGAGCCTTTGGAAATAGAGTCCTTGAATATTACATGTAATGGTTTGGCAATTACTGAACTTAACTCCTTGAGAACTCATAGATGTATGCCATTGGGGCCAGGTGCCTTATTTACTTTAATTATTAAAAGTCGCTTATGAACTTCTTCTCAGTTAACCATTTGTTCATTAATATAGAGGTTTTGGCTTCCTTCTGCGGCACTACTATGAAATTTATTCTTCACTGGTAAACACAGAGGTAAAATATTTGTTTAATACCTCTGTTTTTTCCTTATCTCCAATAATCTGCCTGCCCATCTCACACTGAAAGGGTCAAATATGTTCTTTCTTGATTTTTTTTATAATATATAATTCTGATACGATGTCTCCGTCCCTTCAGACTTCAAGAATCTAAACACCTTCCTTTTCTTGTCCATTTCCTCCCTAACCTGCTGATTTAACCACATTGGTTTTGACTTATTTCTTTTATACTTATTACCCAACTGATAAGTGTGCTTTTCTAACAATGTTTTATAGACTGCCCATTTATCTTCTACATTTTCCCTGCAAAAACATCATCCCAGTGTATTCCTTGTAGATTAGTCCTCAGTTTATTAAAATCTGCCTTTCTAAAGTTGAAGGTCTTTGTTGAACCCAAGTAATCTGTTTTTTGATCATTTATTTCAAATGAGACCATGTTATGATCACTGTTACCCAAATGTTCCAGGACTTGAATATTTGTTATTACTTCTACATTGTTTGATATTACCAAATCCAGTACTGCCCCTCTCCTGGGTGAAAGGTCAGAAGGAGAAGATGACACTTTAAGTATAATACATGGTGTAGGAGACCTGTCCTAGGGTAGGTGTTAGAAAGGGGACCACTGCATCCACTTATCTGAGTCTTACAGTTCTGCTAAACTCAAACTGATTTATGTAATAAAATAATTCATGCCTAACACCTCTTGAAGACATGTTCTCCTTACAATACAAATAGATTACTCCATGTAGTAGGAGGTATGTCCTAGTATAGGTATTATTAAAGGGATCGTTATATCCATTAATCAAAGTCTCCCAACTCGCACACATAGAGTAAAACCAGCACAACAAACTGCACCGGGTTTATAACATAGAAGGAGCTGCCCTATCATGTATTTTTTAGGAGTGTGTCAGTATTAGGTGATACCTTTTTTATTTGGACGAACAATTGACATTATAGGACAAGCTTCTGAGTTCTCTCTCTTCCTCAGGACGAGCGATACTGATTTACAGAGATCCCATGAGTTTAACAAAGAGGAGGGATTAGGGGAGGGGAGAAGTCAACATGTAAAGAAGCCCAACTTTAAAGTGGCCAATTTTTAAGTGGAAAGTAGTAGGGAGTTTAACAGGGAGTTCAACAGGAGTGGAACAAGTGGACAATACAACACCTACTGGCCCTGAGTCCTGAATTCAAACTGCGCTGGAAAGGAGGACATTATCTATCCCAGACTGCACATCTCAGCACGTTAATATCGCTGCTATGCCAACGCCGCTACTATTTATATTTTCTCTGACCTCGTTACTTTTCAAATTGCACATTTCTTTCTACCAGCCTCATTATGTCTCTAACTCTATTCCTATATCTCCATCTCCCCTTCCTTTACCCCTTCTCAGTTCACATGAACTCCTTTCTTACCTGTGCCCTCTAACACTACACAGCCATACTCCCTGCACCAAAACACTCCCCTACAAATCCTCCCCACACATCCTCTTTCTATCCATGCTTCTCCTCGTTGCTTCTGGTGATATCTCTCCCAATCCTGGTCCCAGCCTTATTCCTACATGCTCTCGTCCTCACCTCCCACATGCAACTTCTACTTCTTCTGCTGTCATCTCCTCTAACCTCATACTCATCCCCTGCCACCCACCCTCCTCTCTCCCTTTCTCCTATGCCCTTAAGAATTCCCTTTCTAACAAGTTCCCCTCTGTGCATGACTTCTTTTTATCTCACTCTCTGTTAATCTTTGCTATAACTGAGACTAGCCTCTCTCTGTCCGACTCTGCTCTGGAGTTTGCTCTCACTTATGGTGGCCTTTCTTTCTCCCACACTCCATGCCCTGATGGCAGGTGTGTGGGGCTCCTCCTCATCTTTCTCTGCCGCTACCAAACCCTTCCTATTCCTCCCTCTCTTGCTTTTCCCACACTTTTCTCTCCTCTCCCTGTCCACATGGCAGTCATCAATCAAACACCTACCCCTTCTCATCCCCCTTCTGCCTTTCTCTTTCTCTCTTTGAATACTGGCTCTCTTTCTTTCTCTCCTCTGACTCCCCTGAACTTCTCCTTGGCGACTTCAACTGCCATATTAATGACCCCTCTCTCCCTTGGGCTTCCCGTTTTCCCTCTCTAACCTCTTTTAAATTCTTTATGGGCAAGCTACCCAGGTATCTGAACAAGCTCCTCACCCCTACCACATGCTGCACTTAACACCTGAGATCAGACTCCAAAAGACTGTTCATGGCCCCAAGGTTCAACAAAGTGTCTGGCCGTTCCTCCTTCTCTTATCGTGCACCCCAAAACTGGAACAACCTACCGGAGACTCTCACATCCACCACCAGTTTAAGTTCTTTCAAATCTAAGTCTCACATTTTAATCTGGTTTGTAACTGTTTCATATGCCCATAATATATATTTTCTTTAACTGTGCATGCAATGTCTTGTATATCATGTATACCCTGCTCATTATGTAACTGTATTTGTAACCATGTATAATTTGTTTTAACTCTGTGCTCAGGACATGCTTGAAAACGAGAGGTAACTCTCAATGTATTACTTCCTGGTAAAATATTTTATAAATAAATAAATCTTCTATACTCTTAGATTTGGGCTGTGGTGATTACCACGCCGTATACCGGAGCCACCAAGTAGACATACGCATGACGCACTATAATTACTTCATCTATTTCCACTGTCACTACTGTCTGGTTCTAATTTATCTTATTAATTATTATTATTAAAGGATTTTAAGACAACCATATTGCAATACACATTTGACCAGTACGTTGCTTCTTACTGCACATCCACGGCTGATTCAGGTACTACTCCCCTCCCAGACATAGAGGGCATTTTTAGGGACTTATCCAGACGGCAGTGTCTTTGCTACATCTGGTGTTTTTTCTTCCATTGTTTAGTCATTTGCCCATTTTGCACCTGTCTGTTCTAGTAGGTAGAGCGGGTTCAATTCTCTTTTGCCGTCTTTGGACCCAAGTTCTGCAGAATAAATGTTTTGATAAATAGATTCCCCCCCGGGATACAAGAATGAAATATTCTTATTGCCGAACACGGCTCAACACAAACATTTCTATTCTTTGTAAGGATCTCTTTTTTCACCTCTATTGTTTATTATGATATTGACAATGCGGATGCAATTTTATAGTGAGTTGCATTAAATGATGGGAGAGTTATTTCCAAATTCTATTATTAGACCATATTTGCTCTTTTTAATAGATTTTTGTGTTTGCTCTAGTATTAGAAGCATTGATTTTCTGAGGGGGAAGGAAGCAACTAGAGAAGTTTTCCCTGATTTTATTCTTTCCTTTATAATCTTCCTTCCTTCCCGGTATTAACATAATGCTATAATAATCTCTCTGCACCACGGAGGCAAATTATCCACCAGTAAGTAACTTCTCATCTTTTTTATCTAAGTATTTCATTAAAAGAAATAAGGGAAAAAAGGAGATCCTTCAGCTGTGATAACATATTGTAACATACAAGTACATTTTTTGATTGATATTATTGTTTCAATGGACCAGCATGAGAGGTTTTCCTGTGTGTAACTTTCTGGATCTCAAATGCATTTTCTCCAGATGTTTAGTTAGTATTATGTCAAACTATATCCTTTTGAAACAGATGTTATTGGATGTGCAGAGCTACAGTACTAAATCATCTCTTCACTTCTCTTCTGTCCAGAATATGTTTGAGGAGAATGAGACTTTCCGTCCATTCTTTCAGTCCTTTCTTTCTATCCTTTCTTTCCGTCCTTTCTTTCCTTCCTTTCTTTACTTCCTTTCTGTCCTTCCTTTCTTTCCGTTCTTTCTTTCCGTCCTTTCTTTCTGTCCTTTCTTTCTGTCCTTTCTTTCGTCCTTTCTTCCTTCCTTCCTTCCCATCCTATCTTCCCTTCCTTCCTTCCTTCTCATCCTTCCTTCCTTCCCATCCTTCCTTCCTTCCCATCCTTCCTTCCTTCAGACCATAGACCATGTATGGTCTGAAGAAAGGACAGGGTTGTCCAGAAACATTACTGTATGTATGCCTGCTCTGATGTACTAAAACAATAGAAGTTTATTTGAACTCAATGTAAGGCTCCTGTGTGCTTTCTCTATCTCCAATACTTGTTCATAGTTACATAGTAAATGAGGTTGAAAAAAGACATGCGTCCATCAAGTTCAACCTATGCTAAATTTAGGCAACAGATACTTTATCCTATATCTATACTTACAGTACTTATTGATCCAGAGGAAGGCAAACAAAAAACCCTAGTGAAATATCATCCAATGATATCTCATAAGGGGGAAAATAAATTCCTTCCTGACTCCAAGAATTGGCAATCGGATTACTCCCTGGATCAGCGTCCTTCCCATGTATACTTATTTGGTATATCCCTGAATAACTTTCCTTTATACAAAGATGTCCAACCTTTTTTTAAACAAATCTGTTCATCACTGTTCATCATCTGCCATCACAGTCTCCATGGGTAATGAGTTCCACATTTTAACTGCGCTTACTGTAAAGAACCCTTTCCTTTGTTGCTGGTGAAATCTCCTTTCCTCCAACCTTAAGGGATGACTCTGAGTCCTTTGTAACATACATAGTTACATACTTACATAGTTACATAGTAGATAAGGTTGAAAAAAGACATAGGTCCATCAAGTTCAACCTATGCTAAATTTAGACAACAGATACTTTATCCTATATCTATACTTACTTATTGACCCAGAGGAAGGCAAACAAAAAACCCCATTAAGGGAAAAAATTAATTCCTTCCTGACTCCAAGAATTGGCAATCAGATTAATCCTTGGATCAACACCCTTCCCATGTATACTTATTTGGTATATCTCTGTATACAGTACCTTTCCCATCTAAAAAGATGTCCAACCTTTTTTTGAACAAATCTATTGTATCTGCCATCACAGTCTCCATGGGTAATGAATTCTAAATTTTAACTGCCCTTACTGTAAAGTACCCTTTCCTTTGTTGCTGGTGAAATTTCCTTTCCTCCAACCTTAAGGGATGGCCCCGAGTCCTTTGTACTGCCCGTGGGATGAATAGTTCTTTAGAAAGCTCCTTGTATTGTCCCCGAATATATTTGTATATAGTTATTATATCCCCTCTTAGACACCTCTTTTCTAATGTAAATAAATGTAATTTAGCTAGCCTCTCCTCATAAGTTATATTGTCCATCCCCTTTATTAATTTGGTGGCTCTTCTCTGCACTCTCTCTAGTTCCATAATGTCTTTTCTTAGGATTGGGGCCCACAATTGTACTCCATATTCAAGGTGTGGTCTTACTAGTGCTATGTAAAGGGGCATAATTATGTTTACTACCCTTCCATCCATTGCCCGTTTGATGCAAGATAAGATCTTGTTTGCCTTTGCAGCTACTGCATTAATTTGGGGCACTATTGCTAAGCCTGCTGTCTACAAGCACTCCTAAATCCTTCTCTATCAAGGATTCCCCAATATATCTCCATTTAATTTGTGTCGCCTTTTTATTCTTGATTCCCAAATGCATAATCTTACATTTATCTGTATTAAATCTCATTTGCCATTTACCTGCCAACGTTTCCAGTCTCTCCAAATCCTTCTAGAGAGAAATTACATCCCGCTCTGATTCTATTACCTTACACAATTTAGTATCATCAGCAAAGATGGAGACTTTGCTCTCGATGCCGACCTCAAGGTCATTAATAAACAAGTTAAAAAGCAGGGGTCCCAGTACCGATCCCTGAGGTACTCCACTCACGACTTTAGCCCAACCTGAAAAAGTTCCATTTATGGCAACCCTCTGTCTATCCTTTAACCAGTTTTCAATCCAGGTGCATATATTTTTACTGAGTCCAATTTGCTTTATTTTGTACACCAACCTCTTGTGTGAAACCGTATCAAAAGCTTTTGCAAAATCTAAGTAGACCACATCAACTGCATTACCCTGGTCTAATTTCCTAACTACCTCCTCAAAGAAACAAATAAAGTTGGTTTGGCAGGATTTATCCTTCATAAATCCATGCTGACAATAACTAATAATTTTGTTTTCCATTAGGTATTCCTGAATATTATCCCGTATTAAACTTTCAAGTAGCATCCCCACTATTGAAGTCAGGCTTACAGGTCTGTAATTCCCCGGTTATGATCTACTGTAGCTCCCCTTAAAAATATAGGCAACAACTCTGCTTTACGCCAATCTTGTGGTACTGAGCCTGTGGAATTGAGTCCTTGAATATTAAATATAGTGGTTTAGCTATTACTGAGCTTAACTCCTTGAGATCTCTTGGATGTATGCCATCGGGGCCAGGTGCCTTATTTACTTTCATTTTTTCAAACCGCTTATGAACGTCTTCCTCAGTTGACCAATTGTTCATTAATATGGAGCTTGTGGCTTCCTCCTGCGGCACTACTATTGCAATTGATTCTGCAAAAAACAGAAGGCAAAGAATGTGTTTAATACCTCTGCTTTTTCCTTATCTCCAATAATCTGCCTGACCATCTCACACTGAAAGTGTCCTATATGTTCTTATCTATTTTTTGGTTATTAAGATACTTAAAGAACTTTTTAGGGTTGATCTTACCCTTACTTATTGCAATCATTTATTCATTATCCATTTCTGCTCATTTTTGCATTTTTTGTTACATTCTTTTCCTCCCCTACCTGTTTATTTTACCACATTGGTTTTAACTTATTTCTTTTATACTTGTTACCCAAGGGTATACAGTGATAAGTGTGCTTTTCTAACGTTTTAAACACTGCCCATTAATCTTCTACATTTTCCCCCCAAAACATCATCCCAATGTATTCCTTGTAGATTAGACCTCAGTTTATTAAAATCTGCCTTTCTAAAGTTAAGGTCTTTGTTGAACCCAAGTAATCTGTTTTTGATCATTTATTTCAAATGAGACCATGTTATGATCACTGCTACCCAAATGTTCCAGGACTTGAATATTTGTTATTACTTCTACATTGTTTGATATGACCAAATCCAGCACTGCCCCTCTCCTGGGTGAAAGGTCAGAAGGAGAAGATGACACTTTAAGTATAATACATGGTGTAGGAGACCTGTCCTCGGGTAGGTGTTAGAAAGGGGACCACTGCATCCATTTATCTGAGTCTTACAGTTCTGCTAAACTCAAACTGATTTATGTAATAAAATAATTAATATCTAACACCTCTTGAAGACATGTTCTCCTTACAATACAAATAGATTCCACCATGTAGTAGGAGGTCTGTCCTAGTATAGGTATTATTAAAGGGATCGTTATATCCATTTATCAAAGTCTCCCAACTCGCAAACATAGAGTAAAACCAGCACAACAAACAGCACCGGGGTTATAAAATAGAAGGAGCTGCCCTATCATGTATTTTTTAGGAGTGTGTCAGTATTATGTGATACCTTTTTTATTTGGACGAACAATTGACATTATAGGACAAGCTTTCTGAGTTCTCTCTCTTCCTCAGGACAAGCGATACTGATTTACAGAGATCCCATGAGTTTAACAAAGAGGAGGGAGCAGGGGAGGGGAGAAGCCTACATGTAAAGAAGCCCAACTTTAAAGTGGCCCCTTTTTAAGTGGAAAGTAGTGGGGAGTTTAACAGGGAGTTCAACATGAGTGGAACAAGTGGACAATACAACACCTACTGGCCCTGAGTACTGGATTCAAACTGCGCTGGAAAGGAGGACATTATCTATCCCAGACCACACATCTCAGCACGTTACTATTGCTGCCATGCCAACGCCGCTACTATTTATATTTTCTCTGACCTCGTTACTTTTCAAATTGCACATTTCTTTCTACCAGCCTCATTATGTCTCTAACTCTATTCATAGATCTCCATCTCCTCTTCCTTCACCTCTTCTCAGTTCACATGAAATCCTTTCTTACCTGTGCCCTCTAACACTACACAGCTATACCCCCTGCATTAAAACACTATCCTACAAATCCTCACCACACATCCTCTTTCTATCCATGCTTCTTCTCGTTGCTTCTGGTGATATCTCTCCCAATCCTGGTCCCTGCCTTATTCCTATATGCGCTCGTCCTCACCTCCCACATGCAACTTCTACTCCTTCTGCTGTCATCTCCTCTAACCTCATACCCATCCCCTGCCACCCTCCCTCCTCTCTCCCTTTCTCCTGTGCCCTTAGGAATTCCCTTTCTAACAAGTTCCCCTCTGTGCATGACTTCTTTTTATCTCACTCTCTGTTCATCTTTGCTATAACTGAGACTAGCCTCTCTCTGTCCAACTCTGCTCTGGAATTTGCTCTCACTTATGGTGGCCTTTCTTTCTCCCACACTCCACGCCCTGATGGCAGGTGGGGGGGGAGAAAGAAGGTAGTCTGACAGCTAGAGGGACACTGACGAAGTATTGGGGTCGTCATCATCTGTATATGTGCCGCTGACCAATATATGGTACCAATTCCGATGCCTCCCCTACTAGGATTTTCCCAAAATTTTCGCGCCTTTTCCTTTGTCCACATGGGCTGGCTAGGTCATCAATCAAACACTCCATTACCACCCCTTCTCACACCCTTTCTCCTTTATATTGCTTCTCTTTGATCTTTTGAACTGGCTCTCTATTTCTTTCTTCTCTCTCCTCTGAACTCCCCGAACTTCTCCTTGGCGACTTCAAACTGCTCAGTTTAATGACCACCTCTCTCCCTGGCTGCTCGTTTCCCCTCACTCAACCTCTTTAAAATTCTTATGTGGGCAAAATAACGCTACCCAGGTTTCCTGATACAATGCTCCCCTCACCCTACCACTTGCTTGCACTTAACACCTGGAATCAGACTCCAAAAGATGTTCAGCCCCCCAAGGTGTGTTTGGTTCCCATTGGCATTTGTGGACCCCCCCCCTCGCAAGGTTTTTTGTCTCTTTTATAGCAAAGTTATTTTGTGGCTGCGGTTAATACCTCTTATTACAGTTTGCGTGTTTGCTTTTCTTTTTTTTGTTCCTGGCACCACAAGAAATGGATATTCAACCCTTTTACCGGAGACTATCAAGCATCCATCCACCCGTTTAGTTCTTTCAAATCTAAGTTCACACTTAATCTTGGTCTGTAAATTTTCATCTATGCCCATAATAATATTTTCTTTAAACTGTTGTGCAATTTCATGTCTTGTCATATCAAGTATACCCGTGCTAATATGTAACTGTAATGTGTAACCATTGTTTATAATTTGTTGTAAAAATAACACAGTCTACTGTGCTCATGACATACCTTGGAAAACGAGAGGTAACTCTCAATGTTTACTTCCTGGTAAATATAATTTTTATAAATTTAAAATAATCTTTCTATACCTCTTAAGAAATTTGGGCTGTGGGTTTGTGATGACCGCGCGTATTACCCGAGCCACCAAGTAGAACATACGCATGACGCTAAAATTAACTTCATCTATTTCCACTGTCACTACTGGTTTTCCTGGTTCAATTTTATCTTATTATTATTATTATTAAAGGATTTGTAAGATCAACAACCATATTGCAATACCACATTTTGACCTAGTTACTTGTTGCTTCTTACCTGCACTATCCCACGGCTTGAATTCAGTGAACTTACTCCCATCCCAGACATAGAGGGCTATTTTAGACTTTATCCAGTATTGCGAGTTGCAGTGTCTTTGCTACATCTGGTGTGTTGTTTGTTTCCAAGTTTGTTTTTTAGACATGTTGCCCCTTCTTTTGTCACCTATATGTTTCTAGTAGGTAGAGCGGGTTCAATTCTCTTTGCTTGCTTTGGACCCAAGTTCGGCCAGTATAGAGAATGATATTATTTTTGAAGATATAAATGTCCCCGAGATACAAGGGGGATGAGATGTTTTATTTGCGAAACACGCACAACACAAACATTTCTTTATTGTTCTTTGTAAGGATCTCTTTTTTCACCCTCTTATTGTTTATTATGATTTATGACCATATTGCGGCTTGAAATTTTCTAGGTGAGTTGCAATAAATGATGGTTTGGTTTTATTTGAGTATTTCTCAATATTCTATCATTTGACCATAGCTTGCTTTTTTAATAGATTTTTTTTTTGTTGTTTGTAGTCTCGATTAGATTAGCATTTGATTTTCTGAGGGGGAAGGAAAGCAATAGAGAAGTTTTCCCTGATTTTTTTTTTCCCTTTATTAATCTTCCCTTCCTTCAGTATTAACACAATTCTATTATTCTATACTAATTTCTCGCATTCCACTGAGTTGCATATGTTATCCACCAGTAAGTGACTCTTCGTCATCTTTTATATCTAATATGTTTCAGTAAAAAGAAGATTTTCATAAGGGGAAAATGAATGGAGATGCTTCCGCTGTGTGGTATAACATATTGTAACATACAAGTACATTTTGATTTGATATTATTGGTGTCAATGGACTCAGCATGAGAGTTTTTTGTTCCTTTGTGTGTAACGTCTGGATCTCATGATCCATTTCTACGGATTTGTTTAGTTAGTATTCATTGTTCAATGTCTATATCCTTTTGAAATATAATATTTCAGATGTTATTGGAGTGTTGCAGAGGTACTAGTATAAATCATGCTCTTCACTTCTCCCTCTGTCCAGGATATGTTTGAGAGAGGAGCTGTGGACTTCCGCCATTCTTTCGTCCTTTTTCTTTCCCTCTTGCTTTCCGTTTCTTACTGTCTTCCGTTCTGTCCATTCCTTTCGTCCCGGTTCTTCTTTTCAGTCCTTTCTTTCGGGCCTTTCGTTCGGGACTGTGTCGTGTCAGGTGACGGTTCGGGTCTTTTCCGTTCCTTCCTTGTCAGTCCTATCTTCGCGGCCGTCATTCCTTCGCAGCCGGCCGGCCTCGTGCCGCCAGGCTCGGCCGGCCTGGACCAGCCGCCGGCCGGACCAGCTCGGGCCGGCCGTGCGGGGCCGCCAGCAGCAGCCCTGGCCCAGCCGGGCCGCGCCGTGCCCCAGCCGCGCGGCCGAGCCAGGACGGCCGCCGGCGGGCGGCCGGAACAGCCGGCAGACGGCGGCCCAGCCGGGCAGGCCGGGCCGTGGCCGGCCGGCCGTGGGGCCAGCAGGGGGGCAGCCGGCCGGCCGGCTTTGGTGGCGCAGCCGGGCAGCCGGGCCAAAGCCGGGGAGCCGGCGGCGGGCACTAGGCCAGGGCCGCGGGCCAGGCCGGCCCAGCCGGGCAGCCGGGGCGGCCCAGGAGGGAAGACCGTGCCGGCCGGCCGGCCCCGGGAGGGCAGCGGACGAAGGCCCAGCCGGGAGCAGGGCAGGCCTGGGAACGACGGGCAAGTCCGGGGAAGGGGCCGGGGCAGCCGGGAAGACGGGCAGCCGGGCATGCCGGCAGCCAGGGAGCCCGGGCAGCCGGGCACCGGCAGCCCGGGCAGCGCAGGCAGCCAGGCATCCTTTCATCCTTTCCATCCTTTCCATCATTTCATCCTTTCATTCTTTCCATCCTTTCCATCCTTCCATCCTTTCATCCTTTCATCCTTTCATCCATTCATCCTTTCATCCTTTCATCCTTTCCATCCTTTCCATCCCTCCATCCTTTCATCCTTTCATCCTTTCATCCTTTCATCCTTTCATCCATTCATCCTTTCATCCTTTCATCCTTTCCATCCTTTCAATCCTTTCCATCCTTTCATCCTTTCCATCCTTTCATCCTTTCCATCCTTTCATCCTTCAAATCCTTTCATCCTTCTGTCCCTGATTTTAGAAACCGCTTGGTACCGTGGAGGCCAGATATTCACCAGTAAGTAACTTCAAATCTTTATTTTTTTTAAAGTATCTTCAGAAAAACGTGGTCCTATCTTGTAGGTTGATGCTGTTCTACGCTAGGAGATCATTCAGTTTTTATAATATAAAACATAAGTAAATGTATTAATATTATTGTAATGAACCAACATGAGAGGAGTTTCTGTACCTCCTATCTTCTTCTTCTGATGCTTAGTTAGTATTATGTGAAACTATATCCTTCTGAAACAGACATTATGTGATGCAAAGAACCACTAAATCTTCTCTTCTTGTCCTGCCCCTTCCCTTCTCTTTTCTCCAGGATATGTTTCAGGAGAACCAGACAACAGTCACTGAATTTCTGCTCCTGGGATTTCCAAGTCTTCAACCCTTCAATGTCGCCCTTTTCATTCTGTTCCTCATGATCTACATCATGACCTTAGCTGGAAACCTGATGATCATCATACTGGTGTCAAACAGCCAAAGCCTTAAATCTCCCATGTACTTCTTCCTCTGTCACCTGTCCATGTCTGACATGTTACTTACCACAAACATAGCCCCTAACATGCTACATATTGTGTTGAACGGAGGGGGCACCATACATATTACTGGCTGCATCACACAAATTTACTTCTTTGGCATTTCAACAGCTGTAGAGACTCTTCTTCTCACAGTGATGTCCCTTGACCGATATCTGGCCATCTGCAACCCACTGCGGTACACCTCCATCATGGACTTCAGACTTAGTCTCCACCTCGTTACCTGGACTTGGCTGATTGCATTTCTGTTAACGATATCCATCATTATTCCTATATGCCAGTTACAGTTCTGTGGTCCCCATATCATTGACCATTACTTCTGTGATTTTGATCCTCTTCTGGAGCTCTCTTGTTCAGACACCTCCATTGTGAAACTAGCAGATTTTGTCTTAAACATCCCTGCTATACTCTTCCCATTTGTCTTCATCCCTTCCACATATGTCTCCATCTCCCTCACCATCCTCAGGATCCCGTCCACCACTGGAAAACAGAAAGCCTTCTCCACCTGCAGCTCCCACCTGGCAGTCGTGGGCACATTTTATGGGACTATAATAGCTATTTATATGACACCATCTGGAGGACAGTCATTTAATGTAAATAAGGTCCTATCCCTTCTGTACAC
>CM071586.1:1391615-1525644 GCA_036426205.1 Ascaphus truei
AAATGTATTAATATTATTTTAATGAACCAACATGAGAGGAGTTTCTGGACCTCCTATCTTCTTCTTCTGATGTTTAGTTACTATTATTTGAAACTATAACCTTCTGAAACAGACATTATGTGATGCAAAGAACCACTAAAAGTTCTCTTCTTGTCCTACCCCTTCTCTCCTCTCCAGGAAATGTTTCAGGAGAACCAGACAACAGTCACTGAATTTCTGCTCCTGGGATTTCCAAGTCTCCAAAGCTTCAATGTCGCCCTCTTCATTCTGTTCCTCGTGATCTACATCATAACCTTAGCTGGAAACCTGCTGATCATCATATTGGTGTCAAACAGCCAAAGCCTTAAATCTCCCATGTACATCTTCCTCTGTCACCTGTCCTTGTCTGACATGTTACTCACCACAAACATAGCCCCTAAAATGCTACATGTTGTATTGAACGGAGGGGGCACCATACATGTTACTGGCTGCATCACACAATTTTACTTCTATGGCCTTTCAACAGCCGTAGAGACTCTTCTTCTCACAGTGATGTCCCTTGACCGATATCTGGCCATCTGCAACCCACTGCGGTACACCTCCATCATGGACTTCAGACTTAGTCACCACCTCGTTACCTGGACGTGGCTGATTGCATTTCTCTTAATGATATGCTTGGTTTTTCCTATGTGCCAGTTACAGTTCTGTGGTCCCCATATCATTGACCATTACTTCTGTGATTTTGATCCTCTTCTGGAGCTGTCATGTTCAGACACCTCCATTGTGAAACTAGAAGATTTTTTCTTAGCCATCCCTGCAATACTCTTCCCATTTGTCTTCATCACTTCCACATATGTCTCCATCTCCCTCACCATCCTCAGGATCCCGTCCACCACTGGGAAACACAAAGCCTTCTCCACCTGCAGCTCCCACCTGGCACTCGTGAGCACATTTTATGGGACTATCATAGCTATTTACATGACACCATCTGGAGGAAAGTCATTTAATGTAAATAAGGTCCTATCCCTTCTGTACACAGTGGGGACTCCCCTTTTCAACCCAGTTATATATAGTTTGAGAAATCAGGAAATCAAGTTGGCTCTGAGAAAATGCCCCTATATAAGGAGAAGTTCTTCTATTAAAATAAAACTCAATAGAGAGAACAACATTTGAGCTTGTTTTTGTGACAATTAAAGTCCAATCATTTGTATTAATGGCTGTAGTAATAAAAATGGAAAATCCAAACAGAAGAAGGGTGAGTACAATCAGATGGAAGTGTGGGAAGTGTATGAACCCAATATACCTAGACACTATTAATTACTAAGTGCTATGCATTGTATTAGGCATGCAATAAGCCACACACCCTAATCAATATTATAATTTTCAATAGTTTAATACAGTTTATTCATGTAACCTTCTATTAGACTAGGTTTGTCCTGTGAGGAAATAATCGGTCTGATTTGTTCCACGTCTCCTCATTGTCTGGTCCTACTGAATAGAGAATAGATTGTTTTCTCACATTTCATACCGTTATTTCTGAACATGCAAAACCGCACGGTTTTGCAATGACAACTTCGGAGCTACGAGAAGAGGCCCCTATCTCTGAAACTCTCAACATGTTCAACAAAAATGTTAATGTCACAGTAACAGGGACTTATCACTTTTGGAGAAAACGTGCCTCTAATCCAGCAGTGTGCTGGTTAGTTGCACACCAGCAGTCAACCAGACTCTACCTGGCCGATTAAAACTGTTAGAAAAAGCCTGTTCTGAGAAACATAAAGGAGATTCCTTAGCTCACAAGGGAGCTAACCAAGAAAAAGAGGGGTTTGATTGCATTCGCAAGAAATGGGGACAAAACGCTCTATACCTGAACACAGAGTGTGTCATAGCACACAAGGGTGCTGACCCAGGAGAACAGAGAGGTCTTCCTCTACAGAAACCCCAGATACAGATAAGAGACTTTCTTTTTGCACCGTTGAGTGTGTATACATATATATGTGTGGGGTGGTAAGCAGCTTAGCTACTCACTCAGTTAGATAGGGCTGGAGTTAAAATGTGTAGTGATTTCTCCAAAGTGGAGTAGGTTTTTCTTTTGAATGTTTGGTTTTTGCAGTGTTTAAAGGAACAGGCGCAATAAAGCCTTATTTTAATTTCACCTTAAAAACGGTATCTATTGCATACCTCTGCACATATCTCTTACAGTCACCATTACAATAATTCTTATGATTTATTATCATAATAAACTAATGTTCTGCACAGCACTGTACTAAATATAATATTCATTATAGTGGTACACACATAATTGGAAACATAGTATGATGAGAAGCTCTGTCCCACATAGCTTACAATCTAATCAGTGATATTTATTTATTTCATTATTTATCAAATGTGTTACTAGGAAGTAATACATTGAGAGTTTCCTCTCATTTACAAGTATGTCCTGGGCACAGAGTTATAATAACAATACATGGTTACATTAAGTGAACAGGGTTATGCCTTATATGTAAAGACATTGGATGGACAGTTACAGATAATATATGTTATAGGCGTATGTAACATTACCGCACTCCGTTAAATTGAGTTATTTTTGAAAAATGACAGATTCAATACCCACATTCTCCATTGGGAGTGCCACATCAACGACATCTTATTCCTTTGGTTAGGTAGCATCCCCAAATTGGAGAAGATGATGGAATGGGTCAACTCTGCACACCCAACCATAACATGTTCTTTAGAATACAATTTTGAAACCATACACTATTTAGATGTACAAAAAAAAAACTTACCTATTTTACAAAGAAACTGATAAAAAACCGGGGCAGACAGATCTGCGTGATCCAGACTGATTACCTCTTTTTTGTTGTTATTTTTTTTTGTTTTGTTACATGTATGTTTTATGGCATAATTACAGTTAAGTCCAGAAATAATTGGACACTGACACAATTTTCATAATTTTGGCTCTGTAAGCCACCACAATGGATTTGAAATAAAACAACCGAGATGCAATAGAAGTGCAGACTTTCAGCTTTAATTCAAGGGGTTGAACAAAAATATCGTATGAAACGTTTAGGAATTGCAACCATTTTCATACACAGTCCCCTTATTTCAGGGACTCAAATGTAATTGGACAAATTAACACAATCATAAATAAAATGTTCATTTTTAATACTTTGTCGAAAATCGTTTGCAGGCAATGACTGCTTGAAGTCTGGAACGCATGAACATCACCAAACGCTGGGTTTCCTCCTTTGTGATGCTTTGCCAGGCCTTTACTATAGCTGTCTTCAGTTGTTGTTTGTTTGTGGGTCTTTCTGCCTTAAGTTTTGTCTTCAGCAAGTGAAATGCATGCTTGATCGGGTTGAAATCAGGTGATTGACTCGGCCATTGCAGAATATTCCATTTATTTGCTTTAAAAAAGTCCTGGGTTGCTTTCGCAGTATGTTTTGTGTCATTGTCCATCTGTAAAGTGAAGCGCCGTCCAATCAACTTTGCTGAATTTGGCTGAATCTGAGCAGACAATATATCCCTATTCACTTCAGAATTCATCTGGCTTCTTCTGTCTTCTGTCACATCATCAATAAACACCAGTGACCCAGTTCCATTGTAAGCCATGCATGCCCATGCCATAACACTGACTCCACCGTGTTGTACAGATGATGTGGTATGCTTCCGATTATGAGCCGTTCCAAGCCTTCTCCATACTTTTTTCTTCCCATCATGCTGGTACAGGTTGATCTTAGTTTCATCTGTCCAAAGAATGCCGTTCCAGAACTGGACTGGCTTTTTTAGATATTGTTTGGCAAAGTCAAATCTGGCCTTTCTATTCTTGAGGCTTATGAATGGTTTGCACCTTGTGGTGAAACCTCTGTATTTGCTCTTGTGAAGTCTTCTCTTTATGGTAGACTTGGATAATGATATTAGTGCAAAAAACAAAAAGAGAAAACAGCGCAAAACCTCACAGTGTAGTAAAATATAAATTATATTGGTATATCAGCGGGTGAGTATTACACGTACATCAATTAAATCATATAATAGCATGACATGTTTGGGACATGTTACCACATCAGCCACAGCAAATGCATCCGGTCACGTTGATTCAGACTAGGCGAGGAGGTCACATCCCTTCCTTCTCTGGTAGCCGTCTCTAGAGTCCGGTCACTCAGTTAGATGTGTGTCTCACTGCGCAGTGAAATGCCGCTGCCGTAGATGTGAAGCGACGCAGACTCCATACTTGATCCGGATGCCGGGTCTCCGAGAACACACCGATGACGTCATCAAAGCTCCGTCGCGTCCGTCGCGTCTTTTTCAAGTTTCGACTCCAGACCTTTTACCTGCTTAATTGATAATAACGAAGGAATAGCCCACACCTGTCCATGAAACGGCTTTTGAGTCAATTGTCCAATAACTTTTGGTCCCTTGTAAAAGAGGGGGCTACATATTAAAGAGATGTCATTCCTAAACCCTTCCTCCAATTTGGATGTGAATACCCTCAAATTAAAGCTGATAGACTGCACTTTAAGCCCATATTCATTATTTAACTGTAACTTGAATTTATTTTGGTACACAGCCCAAATAACAAAACTTGTATCAGTGTCCAATTATTTCCGGACCTAACTGTATATATATATATATCACACACGTACCTGTCTGATTCTTTGTTTGTCCGGTTTGCTGAGTTAGAAATTGACTCGATCGGTTTGGGGATTTGTTTGGGGATTTTTTAGTTGTCAATGTCGTATATGGAGTGTCTGAGGGAGAGAAGCAATAGGGGGAGTTATAGGGAGGGGTTATATGGGGTAATAGGAGGAGTTATAGGGAGTGGTAATATGGGGTTATAGGAGGAGTTATAGGGAGTGGTTATATGGGGTAATAGGAGGAGTTATAGGGAGCGGTTACATGGGGTAATTGGAGGAGTTATAGCATATATACATATAACTATGTCGATTTATATGTAGACCAATATATACCGTGCTGTATGATGGTAAAATCTCAATAAAATCTGAGTTATAAAAAAAATCAGTGCAGGCAGTTTCCACCCACCTAACACCACAAAGGTACTACCATTTAGTCAATTATTAAGAGGCAATGATGAGAATTATTATCAGGAGATGATGAGACATTTTAGAAAAAATGCATCAACAATGGTTAACACATTTGTCAGTAGAGAGAACCCAAGAAGTAAAATAGAAGAATGTGCAGAAAAAGTGTCTTAACTTGACAGAGAACTTCTCTTAACACCAAAACTAAAATAAATGAATGATAAAATAATAGTATAATTAGGCAGTCACACAATTTCAGAGCTATCATAGAAAGAAATTAGCATATACTACACAAGGTTCAGACAATGTCACACCTGTTTAAAAACGAACCACTTTTCTGTTATAGGAGAGCCTGTAATCCAGGAGACAGATGGATCAGAGCAGACGTTGGCACTACATCAAATAAACAACAAGTCTTGCACGCTGAGAAACTGTACATAATACCGCGCTCCTCCCTATATAAATTTGCTGTAGGTAAAAAGATAGGTCCTTACATGTAGAAAAACAAAAAGAACGATTCCTGCGCTCCTACTAATTAGGCTAAGATAAAATAATATTCTCATGAAAAAGGGTATTTTGTTAAACCCTTTGGCCAAAGCATTTATAAGCCTGCATGCCACGTCAAGGCATACCCGTTAATGCAGATACCTACACTATTTTACATATATATATATATGTAATAGTTGTCCCATGGACTGGTGAAAAAAGTGTAAAAGCCCTGAAGGGGTTAAATAAAGCATGAGCTTATGTGAGTAGTGCAATTAAAATCTGGCTAAAGCCAGTTTCATACTTACCTTTACTATGGAGGTAAACTGGGTGCACAAATTCCCAGGTGTGAATATAATAAAACTTACACATATATATCTCTCTGTCAGCCTTACACATTCACGTACAGCCCACTTACAGGCTGTCTCCTGGTACAGCCCACTTACAGGCTGTCTCCTGGTACAGCCCCGTGTACTGGATAGTGGCCTACGGGTGTGTAGCAGCGATACGCATCTGCTTCTTCTCTCCCGACCAGAACATTTTCCTGGGGGAGGACATCAGGAAACAGCTGCCCCAGGAATCCGCCGAGTTCGACAACATTAACATCAACTGGAAAACTATCATGCAAAGATTGGGCAAGGATAACAACGCCCTGCGTGGGACTCATTACCCAGGTGTGAAGGAGTCTGTCCCTCCCCCCGCAGGGTGACACAGTGACACAGACAGAAGGGAGCTATGAGCCTGTCCCTCCCCCCGCAGGGTGACACAGTGACACAGACAGAAGGGAGCTATGAGTCTGTCCCTCCCCCGCAGGGTGACACAGTGACACAGACAGAAGGGAGCTATGAGTCTGTCCCTCCCCCCGCAGGGTGACACAGACAGAAGGGAGCTATGAGTCTGTCCCTCCCCCCGCAGGGTGACACAGTGACACAGACAGAAGGGAGCTATGAGACTGTCCCTCCCCCCGCAGGGTGACACAGTGACACAGACAGAAGGGAACTATGAGCCTGTCCCTCCCCCACTCCTCTCTGTGTCTCTCTGGCACTACGCAGCGTGACACAGTCTCACATGTCGTTAGCCAGTCCAGCCCCCCCCCCCCCCCCCCTCTCCCTCTCAGGATTTTGATGACTGCCTCATCAGACAGACTAACACACAGTTCCAGTACGGATACGAGTACCTGGGGAATTCAGGTCGCCTGGTGATCACTCCTCTAACTGATAGGTACCTCTCCCCACACCAGGACTGCATGCACTTACCTCAGCCCTTTTTACTGTGTATGTAGGTGCGCAGTGTTTCCCCTCCGGGGACGCCAGGATAACCAGGTGGGATCACTCTGCTTTTGCCCCTCCCCATCCTGTGAGGTAGGAAGTCTGGTGACCAGTGGTGTCACCGTAAGGAGATAGATATAGATGTGTCTCCACCCAGGGTTCTAGAAGCAGGTTCCTCGGAGCTCTGGCTGAGGGCCTCACCGACCCCTCCCCATCCTGTGAGGTAGGATGTCTGGTGACCAGTGGTGTCACCGTAAGGAGATGGATATAGATGTGTCTCCACCCAGGGATCTAGAAGCAGGTTCCTCGGAGCTCTGGCTGAGGGCCTCGCTGACCCCTCCCCATCCTGTGAGGTAGGATGTCTGGTGACCAGTGGTGTCACCGTAAGGAGATGGATATAGATGTGTCTCCACCCAGGGATCTAGAAGCAGGTTCCTCGGAGCTCTGGCTGAGGGCCTCACCGATCCCTCCCCATCCTGTCAGGTAGGAAGTCTGGTGACCAGTGGTGTCACCGTAAGGAGATAGATGTACCTCCACCCAGGGTTCTAGAAGCAGGTTCCTCGGAGCTCTGACTGAGGGCCTCACCGACCCCTCCCCATCCTGTGAGGTAGGAAGTCTGGTGACCAGTGGTGTCACCGTAAGGAGACAGATGTACCTCCACCCAGGGTTCTAGAAGCAGGTTCCTCAGACCTCTGGCTGAGGGCCTCACCGACCCCTCCCCATCCTGTGAGGTAGGATGTCTGGTGACCAGTGGTGTCACCGTAAGGAGATAGATGTACCTCCACTCAGGGTTCTAGAAGCAGGTTCCTCTGAGCTCTGGCTGAGGGCCTCGCTGACCCCTCCCCATCCTGTGAGGTAGGATGTCTGGTGACCAGTGGTGTCACCGTAAGGAGATAGATGTACCTCCACCCAGGGTTCTAGAAGCAGGTTCCTCAGAGCTCTGGCTGAGGGCCTCACCGACCCATCCCCATCCTGTGAGGTAGGAAGTCTGGTGACTAGTGGTGTCATCGTAAGGAGATAGATATAGATGTGTCTCCACCCAGGGTTCTAGAAGCAGGTTCCTCGGAGCTCTGGCTGAGGGCCTCACCGACCCCTCCCCATATTGTGAGGTAGGATGTCTGGTGACCAGTGGTGTCACCGTAAGGAGATAGATGTACCTCCACCCAGGGTTCTAGAAGCAGGTTCCTCTGAGCTCTGGCTGAGGGCCTCACCGACCCCTCCCCATCCTGTGAGGTAGGAAGTCTGGTGACTAGTGGTGTCACCGTAAGGAGATAGATATAGATGTGTCTCCACCCAGGGTACTAGAAGCAGGTTCCTCGGAGCTCTGGCTGAGGGCCTCACCGACCCCTCCCCATCCTGTTAGGTAGGAAGTCTGGTGACCAGTGGTGTCACCGTAAGGAGATAGATATAGGTGTGTCTCCACCCAGGGTTCTAGAAGCAGGTTCCTCAGAGCTCTGGCTGAGGGCCTCACCGACCCCTCCCCCCCCATCCTGTGAGGTAGGATGTCTGGTGACCAGTGGTGTCACCGTAAGGAGATAGATATAGATGTGTCTCCACCCAGGGTTCTAGAAGCAGGTTCCTCGGAGCTCTGGCTGAGGGCCTCACCGACCCCTCCCCATCCTGTGAGGTAGGATGTCTGGTGACCAGTGGTGTCACCGTAAGGAGATAGATATAGATGTGTCTCCACCCAGGGTTCTAGAAGCAGGTTCCTCGGAGCTCTGGCTGAGGGCCTCACCGACCCAGCACCCTGAACAGGTATGAGAGACTGAGCAGAGCCATGTATATAGTTCCACTCCAAGTAGATTCCTTTAGAGCCGGGCACGAAGGGTTACATTTGGCGCCCATCGCGGGGCCGGGAATGCAAAAGAAACGTTTTTGCTTGTTTTGGAGCGAAGATTGTGATTTTCGATGTTTGAACTGTCGATTTGAAGAAAAGTGTGTTAAGATTTGTCACCGAGTTTGTGTGGTAGTTTGTGCGTTTCCCGCCGTGGATTTTTTTTTTTTTTTTTACACGTGACAGTTACCAAAGACTCTCGCTAAAGGGAAATCATATTTGCAGGTTTACACAGAATCACCAAAAGAGCGATTTCTGCGCTCCTACCAATTAGGCTAAAATAAAATAATAATCTATGAAAAAGGGTTATTTTGTTAAACCCTTTGGCCAAAGCATTTATAAGCCTGCACGCCACGACAAGGCATAACCGTATGCAGGAACCTTCACTAAATATTATGTGGATAGTGCAATTAAAATCTGGCTAAAGCCAGTATCATACTTGCCTTTACTATGGAGGTAAACTGGGTGCACAAATTCCTAGGTGTGAATATAATAAAACTTACACATATATATCTCTCTGTCAGCCTTACACATTCACCTACTGTACCATTCCATGGAGGGTGATGTGCAGACTGACACTGGGGTGTATTATACCTGCACTCATTGGAAATTTGGTAGGGGCTCAGTAACTGCTATGTAAAGCAGATGAGCCAATAAACCTACCCCTATGACGTTTCAACGATACTATATTTAAAATGCCCCTAGGGAGTATGCAGCAAGGAAAAAGAATTGCCTAATATTTGTGAGAAACTGTACAGAATACCGCGCTCCTCCCTATACACAGAATCAGCAAGAATTGTATGCGTTTTTGATCAAAGAAACCATTTTACACATCCCTATGTGTTGGCAGCTAGACGTGTGCAAGATAACGGTGCCGAGTATCTAACAAAAGTCCCCGGAGATGGAGACTGAAGTATAAGGTGTTGATTGCTAAAAACAAGCTGCAAGCTTTGCACAAGAGAAAGACACGATCATACCTCACCAGCGTTACATTATATGCACTAAAGACTGTTTTGATAATGTAACACCCCCTGTCCCCCCGCCTCCCAACGGGTTACTAGAGGGTTGGAGTGTATCGGGCCACACCCTGTGTTGCCATGGGATCATGACATCACGGAGAGAGTATATAGAGAAGGTTAGGTTCCCGGACGACAAGATGAGAGGAGCCTCAGGGAGAGTATATAGAGAAGGTTAGGTTCCCGGACGACAAAATGAGGGGAGCCTCAGGGAGAGTATATAGAGAAGGTTAGGTTCCCGGACGACAAGATGAGAGGAGCCTCAGGGAGAGTATATAGAGAAGGTTAGGTTCCCGGACGACAAGATGAGAGGAGCCTCAGGGAGAGTGTATAGAGAAGGTTAGGTTCCCGGACGACAAGATGAGAGGAGCCTCAGGGAGAGTTTATAGAGAAGGTTAGGTTCCCGGACGACAAGATGAGAGGAGCCTCAGGGAGAGTATATAGAGAAGATTAGGTTCCCGGACGACAAGATGAGAGGAGCCTCAGGGAGAGTATATAGAGAAGGTTAGGTTCCCGGACGACAAAATGAGGGGAGCCTCAGGGAGAGTATATAGAGAAGGTTAGGTTCCCGGACGACAAGATGAGAGGAGCCTCAGGGAGAGTATATAGAGAAGGTTAGGTTCCCGGACGACAAGATGAGAGGAGCCTTAGGGATGATCATAAAGTTATAGCACAGACCAGCCCCCCCCCACACACACACACACACACACACACACACACACACACACACACACATACACACACTCACACACATACATACAAAACATACATACATACATATACATTATATGAGTAGCTCCGTGGCTGATACTATACACATGATACATAAAGCTTGGCCCCCTGCAGACACACTTACCAGGATGCCCCCCTACTGTCTCTGTACGTTCTTCCTACCTACCAAATAGATTGTAAGCTCTTCGGAGCAGGGACTCCTCTTCCGAAATGTTACTGTAACGGAGTACCCCTTGGTTACTAAATCTACCCTATGGACTGGCAGTAAACCCTGGTATTCACAGGTCTGCCAGTAGTTATTATGGGTTTCCCCCCTTCATCCTTTGGTGCTGCGCTTGAGTGACAGCGGGGGGTGGCATATCCTGTTGTGGCTGGGCCAACGGGATGCCCGTTCTCTGGCTGTACTTAAGGGCAGGACTGCTCTAAAGTTAGTTGTTGTTCCTTCCCCATGAGGAAGGCAGGTCACAATTGGGAGCCTGAGATTGGGGCCTACCCCTGTGCTCTTCCCTCCGGGGAGCAGTAGAGTGACTATACCTCTGCCTCCGCAAGGGATGTGGGGAGGAGCTAGGATGACCGCGAGTGCCCTAGGCCCGTAGTGATGGTCCAGGGACTATCTCTGGTGATACCTGAGAGTTGATATATGAGACTGTGATCCGGAAGATGACTGCTGAGTACCTGTACATTACTGTACTAAGAGTAGTAATAAACCCGTTCCTGTTTTGCAATATACCTCCTGCCTGGTGTGTAATCTAACTGGGGGGAGAGTTACAGTTTTACTGCAGGAGATCATCTCCATATCCCTGGAGCATACGGCAGATGGAGGCGCTGCACTGCTAAGTATATCGTGGGGTATGGATCCTAGAAGCCTGTTCCTGTGTCCCAAAGGTACCGCGGACGACTCTGCCCTCCTGTTACCAGCAGGTATGCACCACAAACACCCAGTAATGGCCCCAATATGCGATTGGGGAGGGGGGGGGGGAAAACACTGTTACATTACTTTTATGTCTGAAGCGCTTATTCCCATGAGCTGTTATTTATATTATGTGTTATTTGTATAATTAACCCTTGTATTACTGCTGTGACACGCTATGTACATTAATGGCGCTATATAAATAAAGACATACATACATACATGTGTACATACATACATACATACATACATACATACATACATACATACATACATACATATTACTATACAAGGTCCGCTTCCCCACTCTGTCAGGCCATTGTCCTAAACAATTTAGATCCCACTAATCATGAACCTTTTCCAAGTGGGAAGAACAAGCTGATTATATCACATTATACTCGGCTCTTGTTATTAAAATGCAATGCGGTAGAATTATTTAATAGTAATGCAATTATACTAATTAATAACATTATTATTATTATTATTATTATTATTATTATTATTATTATTATTATTATTATTAACAACAGTATTATATTGCATTGTTTAATATCTATGTAAAGTTCTGCATCAATAGGCCCAGATAACAAATAAGTTAAAGTTTAGCTATAGCACCCTTTTCTGGGTCTGGCCCATGGTTTGTTCTATATACTGTAAATAAATATACAATGCAGTACAACTCCGGTTTAGCATGGGCCCCAGAAACTCCAAATATTGCATTTTTACATCTAACTGGTTACACAATTAACCCCTGAAGCACCCGATGGATTAAAATACATAATATCTTCTGATATCATCATGACAATTAGCATGACTTAACTCCCATTCATTTCAATGCTAAAGCTTAGATCTAGCACCATTTTGGGGATCTGAGCAATGGTTGGCTCCAGTATATATAAATAAATATACAATGCAGCACCACTCCGGGTGTATAATGGCCTTCTTGCTCCACAAATATATCTGATAGCATTTTGCTGATCTCTCAGGCAGTGGACAAGTTAATCAGACATACTAAATTCTGCAAAGTTTTCCCATTGGTTAATGTGTTCATGGAACTTTGCCTTGTTTGTCAGCAATCTGTTCCTTATTGCCCACATGGGGACGTCATGGAATTCTCTATACAATACCAGTCCCAGGTGTTCTCATCATCCAGAAATACACACAAGGTCCCATGTGCTTCTCACGAAAGGTATAAAGATCTCTGAAGCAGTTACAGCCTCAGTCATTGTGCTCAAGTCCTACTGCACCTGTATGTCTCCTCTCAATAACTCACAGGGAATCGTCAAGAGATGTCTGCTGATATTCAATTTCTAACCTGCAGCTCTACTGACTGTCTGACCATTTCCAGCAGAGACCTACTGCACCATCGATGGGTTTGAGATTCTATTGATGAATATAAAATCTACCTGCATATTGGTGTGGTACAGCAGCTTGGACAAAAGGTAAGTTAAATACTGTACATTTATTGTCTTTCAGAGCTGTTGGTCATAAGGAGAAGATGATACTTTAAGTAGACTACATGACGCCTTCGCATACCAGGAGGGAATGTTCTTATTATTCAGGGCTCACACAAACATATGTATTACTTGTAGAGATCTATTTTTCCCCTGTATCGTCAGCTTGTGATCTGGACAGGGTCACTAACATATGTTAGGAGTTAATGGTTAAAACTCTAGAATGTGGTGAGTAAGATTATACTGTATGAGGGTCATTTACAAACTCAGCAGAAAAAACAAGGAGATTGTTCCGGGGAAACATTTGATAGTCACCGTCTCATTGCAAAGGACAAAAAGAGGTTAAGCCAGGTAATCCTATTAAATTCTCCATTCTACTTTTCAGAACACCATGCAATAAAATCCAATATGTCTGGCCCCAAACTGCCTATCTCCAGGTAACTGGTATCAAATTGGGCGCTTCACACCTGAAGAAGGGCAGTGTGTGACCTTAAACGTTGAATTCTCGTGTCGGATGTCCTGGAAAGTAAAATGATGGATTGAATAAGAATTCCTGACTACTGTACATATCTTTTTGTCCTTTGCAAACAAGTCTAGTATCTAGTTTATTTTGTACTGTATATGTGGTGTGGTCACACCAATGGGTAAAAGAACCATGTTCAAATATCTTTGACTGTAGGTCTTTCTGTATGTTCTCGTTCTTTTTGGATATTCATTTAGAAACTCAATTGTTCGACCCTTTTTGAATTTTTTTTTAACGTTTGCTCTTGTTTTAGGAAGATTTAATTTTCTGATTGAGAATGAAGAAATTCGAGAAGTTTGCACTGATTTGTATTCCTTATTTCCTTTCTTCCATCTCCGTATTAAAAAAAATCTACAAAAACAAAATCCCTTTGAAGACCTCTTGGAACATTCACCATTAAGTAACTTCATGTCTTTTATTTTCTAAGTATCTCTGTAAGAGATGTGTGCAGAGGTTCATATAATGGAGACCAATTTGGGTGAAATTATGTCTTGGCTTTATTGAGCCTGTTCCTTTGTCCAGGCAAAACATACAAAAACAACAAAATAAAAAACCCCTATCCCTGTGTAAGGGTAACTTACTTCCCCAGACCCTATCTGCAGGATTGGAGGGATATTCCCATTACCAGTCTATCACCCCAAAGTCTCAGGAGGTAACTTAAGCAGGTGGCCCTCCATGTCAGTGTCTGGCAGGTTCGTGGGTCCTCAGTGTCCAGGAAATATAGGTCTCTGGGTGTCTGGGTCTCAGCACAGCCTTTGTGCTCAAGACAGTGTCTGTGTGCAAGAAAAGTGCAAACACTGGGGCGCTACCTTAATCTGCAGTACAATGAGGTGGAAAATACACAATAATAGAGTGCTAGGGGGAACGGCAGTGAGAGGCCGGAAGGATTGGAAAATATACTGGCCCAAAGTGCACTGCTGCTCAGCTGAAGGAGGACCTTCCCTGGATCCTCGGATAATGGATGTACACAAGATAACAGCGAGCCCACATGAAAAAAAAAAAGATATTAGTAAACAAAATGTATTAGATGTCTACTAATGATACATCATCAAACAAGTTAGGGTATTTAGATGGAGTATTGAAAATTATCATATAAAACAAACACTCACACGGCCAAATGTGAGTGACGGTCACATCTGCTGCAGAGCATGGATGTCTCTGATAACGTCACTGCTGTACTCACGACTCCCAATCGTCAGGTCTTCCTTTCAGGGTACATAGGTGAGTATGGATGCCCTTGCAGACAGTGTATATGAATCTTCTAAGGTATCCCCGCTGCACCTCTCTTGAGATGGTACCTCAAAGAAAGGGTAAGAGTAGCAGGGGTTGGTCCCAGACAACCAGATGATGGGTGATTGATGGAAAATATGGATAAAAACAAATATATTGTTCACTCACACGGGCATATGTGAGTTCCCTTGTAGGGGGGATGTGCAGATAGTCTCTGATGCTCCTACTGCGTATCTCATCTGTGTGCAGGCTACTCTGCTCTCCTTCTGTCAGCCCAAATGTGAGCTAGGGAATCTCTCTCCTGTGTCTCACATGAGGCTTTTTACAGAGCTCTCATTAGTCCAGGTGGAGACTAGTTAATTGAGTGGCTGCAATCAACTATCTCTCTGCTGGATTCTCAGAGCTCTGAGGCTGCTCTTTTTAAACAGGGATAAATCACTGTTACAATCTCCACAAACACTTCTTGGAGGGTTGATGCCGTTCTGCCCGAGGAGATCATTCCGTTGTGATAACATATTGTAACATACAATTCAATGTTTTTTATTGCTGTTATTGTTACAAGGGAAAGAGAGAGAGGACTTCCTGGGTGTAACTTGCTTAACTTTCTGGACCTCATATCGGTTCTCTCCAGATGTTTAGTTCGTTTTATTCTTTCTACAGGTCTATTTTTAACCTTAATTGTGTGCTTGTGATCTGGGCAGTGTCAACGGCATATGTTAGGAGTTAATGGATTCAACTTTAGAATGGGGTGTGTTCAATTATATGAGGGTCATTTACATATATAAGGAGATTGTTCAGGGGAAACATTTGATAGAGTCGCAGTCTCTTTGCAAAGGACATAAAGAGGTTAAGCCAGATAATCGTATTAAATTCACCATTTTACTTTTCAGTATACCATGCAATAAAATCCAACATTTCAGGCCCGAAACTGCCTATCTCCAGGTAAGTGGTATCAAATTGGGGGGTTTCATACACCTGAAGAAGGGCAGTTTGTGGCCTTAAACGTTGAATTTTCATGTCCGATGTCCTGAAAAGTAAAATGATGAATTGAATAAGAATTCCTGGCTCAGCCTCTTTTTGTCCTTTGCAAACAAGTCTAGTATCTAGCTTATTTTTTACTGTATATGTGGTCACACCAACAGGTACAAGCACAGTAACATGTTCAAATATTTTTTAAATGTATGACTTTCTGTATGTCCTCTTTTTTGGGATTTTCATTTACAAACTCAATTGTTCGACCATTTTTTTTTGTCCCTTTAATTGTTTTGTTTTTTAACGGTTGCTCTAGTTTTAGCAAAAATTAATTTTCTGATCGTAAATGAAGCCATTTGAGAAGTTTGCACTGATTTGTATTCCTTCTTTCCTTTCTTCCTTCCCTGTATTAAAAACAATCCAAAAAACAATCCTTTTGGCCTCTCAGAGGACTGTGAAGTAACTTCACATCTTTCATTTCTAAGTATCGCTATAGTACAATTCCAAAGTATGGTGAAACAGTGTCAGATGAGGAGAATCCGGTATGTGCAGCCAACACAAGACAGACAAACAAATTCCCCAAAGTGCAGGTCTCCTCTCAGACAGAGATACAAACCAGAGCTCTACTCACAAGTTCATAATGAAGTTCTCCATTTATTGTGACAGCCAAGAACAGTGGAAAGACCACGTTTCAGGTTCCATATGGACCTTTCACGAGGTCAATGATGAAAGGTCCATATGTGACCTGAAAAGGTGTTAACCCACTGTTTTTGGCTGTCACATTAAATGGAGAACATCATTATGAAAGTGTGAGTAAAGCTCTGCTGTGTATCTCTGTCTTTGAGGAGGCCTGCACTTTGAAGAAATTGTTTATAAGTGTCTCTATAAACACTTCTTGGTGGGTTGATGCCGTTCTGCACGAGAAGGTCATTTCATTTTGATAACATATTGTAACATACAATTCAATGTTTTTATTGCTATTATTGTTACACTGGAACAACTTGAGAGGTCTTCCTGGGTGTACCTTGCTTAACTTTCCAGACCTCATATTTGTTTCTCCAGATGTTTAGTTAGTATTCTGTCAAATTGTAACCTTCTGAAGTAGATGTTATTGCATGTGAAGAGCCACTAAAAACTCCCTTCTTTTCTCACCCCTTCTCTTCTCTCCAGGATATGATGGAGGAGAACCAGACATCAGTCACAGAATTTCTGCTTCTGGGGTTTCAGAACCTCCCAAGTGTCAATGTCGCCCTCTTCATTCTGTTCCTATTGATCTACATCATGACATTAGCTGGAAACCTGCTAATCATTATATTAGTGTCAACCAGCCAAAGCCTTAAATCTCCCATGTACTTATTCCTCTGTAACCTGTCCTTATCTGACATGTTACTTACCACAAACATAGCCCCAAACATGCTACGTGTTGTGTTGAATGGAGGGGGCACCATAAATGTTACTGGCTGCATCATGCAAGTAAACGTCCATGGTGCTTCAGCAGCGGTAGAGAGTCTTCTTCTCACAGTGATGTCCTATGACCGGTACCTGGCCATCTGCAACCCTCTACGTTACACCTCCATCATGGACCTCAGACTTTGTCTCCACCTGGTTTTATGGTCTTGGGTGATTGTATTTTTGGTAATACTAGCCTTGGTTTTTCCTATATGCCAGTTACAGTTCTGTGGTCCCCATATCATTGACCATTACTTCTGTGATTTTGACCCTCTTCTGAAGCTCTCTTGTTCAGATACCTCTATTGTGGCACTAGAACAGTTTGTCTTTGCCATCCCTATAACCGTCCTCCCATTTGCCTTGATTACTTCCACATACGTCTCCATCTCACTCACCATCCTCAGGATCCCCACCACCACTGGGAGACAGAAAGCCTTCTCCACCTGCAGCTCCCACCTGACAGTCGTGGGCACATATTATGGGACTCTCATCGCTATTTACATGACACCATCCAGAGGACTCTCATTTAATTTAAACAAGGTCCTATCCCTTCTATACACCGTGGGGACTCCCCTTTTCAACCCAATTATATATAGTCTGAGAAACCAGGAGATCAAGGCGGCTCTGATAAAATGTTCCTTTATAAGGAGAAGTTCTTTATTTTTAAATAAAACTCGATAAAGAGAGCAAAGCTCCTGATTTAGCTGCTAAAGTTAAATCATTTGTATACATTTTAAAATAAAGTATAAAGTGTATCATTCAAAGGGAAGAATTTTTAGACAACCAAATATAGCTAACGTATACGGTATCTATTATTACGTGTTCTTTTTTAATGATTATCCAAAAAAAAAGCAAAGTCATACATTACCAGTATATGTTACTGGTTACATTAGCAGTGTGGGGATTATTGAATAAAAAGTGAGGTAGAGACCAGATTTATTATATAAAGGCTTATTCAATAAAGTGCAAGAGTGATGTTTGGCAGTGCCGGATCAGCAATACTGCACGTTATTAAATAAGTTTGTCCATAATGTTTCGGAGATAAGTTCCCTTTAACAGATGTAAATACGCCAACGCTATCGCATGGAGGAATAGCCAACGCTATCTCATGGAGGGATTCTTCATCGAAGGCTTTATTTATTCTGCACACCAGAAAGGGTCATGGGGAGAGAAAAGAGTAACGTGATTGGAGAAGAGAGTAAGATGGGGAGATACGAGAGTGACGTGGGGGAGAGAGAGTGACATGGGAATAAGTGACATGGGGAGAGGACTGTCCCTACTGCCTACTTTGGCTAACACTGAGAAGCGGTGTGAGACACCCATTCTCTCTCTCCAGTGTAGCTTTGAAAGAAAACAATGTGCAGATGGTGATACACAGGTTATTAAGAATTTATATTAGTGTTAGGGACCCTTGAGATGTGGTCTGCCGTGACGTTGGCTCAGGGGCTTACAACACTTTGGCTAAAATGTTAAACTAAAAGACCATTTAATTTATTAGTTATTTATAAATGTATATTTAGGCATTGTACCGTGTATAAGTTTCACTGGATGTGCACTGAGCTCTGTCTGTGTTTCATGTTCTGTCTTTGGTTTTAAATGTATATATTGCCATGCTCAGTAGTACTCCTCTGTGACACTTATATGCTTATATATATGTTGTTGTTGTTAATTTGGGGGTTTAATATGAGCTTGCAAGTGTCCTGTATGTTTTACATTTCTTGTTCAGCTGGTCATAGCTGATTGGAAGTTGGCGCTTCCTATCTTGTTGAAGCTCACCCCCTCCCACATTTAAATGGTTAAAGGCTCACTCCATATCATCTCACACTCTCTGGGGAACTTGCTTGCAGTATGATTGTGACAAATCTAATACAGAGTGCTTTTCCTGGTAATGTACAGGTTAATAAAATCTTCAATCAGACTTAGAACTATGCAACTAATTTTGACAGATTTATTATAAATCATTCTTCTTGGTAATACACAGGTTATTAAGAATTTCTATTAGTGTTAGGGACCCTTGAGATGTGGTCTGCTGTGTAGTGGCTCAGGGGCTTACAACACTTTGGCCAAAATGTTAAACTAAAAGACCATTTTATTTAATAGATATCTATACATATATATGTAGGCACTGTACCGTGTATACATTTCACTGGATGTGCACTGAGCTCTGTCTGTGTTTCATGTTCTGTCTCTGGTTTTAAATATATATTGCCATGCTCAGTAGCACTCCTCTGTGACACTTATATGCTTATATATATGTTGTGGTTAATTTGGGGGTTTAATATGAGCTTGCAGGTGTCCTGTATGTATAACGTACAGATGTAGCAAGAAAAAGCTTAAAGCCGGAGATAGTGCTGGAGCAGTCGTACTGTGCGGGGAAGGTCCATGCTTCTGGATCAAAGCCCAGCAGCGATAATCCTCTCTATAGGGCGGGCACCAATCGGGGTTCCGCAGCTTTCCCCGGTGCTGAAATCAGTAAGTCTTGCTACATCTGTTAAACATGGGAGGGGGACTATTAAAATCAAATCCGATCCGGCGCCGAGAATCCGAGCCCCGTGGTCAGATTGTAAAGAATCCGTGCGGGCTAAAGTTGGGGAAACATGACTTCGGACCTTGGCGCCCCGATCAGATTTGATTTTAAAAGTCCCCCTCCCATGTTTAACAGATGTAGCAAGACTTACTGATTTCAGACCCCCAGAGACCCCAACTGGCCTCCGGTAACAATCCTGTGCAGAAAAAAAAAAACGCTTTTATCCATCTTGCAATATTTTTAGCACCAGCCTTTAGCTAACCAAACTCTAGAAATATGTTTCTTAGAGCGGACAGCTGTCACCTCCCAGACGCTTATCAAGGGAGTCCCAAAGGGCCAATTCCTCAGGCTGAGGAGGAATTGTTCTACCCAGGATGATTGTATCCGACAGTCTGGGGAATTGAGCGATCACTTTATTCAGAGGGGTTATACTGTAAACACGCGGGCATACAAATGGCTTTTTTTTTTTTTTTCAAACAAAAGTTTTTTTATTAAGCGCTTGATAAAGGCATACTGTACAACAATCTTTCAACACATTGTCTTGAAAATCAGTATGTACAGCACTTATTTTAGGTAACATCTGTAATAACTGGACAAACTGGGAAGACGTACAGACAAACCTACTTACAACAGGAGACGAGGGGAGGGGGGGGGGCTGCAGTCTTAAGTTTCTCCGTCAAGGTGCCTATATAGCTGGTCCTACTTGTGGGGGATCCGATCGGATTTGTATTCGCCTATATTGTCCATGTGCCGTCCTGGTTGTGGTCAGCCCTACCTGTCTCTTGCTGCATATTGTCAGATCTGGCCCATCCAAGGAGAATGCATTTCCTATTATCAGAGCAGTATTGTAGTGGCATCTATCCCTGGGATGTCTGATTGGGCCAGCCATGGGGCCCACACTTTGAGAAATTTTGTGCCGGAGTCATTGACCATGCTCGTCAGCTGTTCCATCCGGCAAACGTACCAGATTCTATTCCGAATTTTGGGGATATTGGGTACTTCCAGTTGCTTCCACAATGCTGCGATTTCGCACCGCAGGGCCGTGGCAAAATGTGCAATCAATTTGTGTTCAGATCTGTTTAGTCCCTTGGTGCGCCTGCCCAATAGGAGCAGCCAAGGGTCCAAAGGGAGGGACCTCTCGGCCGAGTAAAATCTGCAGCCAACTTCTAATGTCTTCCCAAATCGAGGCCACCGTGGTGCAAACCCACAGCATATGCAGCAGGTCTGCCTGCTCCCCACATTGTTTTGGGCACAAGGGGGGGTAGTCCTTGACAAACGTAGCCAATCTTTTCAGGGTAAGATACCACCTCATGAGGACCTTATATGCATTCTCCTTCAATGTGGTACAGATAGAGCTCTTTGCCGCTGCCAGAACAATAGTGTCCCAGTCCTCGTCCTTTAATGTCTCCCCTAAGTCTTCTTCCCATCAAGTCCTGTAACTCAATTTGATATCAGCGTTTTTTGCAGGACAGACCACCTCCCTGTAGATGCCAGAAATAAGTCCCTTGGTACCTGTCCCTCTGGTACAGAGCTGCTCAAAATTAGTACGCCTGGGGCGTTTTGGAATTTTATTATAGAATGCAAAAGGGCAATTAAATTAGCAAAAATGGATAATGAAAAAAGGATTGCAATAGAAAGTAAGGTCAACCCTAAAAAGTTCTTTAAGTACCTTAATAACAAAAAAATGAGAAAAGAAAATATAGGACCCTTTCAGTGTGAGATGGGTAGGCAGATTATTGGAGATAAGGAAAAGGCAGAGGTATTAAACAAATGCTTTGCCTCTGTGTTTACCAGGGAAGAATCAAGTTCAATAGTAGCGCCACAGGAGGAAGCCACACCTCCATATTAATGACCAATTGGTTAACTGAGGAAGAAATTCATAAGCGACTTGAAAAAATTAAAATAAATAAGGCACCTGGTCCCGATGGCATACATCCAAGAGTTCTCAAGGAGTTAAGCTCAGTAATAGCAAAACCATTATATTTAAATTTCAAGGACTCCATTTCCACAGGCTCAGTACCACAAGATTGGCGTAAAGCAGATGTGGTGTCTATATTTAAAAAGGGAGCTAGATCACACCCGGGGAATTACAGACCTGTAAGCCTGACTTCAATAGTAGGGAAACTACTTGAAGGTGGAATGGAAAACAAAATTATTAGTAATAGTCAGCATGGATTTATGAAGGATAGATCTTGCCAAACTAACCTTATTTGTTTATTTGAGGAGGTAAGTAGGAATTTAGACCAGGGTAATGCAGTTGATGCGGTCTACTTAGATTATGCAAAGGCTTTTGATACGGTTTCACACAAGAGGTTGGTGTATGAAATAAAGAAAATTGGACTCAGTAATAACATATGCACCTGGATTGAAAACTGGTTAAAGGACAGACAACAGAGGGTTGTAATAAATGGAACTTTTTCAGGTTGGGCTAAAGTCGTGAGTGGAGTACCTCAAGGATCGGTACTGGGACCCCTGCTTTTTAACTTGTTTATTAATGACCTTGAGGTTGGGATCGAGACAAAAGTCTCCATCTTTGCAGATGATACTAAATTGTGTAAGGTAATAGAATCAGAGCAGGATGTAATTTCTCTTCAGAAGGACTTGGAGAGACTGGAAACGTGGGCAGGTAAATGGCAAATGAGGTTTAATACAGATATATGTAAGGTTATGTATTTGGGATGCAAGAATAAAAAGGCGACTTACAAATTAAATGAAGATATATTGGGGGAATCCTTGATGGAGAAGGATTTAGGAGTGCTTGTAGACAGCAGGCTTAGCAATAGTGCCCAATGTCATGCAGTAGCTGCAAAGGCAAACAAGATCTTATCTTGCATCAAACGGGCAATGGATGGAAAGGAAGTAAACATAATTATGCCCCTTTACAAAGCATTAGTAAGACCACACCTTGAATATGGAGTACAATTTTGGGCACCAATCCTAAGAAAAGACATTATGGAACTAGAGAGAGTGCAGAGAAGAGCCACCAAATTAATAAAGGGGATGGACATTCTAACTTATGAGGAGAGGCTAGCTAAATTAGATTTATTTACATTAGAAAAGAGGCGTCTAAGAGGGGATATGATAACTATATACAAATATATTCAGGGACAATACAAGGAGCTTTCAAAATAACTATTCATCCCACGGGCAGTACAAAGGACTCGGGGCCATCCCTTAAGTTTGGAGGAAAGGAAATTTCACCAGCAACAAAGGAAAGGGTTCTTTACAGTAAGGGCAGTTAAAATGTGGAATTCATTACCCATGGAGACTGTGATGGCAGATACAATAGATGTGTTCAAAAAAAGGTTGGACATCTTTTTAGATGGGAAAGGTATACAGGGATATACCAAATAAGTATACATGGGAAGGGTGTTGATCCAGGGATTAATCCGATTGCCAATTCTTGGAGTCAGGAAGGAATTAATTTTTCCCCTTAATGGGGTTTTTTGTTTGCCTTCCTCTGGATCAATAAGTAAGTATAGATATAGAATAAAGTATCTGTTGTCTAAATTTAGCATAGGTTGAACTTGATGGACGTACGTCTTTTTTCAACCTCATCTACTATGTAACTATGTAACTATGTAACTATGTAAAATGCTCGGATCTGGAGGTATCTAAATAATTCTGAGTTTCGTATGCCTTTTTCGGATTTAAGTTGTTCAAATGATTTGATTGATATTCTACCCTCCAGATGTAAGAGCCTTGTGAGGCCTTTCTGTTTCCAGATTGTGAAGTCCTTACTCAACAGACCAGGAGCGAAATCAGGGTTACCCAAGAACAGGGTTAATAAGGAGTGCTTCCCTGAAAGGGCATATTTATATCTGCTGCTCTCCCAAACCGCCAACGAGCTGCCCAGCGCGGAAAGTGGTTCACTGACGGTGTTGGTCACATTTTTAGGAAGCCAAATTATAACCTGCAGCTCAACTGGTGCGCAGCATGCTTTCTCCAATTCTACCCATCTCCTGAGGCTAGGGTGAGTATGGCAGAGTGTAATTTGGGATAATTGGGCCGCTCTGAAGTATGAGAACAAGCAGGGTACCCCCAGCCCCCCTCTAGTCGTGGGTCTAACTAACGTGCTTAATTTTATACGTGCAGTTTTATTACCCCAGACGAATTTCATCATAGAGGACTGCCGACGGAGGATGTCATCTCTTACTAACTGTATGGGTAGTGTTTGGAATAGGTACAAAATTCTAGGGAGGAAATTCATTTTAACACTCTGGATTCTACCTATCCAGGATATGCCACTCCCTGACCATCTTTTGAGGTCATCCTTCAGGGTCCTTATTAGTCTGGGGTAATTTGCCTTATACAGGTCTCTATAATTCTTTGTACTATAAACCCCTAGGTATTTAATCTGGGTGGCTTGCCATTTGAAGTTGAAATTTATCTCAAGTAGTTTTGCTGTGGGCTTGGGCAGGTTTAGATTTAGGGCTTCTGATTTTGTTTGGTTGATTTTAAAACCGGATAATTTATTAAATACCCCTAGCAGGCTAAAGACATTCGGCAGAGAGGTAAGGGGCTGTGATAATGTTAAGATAACATCGTCTGCATACAGGGCCACTTTATGTGACTGTTCTCCGATCTGAATGCCTGCTATGTTGGGGCTAAGTCGAATATGCGCTGCTAAGGGCTCGATGCAAAGTGCAAAAAGGAGCGGAGACAGGGGGCATCCCTGTCTGGTGCCACTCTTTATCGGGAATTCCTCTGACGGGAAGCCCTGGTGCTTGACCCTCACCATCGGTCCCCGATACAGAGCCAGAATGGCGCCCAGCATTCTCTCCCCAAAGCCCATCTGCTCAAGTGTCGCCTTCATGTAGGGCCAATCTACTCTATCAAAGGCTTTTTCAGCGTCTAGACTCAATACCAGTGACGGAATATTTTTCCTCTCTGCCAAATCGATTAAGTCTATGATTCGCCTGGTATTGTCTGACGCCTCTATATTGTCTACCTCATATGAACCCTACTTGATCAGGGTTCACCAGCCTAGGCATAACCCAATTAAGACGATTAGCCAATAATTTGGAGAATATCTTGGTATCTGAATTAATGAGGGAAATAGGTCTATAACTTTTGCAATCTACTGGGTCCTTCCCTTGTTTGTGGATAACTGAAATGGACGCTTGTAGCATTGGGCCCGGGATAGGGGCACCCTCCAAAAAGGCGTTATATAGATTTAGTAGCTGGGGGGTCAACATTTTCCTAATTTTTTTATAATAGAGGTTAGAGAAGCCATCCGGGCTCGGGGCCTTGGATGCCTTTAGTGACTTTAATACCTCCATCAGCTCCTCCATCGAGAAGTCTTCCTGTAGCACCTCCTTTTCCTCTCTGCTTAAGCTAGGTAGTTTAGCCTCTTCTAGGAATGCCTTTAGGTGTCTACTAGTGTTTGGTCCCTGGGTGACTTTTGCCCCATCATAGAGTTTTTCATAGTACTTTTTGAACTCTGATACTATTAGTTTGGGGTCCGATGTGAGATCCCCCCTCTCGTTTCTAATCGCCTGAATGTGGAAATTTTGGGCTCTGTTATTAGGTTTTCTGGCGAGGGGGCTTGTTCGCCATACAAATGGCTTTTGAAAATGTCCCAGCCCTTGATAGACAATCGTTGTTTGGTCAAAGGGGAGGGAGATCCAGGACGGGACTGAGAATCAATTGCAAAAACAGGTATAAAAATAAATATAAGAACAAACCTTATCCCAACATGAATGGGGACAGATGGAAAGAAGGAGTTGTTGATACCGTTGACAAGGAGGAGATCCGCATGTTTATTTCTCAATACAACAGATGTACAGTAGTAACCGAGTGAAACATATCTTCTATAAACATTGGGACATATTACGTATTGATTCCTACCTACGCAAATTTGTTGAGTTGGGTCCCAGATGAGCAAGGACAATCACGTCTTATGTGTTATATTACCACACAAAAAGGTGGAACACAAATCTTTAACGCTACGGGATCTTACAAATGTGGGGAGATGTAGAATATGTCAATCCAGGACACCAGCCTCACATTTTTGTGCCTTTAACCCAAAACAAGAAATATCAAATAAAAAGTTTTATAAATTGCGATACACAATACTGTATGTAATATATCTTTTGACATGCGGATGTGGAAAGCGCTACATGGGGGGAACCACAAGAGCACTTAAAACCAGAGGGGTGGAACATCTAAGTAGTGTGTTGAAATAGGTCCCGGATGATGCAAAAAAACTTTATTGGCACATAATGACACTAGGGCTACACCACGATCTCCCCCTCTACGCGTTTCACCCTCTAGAATAGGGCTTCGTCTTGGAGTGGGGAGAAGTGGTGCTGCCTGAACATTTATAGTAAAAAGCCCGCGAAAAACGGGTTACAATCATTAACCCCTTCATGCCAGAATGCAATTTTCAGTACAGATAAGCATAATCAATTCAGGTAAGCATAGTCAATTCCTCATATGGTAATCTATATACATATGGTTAAAATAAACTAACCTTAGATCACTATAATTGGCTATTGTTGTAACTCAGGTAAACATAATAGACTGCTTCACATAGTAATCAGTGTACATATGGTTAAAGATACAGTAACTCTAGTTCATTGTAATTAGCTAATGGAGTAACTGTTAATTGCACATGAAGGGGAAAAAATCTTGAAAAAGATTAAAAAGATTGAAAAAGACTTAAGAAACTGAATTATTCTTTTGGATGGAACATCTAAGGCTGATAAAGAAAAAAGATCTTTCCCATTCGGTGTCAAAACACTTCACTGGTTGTTGTCAAGCTGGTTGGGGCAATTTTTCCTTTCTGGCCATTGAGAGAGTAACCTTGAAAGAAAGAGGGGGTAACAAATTGAACCTTTAAGACCGCCGAGAAGCTTTCTGGATCTTTATGTTGAAGACCCATTGCGGTCTAAATGTTGAGTGGAATCTAAGCCATTTTCTAAACTAATACCTCTCTAATACATCGTTCTTTTCATTCCAAATACTCAGAGAGTAGGGTTTGGTTATACCTCAAATGCTCGATATATGATTCTGATCAATATCTGATTCCGATATATACAGTATTGATTCTGTTGATTTTGATAGTATGCTTTTTATGCTATATTCATGTACCTAATCCATGTCATTTCAATATGGTAACTGAGTTGAATTTTCATGTCCCCCCCTTCTCTCTCCCCCCCTTTCCCCTCTCTCCTCCCTCTCCTCCCTCTCCTCATTTTTTCTTTTCTTATACATTATGTGCTCCAAATCAATCACCTTATTATAAGGTTTCACTATGTACACATTAAGTGTTTATTTGCATCTTCATTGTATTATTGTGCAATGGTACTAATCATTCCTGGTAGTATGTTTCACCTTACGAGGTGTAGAGGTGTATGAGACTCTACTTCAAAAAATTAGTCACATCAATACATGCAGGCGCTCATGGCCGAACGCAACGAGACTACGCATGGCCGCCTTACCACTAAACCTGAGCGACAAATGAATATCTGTGACCCAGTCCCGTCCAACCTCCAACATCTGGTCCTGTTGCGCCCGTCTCCCTGTCACGAAAGCAAATATCAAAACTGTTGAGAAGATTGGATGTGTGGTTGTGAGGAAGGTGTGGGGGCGGGGGGCTCACCCAGGGGCGTGTGTCAGCCACATGGAAAGGATCACAAGTCAGCCATTTTGACCATAGCCTCCATTTTGTCTGTTTTGCCATTCTGAGTAAATGCAGAATGAAAGAAGCGTGCAAGCAGGGTGTTTGTGCAGTCGCTCCCAGTAGAAATTAGCCCCCACCAATTCTCAGAAATATCCGACCCTCAGATTATGTGACGTATTGAGACAGTAGCCATTTTCCTTATCAGCAGCCGCGCACCCAAGGCTGCAGAATGTTTAAACCACAACCCCCAGATGTAGACAGAAATATGTAGAGTAAAGGTCGCTTGCATAAAATAAGGGTTTTTAGCATTATGTGTATAAATTCAGTATTTTTCCATTTACTAAGCAGGCCCCCCTAAGGGGCGTATTACGCACTGGAACTGCATAAGATGTACTGTCAGTTGTCTTTTTGGGAAGGAGCTCTTTCCAAAGCTGTCTCCCTGCATATGCTTGTACAATAAAACTCATTCGATTACTGTGGAACCCTATTGTTTATTGACATATTATGTTGCCCACCTTCACACTGTATACGTCAGCATCGCTGTCCGGTCCCTGATTCCATGTTTCATATCTTGGGATGGCATAGGATAATTCCACACTCCTGGCAATCCATAAACCCCCTCCAGAGAATGCTTTGCAAAACCTTTTGTTTATGTCAGAGGTCCTCTCTGGCAGAACATATGTCCCTTACCTCCAGAAAATATCAGTTTTTACCAACTAGCCTGCATAAAGTGTTATCATACCATAAACCCTCTCTTTGTACTTTCAAATCCAACTTCAATTGAGGTCCCTTTTTAAATCCAACAGATTCATGACAAGTCAGAAACTCCAAATATTGTATTTTTAAATCTAACTGGTTGCACAATGAACCCCTGAGGCACCAGATGGATTAAAATACATAATATCTCGTGATATTATCATGACAATTAGCATGACTTAACTCCCGCTCATTTCCATGCTAAAGATTAGCTCTAGCACCATTTTGTGGATCTGAGCAATGGTTGGCTCCAGTATTTAAATAAATATACAATACAGCACCACTCCAGGTGTATAATGGCCTTCTTGATCCATTTTGCTGATCTCTCAGGCAATAGACAAGTTAATCAGACATACTAAACTTCTGCAAAGTTTTTCCATTGGTTAATGTGTTCATGGAACTTTGCATTGTTTGTCAGCAAACTGTTCCTTATTGCCCACATGGGGACGTCATGGAATTCTCTATGCAATACCAGTCCCAGGTGTTCTCATCATCCAGAAATACTCAAAAGGTCTCAAGTGAAAAACCTGCTCACGAAAGGTATAAAGATCTCTGAAGCAGTTACAGCCTCAGACATTGTGCTCAATTCCTACTGTACCTGTATGTCTCCTCTTAATAACTCACAGGGAATCCTCAAGAGATATCTTCTGATCTTCAATTTCTAACCTGCAACACTACTGCCTGGCTGACCATTTCCTGCAGAGACCTACTGCACCATCGATGGGTCTGAGATCTGGATGAAGAATATAACATCTACCTGCATAATGGTGTGATACGGCAGCTTGGGCCAGAGGTAAGATACATACAGCTATTGTCTTTCAGAGTTGTGGGTCAGAAGGACAAGGTGATTCTTCAAGTAGACTACATGATGTAGGAGACCTGTCCTAGGGTAGGTAATAGAAAGGGGACCACTGCATCCATTTATCTGAGTCTTACAGTCTGCTAAACTCAGGCTGATTTATTAATGGAAATTATTCCTGTTTGGGCCTTATAGAAAGTTATTTCTGCTCAACGCCATTGGAAGATATTTTATCCTTAGATAAACTTGTGCAATGTTTTTCCAATGGATTTGCACCCGTTTTACAGCCAGGGATCTTTGATAAACAGACATGAAATTTACCATACATATAGACTACACCATGTACTGTAGAAGTTATTTATTTTATTTATAAAATGTTTTACCAGGAAGTAATACATTGAGAGTTACCTCTCGTTTTCTAGTATGTCCTGGGCACAGAGTTAAGACAAATAATACATGGTTACAAATACACAGTTACATAAGTGAGCAGGTTATACATTATATACAAGACATTGCATGCACAGTTACAGCTAATATATATTATAGGCGTATGTAACAGTTACAGATAATATATATTATAGGCGTATGTAACAGTTACAGATAATATATATTATAGGCGTGTGTAACAGTTACAGACCAGATTAAAATGTGAGACAGCTTTAGTTTTGAAAGAACTAAAACTGGTGGTGGATATGAGAGTCTCCGGTAGGTTCTTCCAGTTTTGGGGTGCACGTTAAGAGAAGGAGGAGCGGCCGGATACTTTGCTGAACCTTGGGACCATGAACAGTCTTTTGGAGTTAGATCTCAGATAAGTGCTGCATGTGGTAGGGGTGAGGAGCTTGTTCAGGTAGATGGGTAGCTTGCCCAGAAAGTATTTGAAGGCAAGACAGGAAAGGTGAACTTTGGGCCTGAACAGAGTTCTGTCCTACTGTAGTATAGATATTATCAAAGGGATCATTATATCAATTTATCAAAGTCTCCCAGCCTGCAAACATAGAGTAAAACCAGCACAACAAAGAATTATAAAAAAAATAAGGAGTTGCACTAAACTGTCTTTCTTTCTATGAGTACAGTACTTCTGTATTAAGTTATACCTTTTCTTATTTGGACTACCAATTGATATTTTAGGACATGCATCTGAGAGATCTCTCTCTCTTCCTCAGGGCAGGAAGTTCTAATGGGCAAAAGATTCCATGTGTATAGCGTAGATGTCAAATCCAAGATAACAACCTAAAGGCAGACGAGGGAGAGAAGGAATGGCAGAGGGGAACAGTACATATAAGCAGACAGGGCAATACATGGATGGAAGGGATAGTGAGAAATGGAGGGGGAGGGGACCTGTACATGTATGAATGTGTGTATATCTTTATTTATTATGCGCTCACACGGTACTCAGAGTACAAATACAATACTGTACAGGGAATGATAATACAATAACGCCAATGTGGTACTTACTTTGGAAGAAAACACGTGCATCTTGCAACATATGCTGCGTATCCAACCCAGTATGTTGGCTTGATTGGAACCCTTCTTTCAAATTAAGCCCATCTGCTATTTATCTTTACTTTATCTTAACATCTGCCTGGTATGAGCAGAACAGTCAGACCCCTTCCCTTGATTGTTAGTCAAGTGACTGTGTGTTAGAGTATTTAAGTGAGTCTATCTTGGCTGTGAGCCATATGGCTGTGTCACCCCAAATTGTCAAATAAAAAGTCCGTGGAGTAAATAGTGTCAGATAAAGGGTCTGTGGAGTAAATATTGGAGTTAGAATTGGAGTTGAATTCTACAAGAAGATCTGGGTTCTGCACTTCAAAAACAACTACCACCTTGTAACTGTGAGAACTTGACTTTCTAAATGCTGTGATAATTTGTACTCTTCCTAGCCTCCAATACCTGGTTTAGTCTCTAATCCTGCATCTCACTGTGCCCTCCCTATTGCTTTTTCTGTTTCATGTCTCCTCGCTCCTTTGTAAACGTTTCTGTTCTCTCCAACTTCCCCACTCCCCTCCTATCCACATTTCTTCATCCCTCCTCCCCTCCACCTATGTCGGTGCCCATACACGGCACCATTATTTATACACCTCTTTCCCAACAACTTCCATACCCCTCAATAAAAACCACCGCCACAAATCTCTGTTCACACCCTCTTTCTACTCCTTCCTGCTGCTGGGGATATCTCGCCTAATCCCGAACCCAGACATAAACACACCTGCTCTCACCCACGCCTCCCTGCCATCTCCTCCCATGCAAATGGTGTTAACCTTCTGATTTAATCCTGACCAACCTTAAAACTTGTATAGGGAGAGAAAGATCCTATATGATGCACTCAACTCCACTAATTAATCCAAATAACAATTTTTTTAATTGGGAAAACAATATTCAATTCTTTTAAAACCTAAATACATAGCGTGTAGTGTAGAGGCTACTTGATATGTGTGGTCCCTATAAATAAGGGCTGACTGAGTATACATTAGCTACTGCCAATAGCAAATTGGTATGATTATAAGACATGTAAGTCTAAATTAGCATATACCAATGTACTATGGATAATAGGTGGGTAAATAGTCAATGATAGGGGATAGATATGAACAAAACACATTGGCTGATGGTGTAAATTCCATAAGCTAATTGTTAATATAATAAATCCATTTTGTATGTAAATCACACATTTCTAAGATAACCAAGAGTGTGTTAAAGCAATACAGACATACCCCGCATTAACGTACGCAATGGGCCCGGAGCATGTATGTAAAGCGAAAATGTACTTAAAGTGAAGCACTCCCTTTTCCCCACTTAGCGATGCATGTACTGTACTGCAATCGTCATATACGTGCATAACTGAAGTAAATAACACATGTGTAACAGGCTCTATAGTCTCCTCGCTTGCGCACAGCTTCGGAACAGGTAGGGAGCCGGTATTGCTGTTCAGGACGTGCTGACAGGCGCATGCGTGAGCTGCCGTTTGCCTATTGGGCGATTATGTCCTTACTCGCGAGTGTACTTAAAGTGAGTGTCCTTAAACCGGGGTATGCTTGTAGTAAAGTTTTTTATCTTTTGTTGTATGCATTTGCCACGCTCAGCAGCACTCATTTTGGCATACATACAGTATATATTCATGATGTGGTGGGTGTAGGAGTTTGAGCTAGCTGGGAATGGGTGTGTGTACTTTTCAAGATACCATGCAATAAAATCCAACATTTCAGGCCCCAAACTGCCTATCTCCAGGTAAGTGGTATCAAATTGGGGGTTTCACACCTGAAGAAGGGCAGTTTGTGACCTTAAACGCTGAATTTTCTTGTCCGATGTCCTGAAAAGTAAAATGATGAATTGAAATGATGAAACAACCAGATTTTCATTTACAAACTCAATTGTTCGACCATTTTTTTTATTTTTTTACATTTTTTTTACGTTTGCTCTAGTTTTAAGAAGAATTAATTTTCTGATCAAAAACGAAGCAGTTCGAGAAGTTTGCACTGATTTGTATTCCTTCTTTCCTTTCTTCCATCCCCGTATTAAAAACCAGAGCCCTACTAGAGGTCTACTCACAAGTTCATAATGATGTTCTCCATTTGGTTTCAATCTTTTTTTTAATTGTATTTTGAGACATATACTGTACATCTTTACATTGCAAGAGGAACATCACATTAAAGGCGGCACACATTATATGAAATATTTTCATACAGTATTAAGATCCATAGGTATGGATATGGATCCATGTTCCTGTCGTTTCTTAACAGTGAGCTGCTACTCCGTAGTCTCAGGTGTGAACTTAAAGTGGATAGATGAGATAAGATAGAAAAAGGTGTAGTTGGAAGGAGGGGGGGGGGGGAGAAAGGGAGGGGGGGGGGATGGGGAGGAACTTAATACAATGATTGGTACTGGACTTACTCTACTGCTGCTTACTTATCTTTGGAGCCAAGGCTCCCATGTTCGGTAGAACTGATCCGTGGTTTGGTTTAGTTGGGCAGTTAGCTTCTCCGTGTACATAACTTTCTTTTCTTCTTTTGTGCTCCGTTCCTTTTGATGGGGCTTTAATCTTGTTCCCAGCCGCAGCTAAGGAACATCTCGCCGCAGTTAGAATGAGAGAGATCAGTTTCTTCATGGGGGAAGGGATATTTTCCACGGGTTTGGCCAGCACAAGGAGCAGTTCTCCATTTAATGTGATAGCCAAGAACAGTGGAAAGACCACGTTTCAGGTCCCATATGCACCTTCCATCAGGTCAACGATGAAAGGTCCACATGGGACCTGAAAAATAAATTGTCATTCCACTGTTCTTGGCGGTCACATTAAATGGAGAACTTCATTATGAACTTGTGAGTAGAGCTCTACTTTGTATCTCTGTCTGAGAGGAGGCCTGCACTTTGAAAGAATTGTTTGTAAATGTCTCTATAAACACTTCTTGGAGGGTTGATGCCGCTCTGCACGTTGAGATTCCGTTGTGACAACATATTTGTAACATACAATTCAATATTTTTATTGATATTATTGTTACAATGGAACCACATGAGAGGTCCTCCTGGACGTAACTTGCTTAACGTTCCTGACCTCATATCCGTTTCTCCAGATGGTTTGTAAGTATTATGTCTAACTATAACCTTCTGAAGTACTGTAGATGTTATTGGATGTGAAGAGCTATTAAAAAAATTCCTTCTTTTCTCACCCCTTCTCTTCTCTGCAGGATATGCTGGAGGAGAACCAGACAATGGTCACAGAATTCCTGCTTCTGGGGTTTCAAAGTTTTCAAACCTTCAATGTCGCCCTCTTCATTCTGTTCCTCGTGATCTACATCATAACATTAGCTGGAAACCTGCTGATCATCATATTGGTGTCAACCAGCCAAAGCCTTAAATCCCCCATGTACTTCTTCCTCTGTCACCTGTCCTTGTCTGACATGTTACTTACCACAAACCTAGCCCCTACCATGCTACGTGTTGTGTTGAATGGAGGGGGCACCATACATGTTACTGGTTGCTTCACACAAATATACCTCCATGGTGTTTCAGCAGCTGTAGAGTGTCTTCTTCTCACAGTGATGTCCTACGACCGGTACCTGGCCATCTGCAACCCTCTGCATTACACCTCCATCATGGACCTCAGACTTAGTCTCCACCTGGTTACCTGGTCTTGGCTGATAGCATTTATGGTAATACTACCCATGCTTATTCCTATATGCCAGTTACAGTTCTGTGGTCCCCATATCATTGACCATTACTTCTGTGATTTTGATCCTATCCTGGAGCTCTCTTGTTCAGACACCTCCATTGTAAAACTAGAACAGATTGTCTTAGCGCTCCCTCTAACCCTCTTACCATTTGTCTTCATCACTTCCACATATGTCTCCATCTTCCTCACCATCCTCAGGATCCCGTCCACCACTGGGAGACAGAAAGCCTTCTCCACCTGCAGCTCCCACCTGACTGTTGTGGGAACATATTATGGGACTATCATAGCTATTTACATAATACCATCCAGAGGACAGTCATTTAATGTAAATAAAGTCATATCCCTTCTATACACCGTGGGGACCCCTCTTTTCAACCCAATTATATATAGTCTGAGAAATCAGGAGATCAAGGCGGCTCTGATAAAATGCCCCTATATAAGGAGAAGTTCTTCTTTTTAAATAAAACTCGACATTACAAAGAACGACATTACTGATTACTGATTACAATTCAAAAGGACAATAATATAGCTAACGTATACAGTATCTTTGATTACATATTTTTTTTTTAATGATTATCCAAAAAAAAGCACAGTCATACATTACCAGTATATGTTACTGGTTACATTAGCAGTGTGGGGATTAGTGAATATAAAGTGAGGTAGAGACCAGATTTATTATATAAAGGCTTATTCAATAAAGTGCAAGAGTGATGTTTGGCAGTGCCGGATCAGCAATACCGCACGTTATTAAATAAGCCAGTCCATAATGTTTCAGGATAAGTTCCCTTTAACAGATGTAAATACGCCAACGCTATCTGATGGAGGGATAGCCAACGCTATCTCATGGAGGGATTCTTCTCCGAAGGCTTTATTTATTCCGCACACCATAAAGGGTCATGGGGAGAGAAAAGAGTAACATGATTGGAGAAGAGAGTAAGATGGGGAGATACGAGAGTGACATAGGGGAGAGAGAGTGACATGTGGATAAGTAACATGGGGGAGGACTGTCCCTACCACCTCCGGTGTAGCTTTGAAAGAAAACAACGTACAGATGTAGCATGAAAAAGCTTAAAGCCGGAGATAGTGCTGGAGCAGTCGTGCTGTGCGGGGAAGGTCCATGCTTCTGGATCAAAACCCAGCAGCGATAATCCTCTCTCCAGGGCAGGCGCCAATTGGAGTTCCGCAGCTTTCCCCGGTGCTGAAAACAGTAAGTCTCGCTACATCTGTTAAACATGGGAGGGGGACTATTAAAATCTAATCCGATCGGGGCGCCGAGAATCCGAGCCCCGTGGTCTGATTGTAAAGAATCCGTGCGCGCTAAAGTTGGGGAAACCTGACTTCGGACCTTGGCGCCCCGATCAGATTTGGTCTTAAAATCCTGAGGAAAATCCGCGGATTTAACGTAAATCCGGTCCACGAAGCGGGTTTCTACAGGATCCAATAATGGATAGATAAGATTCCGATTCTGTTTATCGGATTCAGATTCCGGCTGCAGGTTCGGATTCTGAATCGGTCAGACTGATTTTCAGCAATAGGTAAAATAAGAATCTGTCTTTTTGAAACGAATCTATGGAAATCCATGGATGAACAAAACTCGTCAATCTGTGTTGGACTCGAATTTCGGCAAAAATTTTTCCGATCTCTTCTCATTTTCAGGTATCCCAAACTATTTGACTCAAGCCCTATAAAGCTTTCACTTATTCTCCTGTTTATTATTGCATAAACTTGTTATAAAAAAGGAGTCCTTTATCTATGGGCTTACCCAAATGCTTAAAAAGTCACTTCAAAGGGAGGATAATGTGTGCTCTAAGAGTTCCGGAACAGAATAAATCAATAATAATGTCCAATAATAAACATACAGTACAGGAATTCTTGCAGTGGGTAATATGGTATGAAAGTGAGATGTCTTGAAATGATAAATAACAGCCCTCCTGAAAGAAACAGTCAATGATGATGTCCCTGTAACATTCATGCTTACCACAAACAAGGACCGGAACGCGGGGCTGAGGTGGGGATAGTGAAACACCGACCTTAGAACACGAAGCCAGGTCCAGATTGCGGGTTCCGTCGTCGTGGATAGCCGGGTCGGGGTTGGAAAAATCAGAGTTAACGGTATCAAGGCTGGGGTCAAGGCAGGCGGCACAGGAGCGATGGCAGAGGTCACAGGCTGGGGTCAAGTCAGGCGGCACAGGAGCAAAGGTCGAGGTCACAGGCAGGAATCAGCAACAGGAAGGCTTCAGGAAAGAGCTTCAGCGTAGAGCTACAGCATAGGCACTTCAGCATAGACGCTTCAGCACGAGGGAAGGTCTCCAGGACCGAGCAGCTATAGTGCAGGGAATCCAGCAGAGATACTTCAGCATGGGAGATTGTATACGGACGTTCACAGAGGTACACAAGTGGAGACTTTTATAAGGTGAAATTATAATAAGGCTTTATTGTGCCTTTTCCTTTTCATCAGGAAATCATCCAAACACAGGGGGGGGGGGAACAAAGCTTCTATTCACTTGGGAGTATTTCTAGTGAAATCCTATGCAATTAATTCACATCTCCCTTAGTCAAGCATGTCCCGCAGCCCCAAAACATATAGCATGAAATAAGCAGATATAAGCAGTCTCTTAATAATGAAAGTCTTATCTGTTAGCTGCTGTAGAGTAAGCTTCTCTGCTCTCCTGGAACCGCACCCGTGCGTGCACAGAAAATCAGCATCCAGGTTTAGAAGTCTTATTTGGTGTCTTGCAATCAGCTATGCTGGGCAGAGCTCAAGACCGGTCAGCTCTACTCCCCTGTTACAGAGATCCTCAGGAACCAGGAAGCTTCAGCATAGGCGATTCAGCACGAGGAAAGGCCTCTGGATAGAGGTCACAGAAACACGAAGCTTCAACACAGGGGCTTCAGCACAGGAATAACCTCCGGCTGGAAGAGGCTTACAGGAACAAGAAGCTATAGACGCTGGGGATCCAGTGCTTCAACACAGGAACAGGAAGGGCAAAAGCAGAAGTGCTTCTGGCAAGCACCGGTGTCCAGGAACACAGTGATTCCAGAATTATGCCCAGACACTTCCGGGGGGGAGGGGCTGACACTAAATAGCACAGGCAGCCAATAGGGACAGAGCTGCATAGCAGGCAGCATGAAGCAAACTGCGTTGTGTTGTCCGCTTGTTTCATTCCTGTTGAACTCCCTATTCAACACCACAATACATGCTACTTAAAAAAATATGCTACTTTAAATATAGGAATTAAGTTCAGCCCAGCCAGCTGAATTAGCACATGTGAGGCCCATTAATACAAACGGTATTTCTAAACAGGCGGTTGCCCTGGCTAGGTGTTACATATTGAATTTAATTAAGAGACACCTCAAGGAATGATTTAGAGACAGAATTCAAATATAGTTTTTGCCGAGTAGTGCGTCAGACTCACCCTCGTTAAAGACTTTAACATCATTCCATCATGGACGCAGCCTAAGGCTTTGCGGTGCCCAAGGCGGTATGCTACCCCGTGTGACATCACGTAGACATGGCAACACCACGGGACATCACGTTGCCACGGCCAGTTCGGTGGCCCCTGCGCTTCATCCTCCTGTCGGCGCCCGGGATCCAATTTCCGACCGGTAGTTGGAGCCTGAGGGAGCGGGAGGGAGGGGAGGGGGGTTGTGTTGCCTGCACTCCCGTCTCCAGCTCCTCCCCTCTGCTTGGGTGGAAGTTGGATCCTGGCACCGACAGGAGGGCGAGGGGGTAGCACAGGGCCCCCGAAGTTACTGGGCCCAAGGTAGTCACTTTGCTCGCCTTGCCCTTAAGGCTGTCCCTTATTTAATTTAATTTCCAATGACATCATAGCTTTTATTTGTTACTGGTATGAAGCCGAACCTGATGGCCACACAGTATTGTTCGATGTGTGTTTATTTTTTGACAGCATGATGAAGTTATGAAACAAAAAAACAAACAAACAGGAAGTTGTCATGTTGCCACTTTGGTGAGGTCATTTGTGGTACAGGAAATTCAAGATGTCGTAGACATGAATGTGATGCCACATAACACGCAAACTCCGCCTAAACACCAAGGGGGGTGTATATCACTGCTGATGAATCTCAATGTCAAAATAAAATATTGAAATCCCATTCTTTTCAAACACCTCCTCTTGTAGTTAGTTACCACTGGGTCCCTGTCACCGGCAGAACCATCAATTACACCACAAGAGGTAACAACTGGCCCACAGTGAGATACAGAACACTGAACATGGCGGCACACAGAGGAAAATCCCGATGTCCATTATGTGGGCTGGTTTAACTGTTTATTTAGTTGATTTTTAGTTCATTGAATTTCAATAGTGCCAATCAGAGCGCTGCCACACAACATCCCTCAATAAGTGTTTTCTCTCTTAATATAATAAATTGATACTGTAAGTGTAATTTGTCATTTTCTTTTTATATGTTGAATTTAGCACAACTTTGAGTTTGGCAGGAATTAACCCTCTATATTTACCCATGTTCTTTAACCGACAATGGGTTAATTACACATGAAGTAACAGTTCAGAAACAGCTGTCATTATCTTCTTTATATTTTTTTTCTTTCTGTACTAATTGGAATTATACCCAAGAGGGCTTCCTCTCAGTTCCCTACACAATTAGATTCCTACTACAGTATTCCCGTGAAAATATATAAAAGGGACCTTGAACGAGATGCTTGCGGACATTACAGTCTCTAATTTATCGCTGTTCTAGTCAACATCGTAGAAATGTGTTCTGCTTTTGCATTGAAGATCTGTGCCTAGGTCTCCTTCAGTCTCATCGGCCAACTCTGCAGGATCCCATTCTTCGTTCATTGCTATCTGGCCATCATTTGGTCAGCTTGAAAATATTGACTATTTCCCAACAGCGACTACGGCACGTGGGATGAAGACATTCGTCTCCACGTCTTTGCGCGGTCCCAGGAACCTGGTAAGAAGGGTGTCCTTTGTAATTGGGGTGATCAACACGTCTCTAGGGTTGGGAGAGAAACTGGAGAGGGTTTTAATGGGGGACATCACAAGGGTGGCAATGAATCTACAGGTAACAATCATGGCTGCTTAATAGCTAATGTGGACATGGAGTTAGTCATGGGTGGCAGGTTCAGGCAGAAGCAGGGATGTCCTGGAATCCTTGCAGGAATCTCTCAAGAACCCCTGTTAGACCCGATGCACTCTCCTTAGTCAATAAAGATCAAACTGACATTAAGACAATTTAGCTCGTTTGCCGATTTAGCAGATTTAGCAGAAGAAACTAAAGAGAACCCCTTATAATTGATATTTGTGCAATTATTTATTTTAATTTTAAATATAAACGTTAAAAAAGGAAGATTCTATAAAGGTAATACTACAATTCATGTGTCCTATAGCGAAACAAAGTCTTCCACTGTAGTAGGTGGATAAGACTAGTTGGCATAAATAATTGCTTGCTTCTTAAGGCATACAGGTATGATCCAAGGGGATCCAAAGTACCACAATTACTGCACTCAATGCATAATGAAGTGATATTTCAGGACTGTAATAGCCCTTCAGATATTATCTGATTGGCAATCATAAATGATCAAATGGACCAGGAAATATAGTAAAACCAAAAAAATAACAACATTTTATTACATCCAAATTCTATAATATGCACAATCACATAAAGAATTTACAAAGGAAATGCATGAAATCCCTCTGTGTCATGGTGACGTGGACACGGTTATTCAGTCACCCCTATCCAAACATTATATATAGTATATAGCAGACATTATGCTTGTTGATGGGTATATGGTGAACTGAATAAAATGGTAAGGAGACTTTAGAATGAAAGGGTGAGTAGTGAATAATGTCCTCCCATGCTGTGTTCTGGTATGCAATACTAGCTCATTATAATGTCTATATAGTATGCATATGTACCAGCAGGGCATTAAATGGTAGATGTTGAATGACTCAAGACACACAAAGAACTGTGTTACCATGCAATGCTGTTCATAACATATTATTTGAATGTAATACAATGTTGTTATTTTTTGGTGTTACTATATTTCCTGGTCCATTTGATCATTTATGATTGCCAATCAGATCATATCTGAAGGGCTATTACAGTCCTGAAATATCACTACATTAGGCATTGAGTGCAGTTATTGGGGTACTTTGCATCCCTTGGATCATATCAGTATGCCTTAAGAAGCAAGCAATTATTTATACCAACTAGTCTTATCCACCTACTATAGTGGAAGACTTTGTAAACTGGTACTCTTAATCTTTAAATACAAGAGTGACGGAGAGCTTGTTTCTTTATACTGCAGCTATTGTATCAACAATTTTGAGTAAGCATGTAGGGGAGAATCAATAATACTCCTGTTTCGCTATGTAGGACACGTGAATTGTAGCATTACCTATTTATGAAACGGAACATTTATAGAATCGATTAGTAATACATAACAGAGGATATAAAGAACCTTCCTGTAGTGTAATTACGACAATCACTATTAAAGAGTCCCAGATTATAAGAGACACTTGTATCAGGTATTTGTGTAGAATGTGAATGACAATACCCTGCAACAAACACACTGATGTAGACACATGGAAATCACTACTCCTTAAAAGAAGCTTAAGTTTATCAACTGAAGGTCACTGGACTCTAATCTACATTATTAGTGATACCACAAACTCATGTGTGTGTTTCATGTATGTACAGTGTCTGTGTTATGTATGTGTAGACATACCCCTTCCTTTTTTAACGTTTATATTTAAAGAAAAAATTAATTGCGCAACTATTAATTATAAGGGGTTCTCTTTAGTTTCTTGTGCTAAAGCTGCAAACGAGCTGCATTGTCTTAATGTCAGTTTGATCTTTACTGACTAAGGAGAGTACACCAAGTATATAAGGGGTTCTAGGGGAATCACTGCGTCTTATGCAGTGACCCCCACTTTTTTGTTCTATACATGTTCTTCAGCAGCGCGAGTGACTTATTTTTTTCTTCAATAGGAATCTCTCAAGCAATTGTTGAGGGAGTCTTTAAGTGGGTTATTCTGTATACTCTGAGGTGGCTGTCCGGTCCATTTCTGTTAGTATATTCCCATTGTCAATTTGGGATGGTGTATCAGATGTAATTGTGGGTGGGCATTTGGGTTCCAGTTCTCATCAATTAGTGTTTGTTTTTTGTTTTTTAAAGACAAAGGTTCAATCATACCGCATAAAAAAAAACCAAGTGGTCCAATATCCAACAGGACACATGTTCAGGGCAATACATTGTATGTAAGCACGTTTTCTCAGTGATAATTGGAGCTAGATTCATTGGTTAACTGTGCTATAATAATGATACAGAAATAATAATAATAATAATAATAATAATAATAATAATAATAATAATAATAATAATAATAATAATAATAATAAGGGAGATTAAGAGAGGGGCTCAACATTAAATTAATGTTGCCTCTGCTTTTATTACACCAATACTAGTTATTCTAGGAAGGAAAAATTGGGGGGGGGAGAGAGTAAGGGAACAGGAAAAAAATAGGGGGGTATAAGAGAAAAGGGGAAGGAAGGGGGGAGGGAGGGGGTGAAGATAGACGCAGGCACGAAACATAACATAAGTAGAACTGGATAAGGCTAGGGGTGGACTACAACAAAGCGATAGAAAGCCATGGGACACTGAAAGCAACGAGAAAGAACATAACAAAAAACAGAAACAAAAAAAAAGAAAGCAAAAATAAAAAAGAAAAAAAAAACAGTAAAACACACACATATACGCTCCAAAGGACTAAATGCCTCAACTAGGTAATGAAATGTCTTCCATCAGTTTCATGATAAATAACGCCCCCGCCTGATCCCCACGTGATTTCCGGACAAATATGAATGAAACCACAGATACATGACAAGAACGCATTTCGTTGAACGCCTTGTACTTGGGTACCCTTTCGGCCTTTTTCTTTGCCCTGGGCTCACTCGTGTCGCCCCTGGTGGTGTTCTATTTTGGGTTGGTCTTCCTTCGCAGTTTGTTGGGGGGTGCGGTTGGTGGTTGGGGTTCGCTGGGCGCTGCCTTTGCATAGCGACACCACCCGCGAAAAGAAAGAGATAAAGGTAATAGAAGATACAATGACGAATCTCAACTCGTAAAAAAAAGGAAGAGGAGAACAACGATAAGAAAAAATAACAAGAGGAAAAGTCTGTAGAGAGAAAGAAAAAAAGAAGATGGAGATGGAATAATAAAAGTAAAATGAATGCATTTCGAACTTCACACATGTTGGTTGCGTATAGAATAAAAACGCGGGAAAGGACACTAAGTAAAGAGGCGAGAGAAGAGAGAATAAAGAAAGAGAAAACTAAGCGGGGAGGAGGAAGGAAGGAAAGAAGAGCCAAAAAGAGTTAAAGCGGAACAATCGGGAAGAAGCTGAAGAGAAGCAAAATCAAAAAAAACAGAAGAAATAAAAGAAGGAGAAAGAGCGGGATAAAGAAAGGGAAGAAGAAAAAAAAGATAGGAGGGAAACTATGAAAAGATCGCAAATGTATTTAAACAGTCAGAAAAAAGCATAGTATATATCGATGCAAAAAAATAAGCATAGGAACACAAAACAGAGAAAGGACCTAGATTATTATATGAAATAACAAAAATACCGATACCACCTCAAACACCCACAACAAATATAACAAAGCCAACACCACCCACCCACACAACAACCCCCCCCCCATTAAAACCTACACCACCTCCCCCACCCCCCCCCACCCCCCACCACCTCCCCCCCTCCCACCCCCCACCCCCCCCCCACAAAAAAGGATTCAGCGTGCTTCTTCATAATCTGATAGTACAGTAACTGGAGATAGTGTCAGATTAATAGGGGTGATGTAGCGTGCTAAATATTATTACAAACGCCCCAACTTTGGAAGATGCTGGATATTTTTCGGTGTTTTTTCCACCCCAGGGTGATTTATTATTAATAATTCCTTCATATTTATGTTAAAGTTTGCCACCTGCCCATCTGATTTTTAATTGCGTGCAAATAATCAAAGGATTCTTTATGCGTGAATTCAACAATTAAGAGCAACTTGAAGGCCATGATAGGATCCGGAGAGGTTGGAAAGCTTGTTACATATCAATACTTATGGGGCCAATAAAAGGTATCGGTTCCTCTACTCCCTCTCTCTCCTTTGTTACAAGGACCTACACGGTCCCCACCCGTGTTTGCTTAAGTACAGTGAATCTCGGAAGTGATTTGCTTTATACAGAAACTGAAGTATGCGCTCGGTGCTATTCCACCGCACAATGTAGCAGGTTGTCTGCAACGTTCTCAAGTGGTTCAGTGGCCACTGGATGGTCAACCAAGTCTCTTCAACCAGGTGAATCTTAAAAATACCAATTAGCTTGAGAAAAAAAAAAGGATAGTGATTTATTTCATGATACTAAAGTACATACGTTCCAAATAGCCAAAATTCTTATTGGAGGGAATGGGAATCTTGTACAGTCTAATATATTGTATATAGTGTAGGCGTGCTAGAGGGAACTATAATAATCACTGAGACAAACACTTGCAGATGCGAGGGAAGCGCTGCGTTTGGATAGCACTCAACTCAGAGATAGTGAAATGTTGAGACATTAACAATGTGTATTTTAATTTAAAGTCCTTTTTTTTTAGAAATAGCAGACACGCAAAAGACGTTTAGGCCACACGTTGATATAAGTAAAAAATAAGTGGATCATATCACACATTGATGTGAAAGTGAGTTATCCCCTCTGCTCCAACCATCCAATGTCTGGGATGTTATTTCATGGGGTGGGGGACGGGGGGGTTTAAGCGACTAACAGGGGATAGTCAATTTTCAGACCACTCTAATCAAGACGGCTAAAGCCGTCCTGTTATTTCCACATGTTAGCGGCAAAATGGACACTACGAACCACTAATGTTCCTTCCACATTTCTGAAGGGTCTGACTTCTAGGTATCTCAGTTATGCGTTTATAGTCTACTTAGCATCTGACTATTATTCCCTGTACGTCTATTCACATTCCCTCCCCCCCACCCAAATTTCACTCTGACTCAGTTTGTCAAAAAGCCTCAAACTTGCATTTTTTTTAACTAAAATGGTGATTGTCGTAGACTCCGCTACGCAAATCGCTTAGAAAAAAAACATGTTTTTTCACGCCACCTGCCGCCTGGCGATATTAGTTAGTGAGTATATCGACAGCGGAAATATGGGGTTCAGCTGAAGAGAAAACTCGTAAGTCAGACTGTGGATTAGGATGTCAGACGCCACCTCAGGTCATTCCGTTTCTAAAGCACGTACGGATCCGGGCGGTTTGGCGGTATTAACCGGCGCTTTGTCAGTTTTGTAGACGCGGTTTGAATGAAAGATGCGGTTTGCGATAGAGAATAGGATATTTGTCCCACATTCCATTCCGCTACTTCTTCTGAACCACGCCGAACCGCGCGGTTCGCACTGACACTTCGGAGTACAGTTAATAGGGCGCCTTAGTGCTTAATTGGCTTATTCTCTAAGATCACGTTATATCGCAACCAAGCCCAGAAACCAACGCTAAACACCCCCTAACACTTGTTATTAGTTTTAAATACCTGGGCATATGGTTTGACTCCACTTAACATTGGGATGCACATTGATACCCTGACAACCATATCCCATGACCAAACTAGGTGTACTTTATAGAACAAATCTCCCTAAAACCTGCTGGTCACGAAAGCGTATCACACAGCGATGCTAATGACATTATTGACTATGAGACATAGTATACGGCTCGTGTACCCCAAACCCATCTTAGCATCTTGACACCCTTACATTAATATGCTTCATTTGTGCTCCATGCAATACACAACACACATCACTGCGAAAAATGCTCAAAGAAACTAGATTGGTCATCACTAGAGTCTAGGCGGCCAAAGTTCATCTTTCCTGTTTTGCCTTCAAATCTTTCTTGGCAGCTACCCGTCTATCTGAACAAGCAGCTCACCCCACCCACACGCAGCACTTATCATCTGGATCAGACTCAAAAAACTGTTACAACGAAATCCAGGATCACTCCTAAGAACAAACTGATGACTAAATAAAACAGGTCAGTCCCACACTAGAACAACGAGTCCATGAAACACCACATAAATGTTCATAAGCCTCTCTCCCGTTCACTAACCACATGTAATTGTAGTATGATACATCACACCCTTAGAGTACATGTAAAAGACTAACACGGTAGGGGCTAGTTGTGGAGGGAGAGATGAATAGCAGGATACCGCCGCGTCTCCTAGAAGGAAGCGCAGCTAAGTTACACCGCTCCCTCCGCCACTGCCCTCTTATCCCGGTGTCAACCACGGACTCGAAATCCTCCACGGAGGTATGGGGGAGGAGTAGATAACTCACATCTTGACTGCCGGGCTCCGGCTCTGGTGACGTCACTTGGACTGTGAACTGAAGAGGTAAGTCAGCGCTGCTCCAGCCAAAGGTAAGTAATACAAAAATAGAAAGTTGCGGGCGGTTTCACTGCTGCCGCCGGGTATGAATGTACACGCAAATGTAATAATTAAAAAGGTTTAATAGTGCATATTAACACAGAGTGCGCTGCAGAGCCAACTCTGACGCGTTTCGTTCTAGCAGGAACTTTGTCAAAGAGTACCCAGCACTGCGCCCCTGATGATATTATCTGCGCTCCCCTCATGTATTGGATAAGGTAAGTGGGTAAGTGGGTAATTGGAACACCAATGTTAGGCACCTGGAGACTATGAAACCACAAAGGTAGGAATAAAGTTAACCCTATAATCTCCACATTTAGAGCACACACATCTGCATCAATGGGGCACATACAGTACAGACAAAATTTACAATGACACATTGATAGATTAAAAACAAGAGTTTACCACAGAGACTAAATAATAGTATCAATCTACAGACTATTTACCACAAGTGCTGGTAGTTCAGCAGCATAAGCAAATACTAATAAGATTAAAAGCATTTCTCTCATTGTGAAAAAGTTAGATCACTCATAGGGATTAGTAACCACATAATAGAAACATGATATTCAATAGACTCATTGCACTATGGAGTACATTTGAATGGAAAACATTACATCTCTAACATATGCTTTGGTAATACATGCCTCAAACAATATTCTAACACTTATCTTATAACATAAAATCATAATAAAGGATAATGTAACCATTCTTATTTATAAAACTCATACCACTAAATAAATTCATAACATAAACCATACTCATATATAAAGAACCTACACCGCTGAGGAATATACATTTAATAAAGAATTTATAAAAAGTGAGATAAACCTATAAATATGTGACCTATAGTCTAAATCAAAAATTCAAATCAAAAATGCTAAGATCCACTCGACGTTCATACCTGCGGGATATAAGTGTTTAGGGCACTGTATCCAAACATTGCTTGACATTCAGTTTATTCATCTATCACACCCTCTAGGGGGGTGAGCTGTTAATTTCTCTAAACGTAGAAGAGAAGCTAGAAAATTCACCGGATCTACAGTTTGCAAAGTGCCTAGACACTGGATGTAACAAATCTTTTTTCAAAATGTGCCTAAGGGTTTTTTTCCCTGTGGCCGCTGTTCTACCTGTAAGTATGCAAGAAGACCCTAAAAGAATTACTACACTGTGAGGGAATTGCATGGAAGTTTATTTATGAATTGGCCATAACAAACTACGTGTATATTTATTACAGTGTGGCTGAGAAAAATCATCTGTGAGTCGAACACCATAAGACCTATTAGAGTCGGATCAGATGCAAAACACATTAGGCACATTTGAAAATGTTATGAATTTATTTAGTGGTGATGAGTTTATATAAGAATGGTTACATTAATCCTTTATTATGATTTTATGTTTATAAGATAAGTTGTTAGAATATTGTTTGAGGCATTATTACCAAAGCGATTATGCTTGAGATGTTAGATGGTTTTTCCCATTCAAATGTACTCCATAGTGCAATGAGTCTATTGAATATCATGTTTCTATTATGTGGTTCTAATCCCTATTGAGTGATCTAACTTTTTCACAATGAGAGAAATGCTTTTAATCTTATTAGTATTTGCTATGCTGCTTGAACTACCAGCACTTGTGGTAGGTAATAGCTGTAGATGATACTATTAGACATTTAGTCTTGGGTGGTAACTCTTTGTTTTATCTATCAATGTGTCATTGTTAAAATTTGTGTCTGTATGTATGTGCCCCATTGATGCATATGTGGTGCTCTAAATGTGGAGATTATAGGGTTAACTTATTCCTACCTGTGTGGGTCTTAGTCTCCGGTTGCACTAACATTGGGGTTCATTACCCACTTACACTTACCTTTATCCAATAACTGATGGGAGCGCAGTATATGAATCATGGGGCGCAGTGCTGGTACTCTTTGACAAAGTGCCTGCTAGGATACCGAAAAACGCGTCAGAGTTGGCTCTGCAGCGCACTCTGTGTAATATGCACTAATAAAACCTTTTTTATTATTACAATTTGCGTGTACATTCATACCCCGGCGGCAGCAGTGAACCGCCTCGCAACTTTCTATTTTTCCAAAAAACTGTTCATGGTCCCAAGGCTCAACAAAGTATCCTTGCACCCCAAAACTGGAACAGTCTACTGGAGACTCTCACATCCACCATCAGTCTATGTTCTTTCATAACTAAAGCTGTCTCACATTTTAATCTTCTGTAGCTGTTACATACGCCTATAATATATATTATCTCTAACCGTGCATGCAATGTCTTGTATATAATGTATACCCTGTTCATTTATGTAACTGTGTTTGTAACCGTGTATTATTTGTCTTACTCTGTGCCCAGGACATACTTGGAAACGAGAGGTAACTCTCAATGTATTACTTCCTGGTAAAATATTTTAAAAATAAATAAATAGTCTTTTATCTTTACGGTATTGTATCCCTCAGGGACAAAGTTACTATGCAGTGCTATTCTTAAAGACACCATCTGACGTTTGAAGGCACCTCATGTATCATTCAATTGAATGTCTTAAGGTGCCACAAGGGGTCATCTTGATAAATATGGGCTATTGAGTGCTGACTGATCCATCAGTAGTGGAAACATGTAACTTTTTATGGACTGTGTTTGGAGAAGGGATTTATAAATTAAATACAAAACACTGTAGTTAGGCCCTTGAGGTTTCCTGCTCACTAGTAAATATCGCAGTGTTGGTGCAGAAAACCTCATCATATTCCACCATATTCCCCCAGTTGGAACACTGGAGCCTGCTACATCTATAGGACATTTAGCACACTGTAGTACATTTTGATATATTGGGCTTTATATATTTGGAGTGATATTGAAGTAGTCTGTGATAGTAGAAAAGTATGTGTTAAAATAACACAAAGTAGCATTGCAACCCTATTGAAGGTTACTTTTCCAATAAGGTCCTATTTTTATTTCCTCAGCAGCTGACGGGTGGAGAAAACAAGACTGTGGTCAAAGATATACTTCTTTTGGGATTTCAACGGCTTCACAACTTCAAGATCCCCCTCTTTGTTTTGTTCCTTATGCTATACGGTGTGACATTAACCGGAAATGTCATGATTGTGGCATTGGTGTCCGCAAGTCCGAGCCTTCACCATCCCATGTTTTTCTTCCTCAGCCACCTCTCCTTGTCCGACATCATACTGACCACAGATATTGTCCCCAAGATGCTACGTGTCATATGGAGAGGAGGAGACACCATATCAGTCACTGGCTGCATCACCCAGTTTCAGTTCTTCGGTGTCGCGTTGGCCTCAGAGTGCCTCCTTCTTACGGTGATGTCTTATGACAGATATTTGGCCATCTGCCATCCACTGCGTTATGTCTCCATTATGGGCACCAACCTTCGCCTTCACCTTGTTTTCTGGTGTTGGTTATTGAGCTTCCTGATATCCCTGGTGACTGTTGTTCTAGTAAGTAAGTTACAGTTTTGTGGTCCAAATGTGATTGACCATTTCTTCTGCGATTTTGTCCCCCTCTTACAACTGTCTTGCTCAGACACGTCTGTGGTGGAAATGGAAAACGTTTTGCTAGCCACCCCGATAACTCTCTTTCCTGTTATTTTCATCTCTGTTACTTATGCCATTATCTTCGTCACCATCTTCAGGATCCCCTCCACCACTGGGAGACGCAAAGCCTTCTCTACCTGCAGCTCCCACCTGGCAGTTGTGTGCACATTTTTTGGGACACTGGTTACTCTTTATGTGGTTCCTCCCAATGGAGATTCGTTGGCCGCGAACAAGGTCCTTTCATTGCTCTACACCATGGCCACTCCGTTATTCAACCCCATTATATACAGCCTGAGGAACAAGGAGATCAGGGCAGCCTTAATGAATTATCGGTGTACACGAAAAGACGGAAGAAAAGATGAATTGTAAATAGAAACGTTTAGCCTTATTATGTCTATAACCTATTGATCTATACCTGTGTCTCCCAACCTCGGCGCCCAGAAGACGTACAAGGGTGTCTAGAGGGAATAAGAGGGGACACAGATACTGGTAGATGTAGAAATTGGCACAACAAAGTGCTTTTATTTTGATGGTTTCGTTTGCCAACTCTTCGAGGCAGGGACTACTTTTCCTAATGTCATAATGCTTATAAACCAGAATGGAGCATGTTTACTGATAGATACAAATCAATAGAATGTAGATACACAGAGGCGGAAGAGCCACAAATTGCACACTCAGGAATCAGAAAGAAAAGAAAGAGCGGGGAAAAAAAACAGGAGTAAATAATAATAATTTAATAAAAATAATAATATCCAGAGAAAAAAATCACAATGAATAGAGGTGCCTTTATTTATTTATAAATGTATATTTATGTATTTATTTATATTTATTTACTTATAAAATGTGTTACCAGGAGAGTCCTGGGCACAGAGTTATGATGACAGATACATGGTGACAAACACATACTGTAGTCACATAGGAGAACAGGGTATCTCAGCCCCGGATGTAAAGTGTGGAGATATGGAAAGGGAGATAGGGGTGACACACACCTTATCCCAACAAAGGGGAGAAGAACGGGACAGTGCATCGAAATGCCAAATAAGGGGATATATATATATACTTAGTTAAGATATGGTGAGTAAAAAAAGTGACAAAAACCCTCCACAGCAAAGCATATAGCAAATGGAAATATTACTGTATGCTCATTTGCATGCCTAAGACATGCAAATGAGCATAAGGTTATATTTCCATTTGCTATTTATAATCTTATATATATATTATATATATTAGTATATATATTAATATATTATATTATAATATATTATCAAGTCACATAGAACGTTGCACCCTTAGTGCTAATCAGCTGTAAGTGCTTGCCCCCTATGGATAATTAACATACTTACTGTTTCCAAGTCGGGTAAAGCAGAGACAGCACTTCATATTGAAAAACTTCACAAAGTGAATTGGTGAAATTTGGTACATCAAGAAACCCAACATTTCATTTCGGTCCTCCAAAATGGTCCCCTGAGAAGGTCCCATTTTGGAGGAACGAAACGTTGGATTTCTTGATGTACCACTAATTTCACCATACCCTTGTGAAGTTTTCTACAATTGAGTGTCTGTCTCTTTCTTTACCAGACCTTGGAAACTGTAACTATGTCTATATTAATAAGAAACACAGAAATTAAGTATGCGCTAAGGAGGAATATAAATAACACTATGAATGAATTTTATAAAACATATGAAATATTAAACAATTTAATTACCACAATTAAACCTAATCTATATCTACAAACCATAACGTGATAGAAGACAGGGAAAGTCCAAGATAAATTGTCACCAATAAAAATTAACAAAAAAATCCGAGGATATACCCAATTGAAGATCCACGGGTTGCTTTGCAGCTTATAGGACTGGTAAAGCCAACCCTTTTTGGATCTATGGACAAAAAACAAACAAAAGCGCAAGCTCCATACACGACTTAGTAAAAAAAAGGTACGCTTATTTAATAAATCAGCAACCCATAAAATGTGTACTTACAGGATTTTAAACAACCATTGTGGGAGAGAAACTCTCTATTGTGTCACTCTGCGATGGTATGTATGGCCTAGTCCTCTTTGGCAGAGTGGATGTAACAGCCCCCGTTTCACCATGACTCCTATCCCGAATTGGCAGATAGAAAGGCACTCCAATGCATACACCTTCCTCCATCATACAGTAGTTGTCTAGCACTTAAAAATGCTGCCAGCCCGAGCGCAAGGATGCCAGGAACCCAATACACAGACCAAACGCGATGACGCTCACAGCCCCCTACTGTGTTACACACATATTAGTATATATATATTATACTATATATTATTATATATATATATATATTATATAACATAATGCGGACTGGGTTTTCCACACCCTATCAAATTGGTTTGTAATTCCGACAGCCTCCATTCTAATCACACCCTTTCTTTCTCTCCCCCCCAGCACCCTCCCCCCCCCACCTTTCCTTGTCATCTGGCCCCTGGCTCTCAAACACTTTAACACCTACCATACTAAAGTACATACTGTTTTTTTTTGTTTTTTTTCTCTACACTAATTTTAGCATTGATCCTTTCGTTATCAATATTGCTTGACCTGAAAAATAGAGGAGAACTCTCGAAAGCTTGTCCTTGACATAACATTGTTAGTCCAATAAAAACGTATCACCTAATACTGGAGACTCTTTTATTCTGCACTATCGCAACTGGACAACAAACGGCTTTTTCTGCTTTATATATATACATATAATATACATACACTGTATACACCACACCCACACAAAACACAATACGGGTATATATGTATTGTGTGGGCATACATTATAATTATATAATAACCGCCTTGTTGACAACAATTTAGATGAATACGATCCACTATCAGATCAGAAAAAACGTAACGTTGTATAATATGTTATGTTTGTGCACACACACATACATAATACACCGAATTGTTTTTTTGTAAACTTCTGTATATTGGATAGTTCATCATCATTTGTTTTTTGCGATAACAAAAAAAAACCGGCTGTACAACTCATCCTCCAGTTGATTGGGATGCAATAGTCCCCCCCCCCTCCCCTGGAGAGAATGTCCAGCCCCTGTGTAAGCCCAATTCAGGGCCCCCCCCCCCCCCCCCCCCCCACCCACTGCTTTAATTACCCTTCTGGGAAATTCACTCTGCGCTGGGTCGCCATCGCGCTTGGCCTCGATCACGGCCATACTTGGGCCACGGCCCAGCCTCCCCAATTGCCGCATGGAGAAACCTGAATCTCGCCCCATCTGCATGTTCGAGTCGAGCGGGAGTGTTAAATGAAGTGTTAAATCAACCCATTTGTGTTTTTAACTTTATTCCATTGTGAGCTCCTGTTTCCCGGCTGGCACTCAGAGAGAGAGAGAGCGGTGTGTTCCTAATCCTTTCAGCGGAGCGAAATTAAATGGCGCATTCATTGTTCTTGAAAAACTTAATTGCAAAACGCGTAGGCATCCCCATGGATATGCCCTCGGAAACGATAGTACCCTTTGTCATACAAAAAACGCATCTAGTAAATACAGTATTGTATAAATGCTGCAGGGTGAATCTGGTGCCCAAGGAGGAAGAGACAGTTTGTTCTGAAACGCGTTGGGAAGGGATACGGTGAAACACTGCAGCATTTTCCCTTCTGTCAATGTATCTACTCTTGGTGCAGACTGCATGTGAGTTTATTTCTCCTTTTTGTTGTTTCCTACATTATGTTGTTGTTCTTCTTGTAGTTTGACAACCTGGATGGGGATATCCAGGATCGGTATCACTCTTATTCTCTGACACCCTGTGTGATACTCCCTGGCGAGTGCACGTGTGTCCCATCGTTTTTACTGACGTAAAAAGAAGTCTCAGCGAGGGCAGATGAAGGACAGCATCAAATCCACCTCGTTCTTGACAATGACATTGGGGGGGTGGATATCCTCAGGCAGCCTGTGGCAGGAAGTCATCTGCCAGACATCCAGTATGGTCACCGGCAACTTGGAGAACATGGCCCTCATCACCGTTTCCAGCTGCCAGGACAGCCAGTCACTGCCATGGGCAAAGCGGTACCCGGTGTTGGCCGATTTGATGAGGACCTTGGTCTCAGGGCTGCGTTCCAGTAACCGAGTGACGGCACCTCGCAGCCCGCGCATCCTTCGCACGTACATTCCTATGGGGTAGGAGAGGAAGTGCGACCAGCAGGTTATCACAATGACCGTCCCCTTGCGGTCTCCCAATCGGTCCAGCTCCGATGCCATGTAGCGCAGTTCGTGTATCCACGTGCGCTGCATGCGCAGCGGCTTCTGATGTGCCCTCCATTGGACCAGGTAATTATGTTCTGCGTCGGTCGCCAGCAGAGGACCTGGATGGTACGTCACATGGAGGTCTATCTTCTGGAGAGCTGGATGTGTGGGGAGTGAGAGGAGATAAAGATTAAGGGTCAGATTCACTAAACAGTGTTACTCCAATCCTCCAGCGTGGCTTAATAAATATAGTGTTTATGGTCTATATACAAGTGAAAGGGTTGTAAGGTATTTTTCCAGCAAAAAGAGTATGGAGTAACACCACCATTTACTAAACATAGCCCAACTCATTGAACACAATAGGATTCATTCTTTGAGACACTTTGTGCACTTTGTTTGGTCGAAAAATGGCATCACCTCTGACTTGATACATAACCCCCCCTAGACACATCCATTCGGATGCATGGACACCGGGCACAACGACCCGAGGCGACACAGGAAGTCCGTCCTTCTGCAACCTAAACTGCTATGTTATGAAAGGTCCCTGCTTTAATAACCCCAATACGTGGGGAGTAGGACAATGGCGTTAAAGACGTACATAAGAAGCAGAGAAGGGCACAATGCCCTAAAAAATAAGAATGTTAAGAAGACCTGAAGTGTCCATCTCAAGTTCTGTGACAATCCTTTTGGGTCTTCTCAGGGGATGCATTTAATGGTGCAGTCCCACCTACAGGACAAGCTGAATCTCTTAGGGGCTTCTGAACGGGGGAGGGGTTGTCAATCAAGTGTTTTCGTTCCCCTTATCCCACCCTGTCAGAGAGCCAATAAAGGTAAGATAGGGAGGGGGGGTTCTGGCTGTACAAGCACATTCTGACGTCACACAGCGACATCACACAGTGACATCACACAGTGACATCACAAAACAGGGAGAAGCCAGAGGAAATGAAACCCCCCAAAGTCTCACTTTAGAAAATAAACTAAAATTACTTATCGGTATTGGATTTGGGAAGAACGGTATTAATTACCCAGAAGAGACCACCTTAAACCAGGGGTCTCAAACTCAGTCCTCAAGGGCCACCACCAGGACGGCTTTTATGGATATCCCCGCTTCAGCACAGGTGGTACAGTCTTTGACTGAGCCAGTAATTGAGCTACCTGTGCTGAATCAGGGATATCCATAAAAGCCGGCCTGTTTGGTGGCCCTTGAGGACTGAGTTGGAGACGCCTGCCTTAACCAATCTAATCTTCTAGGAAACAAAGTTTCTTTTAGTTACTGTACCTAGGAGTTCTTTATTGGGTTAATAATAATAGCATGTTCTTGTGTAGCGCTGCTAGTTGTACGTAATGTGTCACAGAGACATTTTGCAGACACAGTCCCTGCCTTGTGGAGCTTACAATCAATTTTTTGGTGCCTGAGGTGCCCTCTCCTCTTCGTTCTCTCCTCGTTCTCCTCATTCTCCTCCTCTCTCCCCCTCTCTCTCTCCTCCTCTCTCTCCTCCTCTCTCTCCTCCGCTCTTTCCTCCTCTCTCCCTCCTCCTCTCTCTCTCCTCCTCTCTCTCTCCTCCTCTCTCTCTCCTCCCCTCTCCCTCTGCCTCTCTCTCTCCCCCTCTCTCTCTCCCCCCCCCCCCCTCCCCTCCTCCCCCCCCCCCCTCTCTCTCTCTCTCTCTCTCTCTCTCTCTCTCTCTCTCCCTCCCTCTCTCCATCTTGTTCTCCTCCTCGTTCTCCTCATTCTCCTCCTCTCTCCCCTCCTCTCTCTCCTCCTCTCTCTCTCCTCTTCTCTCTCCTCCTCTCTCTCCTCCTCTCTCTCCTCCTCCCTCCTCCTCTCTCCATCCTCCTCTCTCTCTCCTCTCTCTCTCTCTCCCCCTCTCTCTCTCCTCCTCTCTCCCTCCTCCTCTCTCTCTCCCCCTCTCCTACTCTCTGTCCCCCTCTCTCTCTCCTCAGAATTTGACAAAGGTTGAATGCAATGGACACACTGTATGTCTTTTATTTCCAACCTAACCTTCTATGTGACTGCATTATGTTGCACAAAGACATGCAGGTGGGAGTGGATAGAAACAGACAAGCGGGTGTACAGCATGTGTCTACGTCACTTACAGGGCACAAAATCTACCAGACATTCCCACCACTGTCGTAGTGTAGAATCCCCAAACATGTAGACGACCTTCCCAGACAGACAGGCCGTCACATTGGATGGGTCATTGAAATGCTGGTTTGTGCAGACCCGGGACTCCCACTGATCCTGGAAGTAGAACCCTGAAGGGTCTGGATTCTTCAGGCTGGGGGTGCACACGCCCCTTGTATCTGAAACACAAGCCCTCTCCGTATAAACAGATCTGCAGAACATCAAGTTAGCATTTCGATCGGTCCTGGGGAAGTGAAGGTTGGTTAAAGGTTGTGATATTCCTCCAGAGTACCGATCCTTCATGGCATTCATTGAACGCCATAAGGGCACTCAAATGGTCAATTTTCCCTACAAATATAAAAAAAGGTACATTTATTGGGAACCAAAAGATACCAGAACAAGTTCTGGATAACCGCCCAATATAAAAAATGTGATCCAATGGGAATCCAATTGAGGGGTGAATACCACCTGAATGGAACCCTATGAGTTGACATCCATTCAGACAGCTTTCACTCCTCCATTGGACCCCCCCTAGAATATGAGCTAAAGAGGCATCACATTCATTGATCACCATAGGGACACCAAATAGTTAATGGACCGACATGGGACTTAATCTACTGTATATACGATGTCATGAGGTCTGCTGTATTTTCAACACAGTGATAAGTAATGGGATTTCTCAGGGTGCGTAGGGTTCAGCCCAATAACCAGATAACCCAATGGAACTTTCTCAACACCCTGAGGGCCGAAACCACTCACCGTTGTCGAGGTTATTTTGTGGTAGAACATTCAGTGGTCTCAACTTTGATGGAATTACCTGGTCTGTCAGAGACCTACAAGAGGTGGAAAAAAAGCTGCATTTGACACTGTGAAACCATTTAAAGAAAACTATTTAGGGCCATGGTTGTTTTTCAAGGGTTCCCTCTTTTAAATGCAATTATTTCACAAGGCCAGTCAATGTTATACATTATATTTAGGCATGGAGGGAACCAGACTAGATGGAAGTAATAAGTAATTCTACGTACATTCTGTATAGAAAAGTTTGGAATAGCGACCCACGTGTATATGCACGTAGCCACGCCTTTTGGATCAGTTTCTGGAGAAAAAAGGTGCACAACCAACGAGCCAAAAAATATATGTGATCAAGGAGTGATTCCCATTAAAATCAATTTATTGCTAAGGGATAAAAAATGCACCTACACGTTTCGAGCCGTTGCTCTTTATCAAGGTGTGGAGACTGATACATCTGCACCGCCCCGTACGAATACATCTGTGTCGCCCCAAAGGCGGACAGCCTGATGGGGCTCACCTCGAGCTGCTCCGCTCTGCACAGGACCAGCGTGCTAAGAGTTAACATTTGCTTGTACTTTGTGGAACGTCATCCCCACCCACTGGAATGTTAATGAGCCGAGGGGACAAAGAACTTTGTATTCGCAGCTACATTCAACCTGAACTCCTTCAGTGTACATCTGCATCTCACCAAAGGTAGACAGCCTTTGGCGCAGCAAAAGGGAAGCCAAAGGGTGTTAGCCGTTTGCTGCAGTTCGGTAATGTTAAAGCTGCTCTAGTTTCAATCTGAAACTCTCCAGACCTTTATCCCCTGTATCTAATTTTCCAACTCTATCTATCCGGGAAATGTCTGTGAATTGACTGTATAGCTCTGTTCTTTTAATGTAACCGTGTATTGTTATAACTCTGTGCCCAGGACATACTTGAAAACGAGAGGTAACTCTCGATGTATTACTTCCGGGTAAAACATTTTTATATAAATAAATAAAAGATCGACGAAATTCTGCGGCTGAAATGAACTGACCAATCCGGGACGGATTCTAATTCTGGCCAAAGTTTCACCCAATCTCTACTGCGAAAATGGAGAAAAAAAAATGCTTCTCCTACAGGTGAGAAGTTCTGGAACGTCTTCTCATGTGGAAAACTTGATAGGTCTCCAAGAACCGTCCCGCGCCCTGTACAGGATTTCCGGCTACATGTGGATATAGCTACAAAATATTCCTATTGCTCCATATACAGATGTAGCAGCGCTTACCGTTTTCAGCGCTGTGGTCGCGGGCAGTCGCTTATACATGCCAATTGCAGCCGGGGCAGGATTAATATTGAGGGGGGGGGGGGTCCTGTTAAAAAGAATGGACCCCCCCTCTGCAGCTCCATCATGGCTACCAGCTACCCAAGCGCCGCGTTTGTTCGGTATTTTCGTCACGGTACAGAAAACAGCTGTAACTGCTTATCCCTAACTCTCTATAGTTTAATGACACTTCTCCTACCACCTCTATTACTCCATATAACTGCTTCCTAAAACTCCTTTTGTCCCAAATGATAATTCCCTACAACGCCTACCTTTATCCATTTCCCTAAAACTGCTCCCTCTAACTTCTCCCTAATTCCTTGTATTGATCTTTACAGCTACCAATAATTCCCACCTTTACCACTACTAATACTCCTTTTCAAGCTGCAGACCAAGCAATATCCCACATGTGTATTTTTTAAAATAAATCAGTTCTGTGCGAAGAGACTGTACTTGTAGCATTTTTTTTAAAAACAACGCTAAATGACATTAATAATGTATTATACTGTAACAAGCATTTTTTGTTTCTCTAGCAACCATTTACAAAGTCACATCCCCTCCCTCTTCTGAAACAGGCTCTGGCACGCCCCTTTTTGAACCCTGCCCTCTCTCTAGCAGTGCACCAATTGTATCTAGTGACTGCCAGGTCACATGATCTTCCCCACAGAACTTTGCATCTTGGGTCCTCTTCTGCTGCACTGACAGCCATTTAGTGAACCCCCGAGCCGAATCTTTGCCGATTGATCTCAGGAGAACGGATTGATCAGCAACTTAGCTAATTACATATCACTGTTGTATTGATGCACATATTAACGGGGGGGAAAAGGCAGCTTGGACTGCTACTTTAACCACTGATTTGAATTCATCCACTAGCTCTCTATTCCTCCATATTACCTGTCCCAAACCTCTTCCGTTTGCTCCATACAACATCTCTGCTAAATCCTCCCCAAGTCCCCATAATGGTCCATATCACCGCTCCCTAAAAATCCTCCCTAACTCTTATTGCTCCATATAATCTGTCTGGTAACATCTCCATCACTCCTCCCATTGCTCAATGTAATACCTCGCTATAATTAATCCCATTACTCTATATAAACCCCCTAACTCCTCCATTTGATCCACATAACCTCTGCCTACCACTCCTCTTATTGCCCCATATAGCTGTATCCCAACTTCTCCTATTACTCCATATAAGCCCTACCTATATCTCCTCCTATTGCTCCATATAACCCTCCCTATAACTCCTACCTAGCTCATCTAATTGCTCTATAACGGTTCTCCCCATCATATGTTGCACCCAGAGACATGAACACCAGCAGTGGACCCATACCCATCTCTCTGAGATAAAGGTTGAATAATTAATAGGGAGGGGATTTGTCTATTAGTTACATTTTCAGGAACACGTTTTCCTCTTTGGATAGGATGTTGCGGTTGCCACCAGATGAGTGCTCACGGTACGAGTCACATGGGAGGTTCTTTGGCCGGACACAGACCCACTTCTCGCCACTGACTGGGTCAGGATATTCACAGACATTGCGTCCTGGGAGGTCAAAATTGCATTCCATCACCTCACGGGTCCCATTCAGTTCAAAATACCCATGGAAGAATACCTGGGTAAAAGATGCAGTACAGTGAGATACAGGTGTAGTAGACTATATTGTCCCATGTAGAAGAACAATACCGCCACTGAATCTTATGGAAACTCTGTGATATCTTTCATTTTAACGGTACATGTTGCGTTATCTGGGGGAATGATAAAGAGAAACAATGTCTTCAAAGTACAGGTCTCCTCTCAGACAGAGATACACAGCAGAACTCAACTCACACGTTCATAACACAATTCTCAATTTAATGTGACAGCAAAGAAAAGCGGAGAGACAAAGTTTCAAGTCCCATATGGATCTTTCACCAGGTGATATCAGCTCCATATGGGACCTGAAACGTGGTCTTTCCACTGTTCTACAATAAGTGGAGAACTTCATTATGAACTTGTAAGTAGAGCTCTGCTTTGTATCTCTGTCTGAGAGGAGACCTGCCCTGTGTATCTCTGTCTGAGAGGAGACCTGCCCTGCGTATCTCTGTCTGAGAGGAGACCTGCCCTGTGTATCTCTGTCTGAGAGGAGACCTGCCCTGTGTATCTCTGTCTGAGAGGAGACCTGCCCTGCGTGTCTCTGTCTGAGAGGAGACCTGCCCTGTGTGTCTCTGTCTGAGAGGAGACCTGCACTCTGTATCTCTGTCCTAGAGGGACCTGCACTGTGTATCTCTGTCCTGGAGGAGACCTGCCCTGTTTATCTCTGTCTGAGAGGAGACCTATACTGTGTATCTCTGTCCCAGAGGAGACCTGCACTGCGTATCTCTGTCTGAGAAGAGACCTGCCCTGTATATCTCTGTCTGAGAGGAGACCTGCCGTGTGCATATCTCTGTCTGAGAGGAGACCTGCCCTGCGTATCTCTGTCTGAGAGGATACCTGCCCTGTGTATCTCTGTCTGAGAGGAGACCTGCACTATGTATCTCTGTCTGAGAGGAGACCTGCCCTGTGTATCTCTGTCTGAGAGGAAACATGCCCTGTGTATCTCTGTCTGAAAGGAGACCTGCCCTGTGTATCTCTGTCTGAGAGGAGACCTGCCCGTGGTGATCTCTGTCGAGAGGAAACCTGCCTGATGTATCTCGTCTGAGAGGAGACCTGCCCTGTGTGTTTCTGTCTGAGAGGAGACTTGTCCTGTGTGTCTCTGTCTGAGAGGAGACCTGCCCTGTGTGTCTCTGTCTGAGAGGAGACCTGCCCTGTGTATCTCTGTCTGAGAGGAGACCTGCACTATGTATCTCTGTCTGAGGGGAGACCTGCCCTGTGTATCTCTGTCTGAGAGGAGACCTGCACTGTGTATCTCTGTCTGAGAGGAGACCTGCCCTGTGTGTCTCTGTCTGAGAGGAGACCTGCCCTGTGTGTCTCTGTCTGAGAGGAGACCTGCCCTGTGTGTCTCTGTCTGAGAGGAGACCTGCCCTTTGTGTCTCTTTCTGAGAGGAGACCTGCCCTGTGTATCTCTGTCTGAGAGGAGACCTGCACTATGTATCTCTGTCTGAGAGGAGACCTGCCCTGTGTATCTCTGTCTGAGAGGAGACCTGCACTGTGTAACTCTGTCTGAGAGGAGACCTGCCCTGTGTGTCTCTGGCTGAGAGGAGACCTGTCCTGTGTGTCTCTGTCTGAGAGGAGACCTGCCCTGTGTGTCTCTGTCTGAGAGGAGACCTGCACTTTGAGGAAATTGTTTGTCTATGTTGTCTTGGCTGCACCCACAGGAGTCTCCTCACCTGAAACTGTTTTCCCCCACTTTGGAACTGAAATGATAAAGTGGAAACTTCCCCATCATGAAAGTAGAGTGTGTATACAAACATTAATAAACAGATAAAGCAAATCAAAACATATATTGTAACCAACATAACCCCCTTATTTCACGGTATTATTTCACGGTATATCACAAAGTTTCCATAGGTTTAATAGCAATGTGGTAACAATAGTAACACACCATATCTCACTGTGTGCTACCACAGCTCAAGGGGACAGTGAAGCCTTCTACATTAGTCATGGCTCTTTTCCTTACAGGAAGTATTGCTTTTCTGTTCAGATTGTGTTCACTGTCCCTGGAAAACGGTGAATGCTATCTCTCCTTGAAGCGAACAATAGTGACACGATATTCATCTCTGTGTGTCATAGCGGTCACTAGGGTGACAGCCCTTGAGATGTCCTATAGATGTCCTAAGGGCACATAACAGATGAAGCCATCTTCATTGCTCTCAATGGTGAATTTTGGTGGGACAAGTTGTGACTGCCATTAAACTTTGTGGATTCTCTGTGATATTCTGAGCTGGGATATGTGTGATCGCTAAGAACAATAAGCCTGAGTACAACCGTAAACTATTCAATTGTGTGCTCTGTTTCTATAAAAAAAAATAATAATATTGGTTTCAGGATCCGTCTATTACTGTATTACCTTGTCTGGACGAGAGTCCCTCTTCTCATGCAGGATGGAGATGGCCTCGCTGGAATGGATGAGTCTAACTGAGATCAGTGTCTCCCCGGGCCACACCAGAAGGAATGAGGCTGTGTAGGTACCATTGTAATGGTCTATGACAGAGCCACTCACTCCAGCTTTCAGCTTCGGGGAGTGAAGCTTGGCCTGGAATAAATCCCCCCCATAAGTCTTCGGCCGACTTTTGTGGTCCCTGGCTGTGATCAGGACCTCCAGCTTCTCCCCTACAGTATAAGTGGTGCGTGGAAGCAGCAACACGTAGTGGCAGGACTTAGGATTTGTGGAGAACTCAAAAGTCCTGCGGGCTGGTGGCAACGGCCATGCAATCATCTTCAACAGAGTCTGGAGCTCCTCGTCTATATGCATGGTAGATGGCAGAACGGCAGAATTCTTTGTGGAACATGTATGTCGACGGTAATTAGGTGGGTACTTTTTTGACACAGAATCTGACCCTATAAACCTGTATAAAAACTAAAAAAAACCCTACAGTAGGTTACATTTGGGTTAGGAAGCAGATTACAAAGCCAAGATACAGTATGACTATTCATGTGTCTACAGGCCTTTCAATAACATTCCTTTTTCATATGGTCCCATTTTCAGTACTAACTAACGAGGAGTCTTGTATTTACAATACACACTTGCACTGCTAACCCCACACTACTCTCTTACAGACAGCTGCACAAGGACTAGAAGTGTTACTGCTCAGAGATATCTCAGTGCAGATGTAGATTGGTGTTCCACTGAGGGTACAGTAAAGCGGGCATATCGAAAAAGGATAGGAAAAGATGCCCTTTTAGCTGTGCGCGCACAGAGGTATTCTATGTATACACAATACGAAAAATATGTAAAAATGAAACTTACACATATACACACACACACAAAGCTTTATTCAACTTACCCACATACACACACACACACACACACAAAGCTTTATTCAACTTATATATATAAAATCGGAAACAGGGCACGCACAAACACAAAATAAAAAATAAGGGTAAAGGGAGGGTGCATACTGTCCAAAAAGATACAGAAAAAAAAGAAAAAAGGGGCAGGCACGCCTATATGCAAAAAAGTGACTTTTATTGACTCAACATATATATATATATATATATATATATATATATATATATATATATACAGTGTTCGACAAACCTATACATTTGCTCGCCCCGGGCGAGTGGATTTAACCCCCGGGCGAGTAAATATTGGCCCAAGCAGCACACGTTTGGTACTAGGTGGCGAGTAGATTTTTTTGTGATTTGTCAACCACTGTATATATATATAGATCAGAATAAATTAGTTCTTCAGTATTAGGTGGGAGGAATAAACTTTTGATATTGCTTACAGTATACCAGAGTGCTACTTCTTGGACTTCTTTTTATCTTGCTTCTTTCATATAATTCTCTGCCCTGTAGCACCACTGACGCACCTACTAGTGCATATGTATATATATATATCAGTTATTTGGTTACTCACATTGTGCTGTCCTGTGGATGCGGGATCTACCTTTTTCTCTCAATTAACATATATATATACACACACAGTGGTCGACAAATCACCAAAAAATCTACTCGCCCAACAAAAAAATCTACTCGCCACCTAGTACCAAACGTGTTATGCCTGGGCCAATAGTAGCTCGCCACGATGTTAAATCCACTCGCCCGGGGCGTGCAAATGTATAGGTTTGTCGAACACTGTATATATATATATGTGTCTGTCTGCCTGTCTCTGTCTGTCTCTGTCTGTCCCTGCCTGTCTCTGTCTGTCTCTGTCTGTCTCTGTCTGTCTCTGTCTGTCTCTGTTTGTCTCTGCCTGTCTCTGCCTGTCTCTGCCTATGTCTGTCTCTTTTAAGTGGTTTAAATGCCGGATTTCTAGTAATCAGGACAAAATCCGTTGGTGGATTCCTCGGGATCCGGCGGATTAGCTTTAGTGCTGATTAACGAATAGTTAATACAAGTTCAGCAAATCCGGCAAAATTGTCCTTCAACAAAACCCAAAATAATAACAAAAAACACGAGCAAGTAATGATGTAACGATGTAACGATGTAACGGTGTAACGGTGTAACGGTGTAACGTGTAACGGTGTAACGATGTAACGGTGTAACGTGTAACGATGTAACGGTGTAACGCTGTAACGGTGTAACGGTGTAACGGTGTAACGGTGTAACGGTGTAACGCTGTAACGCTGTAACGGTGTAACGCTGTAACGGTGTAACGGTGTAACGGTGTAACGCTGTACCGGTGTAACGGTGTAACGGTGTAACGGTGTAACGCTGTAACGGTGTAACGGTGTAACGCTGTAACGGTGTAACGGTGTAACGGTGTAACGCTGTAACGCTGTAACGGTGTAACGGTGTAACGGTGTAACGGTGTAACGGTGTAACGGTGTAACGGTGTAACGGTGTAACGGTGTAACGGTGTAACGGTGTAACGGTGTAACGGTGTAACGCTGTAACGCTGTAACGGTGTAACGGTGTAACGGTGTAACGGTGTAACGGTGTAACGCTGTAACGGTGTAACGGTGTAACGCTGTAACGGTGTAACGCTGTAACGCTGTAACGGTGTAACGGTGTAACGCTGTAACGCTGTAACGGTGTAACGGTGTAACGGTGTAACGGTGTAACGGTGTAACGCTGTAACGCTGTAACGTGCACCACACACACTCCATTCTCACCCCTCTTACACCAACACTCAATTTCAAACAAACACAACAATTCTCCTTCCCCCCCCACACACACTCTCAATTCCCCCCCCCCCCACACACACACACCCACTCCATTCCCCCCACCACCACGCACACACACTCAATTACTCCCCCAGTGCACACACACTCAATTACTCCCCTAATGCACACACACTCAATCCCCCCCCACACAGGCATTCAGGCCCCCACACACAACACACACACCAGCACATCTCATCCCCCCCACCACAACACACAACACACACACACTCACTCAATTCAACCCACACACACAATCCCCCCATACACACAACACAACCAATTTCTCTCCATACACACACATTCAATTCCCCCACATACACACTCAATTGCCCCCCACTCACTCAATCCCCCCACACCACAAAACCCAAGTTCCCCCCCACACAACACTCAATTTCCTCTCTCCCACACTCACACTCAACTTCCCCACCACACCTCACTCCCACCCCCTCCCACACACCCTCGTCGCAATCCCCCGACCCCCAATCACACACCACTCCTTCTGTTCCCTTAAATTCATTTTATTAATTTTTTTAGCTACCCCGCCCTTCATTTCTGGTTAGCTGTGCACCGCCATTGGTTTTTCCCTGCGTGGATATATATTTTACATGCTGCCGTACTATGTAGACACAATAGAGTATTTATTTTATTACTTACAGGTACAGCATTCCCCTTAGTTTTATTCCACCCCAATAAAGATAAACCCGTGACATCAACTAAAGGGCAGCCGCCCGCGGAGAATACACCTATCACTTCTCTGCTCATCGCGTTACCAACTAAAAAAAAAAACCTGTTTCAATTACTTACAGGCGTCAGACATGGTAAGAAATGTATTTTTCATCTGTGTGTACCACTTACGCAGGTCCCGTCATTTCAATGATTTGCTTCTGAGACGGATCGGCCTTTTAAGAATCCACTAAGCCAGCTTACTGCACAGTACATTACAAAATGCATCTTCTGTAACTAACTCTCCTATTTACGTCATGGAAAAGGTGCTATGTATATTGTGGCTGATAGCAGGTTCCAAAGTGCACGTCGGAATTTTTCACTAGTTAACCTGCCAATGTTAAATATTTATGCAGCTCTGGGCTGTGTTCATGTCATGCTTCTGCACTGTAAACTTAGGTATTGCTTTGAATGCAGAGAAAAGGCATGCATGTCAATAAATGGGAGTGGAGGGGTAGAACGTGTATGTGAGCCCTTTGTGGGTTTCAACTTGTGCTGTAATCTTCTAAAGACTGCGAGACAAGTGGCGATATTAAGTTACTACTGCAGGAGAAGATGGAAGAAATTTAGCAGGTGAGGGGACTCAGAGCATACTGTCCCACACTCAGTCCCTCCTACACCCCCATTTTGTGACCAAGCACGCCATCTACCGCACTTATTCCCTTCACCTGTTGTCTCTGTACGTTCCCCTAAACCTCTTAGATTGTAAGCTTTTCGGGGCAGGGATTTCCTTTCCTATGTCTGATTTTGCTGCACTTATTTAATATTATAATTCCCTGTATCTTTGTGAAGCGCTGAGTACACTTTTGAGCTATATAAATAAAGACATACAATTGTCACAGAGCTACCTGCACTGCAGTGTGAAGGGACTCTCTGACAATGACTGTCACAGAGCTACAAATGTACTGCAGGTAAAGGGACTCTGCATGATTGTCACAGGAGCTACCTGTACGGCATAGGTGAAGGGACTGTGCATGATTGTCAAAGAGCTAGCCTGTATGGCGGGGAAGGGATCTCTGCATGATTGTCAAGGAGCAACTGTACTGTAGGTGAGGGAATTCTTGTAATGATTGTCAAACTGCTACTGTCAGTGTTCTGCAGATGAAGGGACTGAATGATTTCACAAGTGCTAACCTGCACTGCAGGTGAAGGGACCTGAATAATTATCACTAAGTAGCTACCTGTTCTGCTAGGTGAGGGGACTCTGAATTATTATTAAACTCTGTACTGCAGGTTAGGGGACTCTGATTATTTAACCGGTACTGCAGGTGAGGACTCTGAACGATTATCACAGTGCTACCTGTACTGCAGGTGAGGGGACTCTGAACGATTATCACAGTGCTACCTGACTGGCAGGTGAGGGGACTCTGAACGATTATCACAGGTGCTACCTGTACTGCAGGTGAGGGGACTCTGACCGATATCATCAGTGCTACCTGTACTGCAGGTGAGGGGACTCTGAATGATTATCACAGTCTACCTGTACTGCAGGTGTGAGGGGACTCTGACGATTATCACAGTGCTACCGGTACTGAGCAGGTGAGGGGACTCTGAACGATTCACACAGTGCAATGTTACTGCAGGTGGGGACTCTGACGATTATCACAGTGCTACCTGTAACTGGGGCTAGGTTAGGGGACTCTGAACGATTATCACAGTGCTACCTGTACTGCAGGTGAGGGGACTCTGAAACGATTACAAATGCTCCCTTGTACTGCTAAGTGGGGGACTCTGAACGATATCTACAGTGCTACTGTACTTATATATATATATATATATATATATATATATATATATATATATACATACATACATGTGCATGTGTGTGTGCATGTCGAGGTCATCACGCAGCGACGCAGGATCATGACGACGATACCAGGAAGTTGCTGTTCCCACTCCACGAGGGCTCCATGATATACCTCCTAGGATAAGTTTTCTTTTTCCACCCTATGGGGCCCAGGCTGGGTGTTACTGTTTAGCCGTATCCTCGGTGCTACTGGGCCGCTTTGTCATGTCCTTCTCTGCCTTCCTCTTTCTTTTGGAGTGACAGAGAGTGGGGAGGTTATTTGGGGTGTCTGTATGGGGGGTTTCCCCCGTGTTGATGGGTGCTTTTGAGAAGAGGAATGACTGATCTTGTGATCCTTCCCCTTTCTCTATGTATGTGTTAAATGCCCTTGTGATATTATTACATTATTTAGCATTATTACTAATTTTGCTTGTTTCGTTTGTTTCCTTTGTATCCCTTGCATCCTGCGCCCTTTTTTTTGTGTTCTATGTTTCTAAGTGACCCCGATGATCGCGGGAAATAGGAGCAGCGGCGTGCCCTTACCAACACATTCGGGGAGAGTCTTTGGGGATAGCACGCACTCAACCTTCTATCTCTACCTTACTTTAAATAACTCTTTCCTTTACTGTGGGAGAAATCTCCTCTCCTCCAATCTCAAGGGGAGGCCCTATTTCATTTGCATGGACATTGGGGTCAAAGTCCTTTGTATTCACCCGGCATATATTTTTTAAATAGTATCATATCCCATCTTAAGTACCTCTTTTCTAATGTCAACAGCAAAAATTACCTTTAGTAATTCCTATAACTCTTTGTTAGCCAAATCAGCTGCAGAATGTCAGAAACATAACATTCTGATGACCATGGACCCTTGTGTTTTAATTTACAAACATAGTATTTTCTCATTGCTTAAAATATATGTCTATTACTCTATTTGCTCCTGTTAATAAGTCTTCCCAATTCCGCCTTGATATCTTGATTCCTCAGACTGTATATTAAAGGGTTCAACAATGGAGTGAATACAGCATGCAGAAGGGATATGAACTTGTTGACATTCAGTGACTGACCGTGGGCTGGAATCATGTATTTAGCAATCAATGTCCCGTAAAATGTTCCTACAACAGTCAGGTGGGAGCTGCAGGTGGAGAAGGCTTTCTGCCTGCCAGTGGTGGAGGAGATGCTGAAGATGGTGATGAAGATACAGACGTACGTCACAATGATGAACACACACGGGAAGATAAAAATAGGGGTGGAGAACACAAGGAGTTCCAGTTCCACTGTGGAGGTGTCTGAGCAAGAGAGCTTCAGAAGAGGAGAAAGGTCACAAAAGAAATGGTCAATGACAGAAGGGCCACAAAATATTAACACTGATATAGAAATAGCTGAAATTAATGGAAGCATATAACCCAAAAGCCATGACCAAACAACCATATGGACGCAAAGTCGCAGGACCATAATGGAGGCATAACGCAATGGATTACAGATGGCCAGATATCGATCATAAGACATCACTCCAAGAAGGAAGCACTCAGTAATAGTTGACCCGCTAAAAAAGTAGAATTGGGTTATGCACCCGGGAACTGATATTCTGCTCCCTTCTTCAATTATGACATGAAGCATGTTAGGAACAGTAATAGTGATTAGAAAGATGTCGGCTAAGGACAGGTTGCAGAGGAAGAAATACATGGGAGATTGAAGTTGGCGACCACTGAACACGATGGCTATGATGACAAGATTTCCAAGTAGGGTGGCAAGGAAAACAATTGAGAAGAATACGAAGAGCGGGATCTTGAGAAGGTGACGACTTTCAAATCCCACAAGAAAGAATTCGGAGATCATTGTCCAGTTTCCCAGGTCCATTACTGGAAGAGAAGGGATTCCTGATACTCTCTGCCTGTAATGTATCAAAGGAAAAGGGTCTTACTTTAACGTCATGACACATCAATCTTGGAAACAAGGAGTCATTTCGTGTACATTCATACAGCTGTAGAAGGCTTCATTGTCCCCTTTTGGTGTATTATGGAGGGATACAGTATAGAAACAGGGTAAACAGCAACGCAAGAAACAACTAACTCTCCAACCATCAGGGCACCATTGACCCATTAATCTTTCCATACTGTGTCATTCCATGTTTGGGGCGAAACATGTCGGCAATAGAGATACGTTAATGTTTCTGGTGTGCTTGGGTTATTCATACTTCTTAAGAACATGGTAAGTTTGTAAACTATTTTGCCTAATCACAGATAATTACCGTCTTCATTTAATAAGAGTTTGTCTAAGAAAAGCCATTCACTTTCTCAATTGTCCTAGAAGAAGATACGTTTGCCAAAGTCTTCAAGGATCCATCAAAGAGGACATGACATACTGTGAAGGTGCAATGGCCAACCCCCCAAAACGACCTGTCTGGTAAGTGGACTCTATGTGAGGCCTTAAAAAGCCGATTGGTATTTTTTTATCTGTTTATCATGTTCGTTTTTCTTTTCCTTTTTATCGACATAGGCCAAAAGCCTGCAGTAGAGTGTTTACATGACAACTCCCACTGTTAATTGCTTCACTTCACCAGGCAACACAGATTTCAGGGATTTCAGAGACACTTTATAAGAGAGACTGTCTTACCCTGAGCTTCTCAAACAAGGCTGTTTGAAGCCCGAGGTGCCATAATGTGTGAATGGTCTAAAAAAAAAAAATATATATATATACACCCCTCCGCCGGCAGCCACGGCTTTTACTGGACCACCCCTGCACCGGCAGCCATGGCTTTTACTGGACCACCCCTCCGCCGGCAGCCATGGCTTTTACTGTCCACGGAGCCGAGATGTTTTGCTTTTCTTCCCGTGGCTCAGGGAACAGTAAACATGGACATATGCTGAAGCAGAGTAAGTTGCATTGGAGTAAGTGAAGGTTAACACAGTGTTGACTTTATGTGTACGACTTCTCGCCACTCGGCTTGTTCCCAAAGAAAGGGTATCTGATTGTTTTTGTAGGCTTCCTACACCTCCTATGGGTGATGTTAATGCTTAATTTAAACTTTTGTATCTTTCTATACCTGGCTCCCTTGGCAGCTCGCTGCTGTTTTCATTTTTTTGACCACTTGGATTCCTTTACTGGCAGCTGGTCACGACATACAAAACGTCAAGAAGCTCTAGGAGTTGGTCAGGAACTATTACAGCACCCAATATCCTCCCTTTGGAACTATCTGATTGTTTCACTTGACCATCAATCCGTGTCCCTAACACATCCCCTGTACGATGAGATCCCCGAGGTTGCATTGTGCCAGTGATAGAACACGTTCTTTTTCTACAACAGAGGGGAATTTTTTTTGCACCACGGTTCCACTTTGCAGAATTATATGTAAATCTGATTCCTTCCTCATCATGAGCACGGCCTTCCCGTAACTTTCAAACTGTACCGTTGTAGAAGGTACACTACATGTTTTGGGTCCTGTAAGACCAGCTGTACCTATTAAACGGAACGCTTTTGTATGTGGTGAGCAGCATACAGTAGTTTAGGGGACTTGCTTAGACGTTCCTCCATCCAGCATGAGCAGAAGAACAACAGTGGTACTTATTTGTAGGTGCAAAATGTTGGTGGGCCTGCATATCCATGCATCAGGTGTCTCACTACATTAAGTAAGTGGGTCTAGCTATGGCCAAAAATCTATCATTTCATCATACTGTATGGGTTTAGGAATTAGGTTTCCCTAATTCCTTTGTGTCACTCCGATTCCTTCCCCCTCTTCCCTGCCTCCCCACCCTGCTCAGTTGGTTATTGTATATACACTTTGCTCGCACGGTCCCAAGTACAGCATTGTTGTAGCACTGTTTGCTTTCTCAATACAATTCAATTTGGCATACACCCAGTGTTTAATTTTCATTTATTTAGTGTGCCGGGACACATCCCTATTCTTTTGCACTTTTATTGACAACTCTTCTGTCTTTAGAACTTATGAAGGAGAAAGGCTCCTGCTTCGGGCGCCCAATTCCATCACAATATGATCATAGTTCCAAGTGTATTATGGAGAGAGTAGCTTCTCTTTGACACACATTGCATTCAATACAGTGTTACAAGGCAGAAAGATGTAGCCAAGATGATTGCACCAATGAGTTAGGGTGGGATACCCTGTGATATTAACTCCTATCAATTCTGCCATTAAACCCTATGGAAACTATAATATGCTGTGGTATAACATGATATGTTGTCTTATCAGCAGGAACAACAAAGTCTGCTACATCTGTATACAATGTTAAATAATGGTTTGATATTAATGGACCTCGTTTTAATTCACAGCACAGACTAAGGAGTCCTTAACTATACAAGATACGAAAGTGATGAGCAGTTACTTACAGATATAAGTATGTTTCGTTATGCTCAGCCATGGGAAAGAAATTCGGGTTGCTTCTTTGGAGAAGCCTTCTCCAAATCTGTATTTGCTGCGGAGGGTAAATCACAAAAAAAACTGAAGCCAGCTGCAACTGAAACGTACAGTTCTATAAAAAAAAAATCACAGTCACCAGTAATGGTCCAAAAAAGATAAGATCCCACAATTTAAAAACCCATTGAAGGTTTAAAATGATGTGATCCTCCTAGTGAGTAAAGACATTGACTCTGATAACAATGACACTGAGTATGAAGCAGGGGAGCCTGGTTCAATTCCTGGTGTCGGCTACTTGTGACTTTGGGCAAGTCACTTTATCTCCATATGCAGCAGTCACCAGAAACATAGAGTGTAAGCTCTGTGGGACAGGGATTGTGTCTGTAACATATCTATGTGCTGCGTACCACATGCCATACTGTAATTTGGAAGCACTTTGAGCCTGATTGGGAGAGAAAAGCAACATGAAATAAAGTTATTAGTATCTTTCTAATGTTATTACTTTTTAAAATATGATTCTTGTGCCAAATTGCACAATTTTAGGAGGTGGACCAAAAACACCATTTTGTTTGCAAAGTTAATGGGCAGTGATTAATACATGAAGGAACGGTATCCAACTTACCACAAGTTCAGGCGTTCTACAGCTGTCAGCATTTATAGAGGATTATAGATAATACTAATTATTATTATAACGTTTATTTGTAAAGCGCGGGATGATCAGCAATGTCAATATTTTTGGAAACAGAAGGAAGGTCTCAGTGAGGACGAAAGTCTTCTTCACAAGAAGGATGTCGTCGTTGGATTCTCTCTATATCAGGGTTACCTTTGGGGATGACCTTGAGTTTGGAGGCAACCCTTCAGCGAATGGTATCATGACCCCAAACGTTCAGCAACTTTGTCCTCCCTGCTGCACATCTTCTCACAGAGACTTGGGCAGGGCCCTGTGATGTTCCTCAGTGTCAGAGAAGGAACAGTGGAAGATGACGACAGAAAGTGGCTCTCTGTGAAAATATCTGGGTGGCTTTCTGAGATTTTCATTTCAAATGGCCGCCCGTGTTGAGCAGGCTCCACGTCTGTGGCACACTGTATAAGTCACACTGTTTATCTTCATTATTCCTTTTATTATCTTCTTACAGCAAAGAGGGAATTCCTTCTGGGACGTTTGTCCCTCCAGTGGCATGTCAAATAATTCCAAGGCAATTAGAAGTCGTAATCCCTTTAGCACGATGACATAACTTTAGCAGGATCTTTTCCATGGTCCCTTTTGACCAATGTTGACCACAGTTGTGTCCAGAACCTGGATATCTGCATTCTAGTCATTTAAATGCCACTCGCAAATAAATGAAACAATTAAAATATTTGGCTTTCATCAGCATATATAGTCTTGTTAAAATGCACCCCAATAAAAATGTGCCATTCCTTTGCAGATACTGTAAAGACAGTTTATTTATTTTTAGCTTAAAACTAAAATGTAGAATGGGTGTCCATTAAAGAGTTTATTCTACTAATGGTCTGCCACATTTTTTTTTTCCGGCAGGAAAATAAGGAGACAGTAGAGAACATGGGGGAAGATTGGCGCCCATGGAGGGTTCTGCTTCACGGCACCTTTACAGATGTAGCACGACCTGCCTTCTCCAGAACCGCGGCTGAAAAGGCAAGAAGCCGTGACTCTGGGGATAGCGCTGCCGCGACATCGCTGTGCGGGATCCATTTATCTGGATCTACCCCTGGCAGCCAAGGTATTGCGGTTGTTCCCATTGGACAATAGTGATTTGTTTAACCCTTTCACCCAAGTGGCACTGATCTTCTGGGATCACTTGGGGTGACCAGCTAGCCATCATATAGTCATCATTGTCCTCCAGTGATGAGAGCAGAAGCAGGCATGGCTTCGTTAAAGTGGTGAACACCTTCTCCCCTTCAAAAATGTGCAATAATGACATGATATTTTCTGAAATACAACATTAAAGAGTTGAAATACTCTTTTATATTATGTTTGATGTTGCATACTTGTCTCTTAACACCTTAAACAGACATCTACCCAGGGCTGCCTTGATCTCCTGGTTCCTCAGGCTGTATATGATAGGGTTGACCAATGGGGTCCCCACAATGTACAGCAGAGATAGGACCTTGTTTACATTAAATGAGTGTCCACTGGATGGAACCAAATAGACAGTAATCAGGGTCCCATAATATGTGCAAACAGCGGCTAGGTGAGAGCTGCAAGTGGAAAAGGCTTTCTGTCTATTGGTGGTGGAGGAGATCCCGAGGATGGTGATGGTGATACAGATGTATGTTACAGCGATGAAAACAAATGGAAAGAGAATCACAGGGATTGAACACAATAAAGCTTGAATTTCCACCACAGAAGTGTCCGAGCATGAAAGCTCCAGAATGGGCGCCAGATCACAGAAGAAATGGTTAATGACATTGGGTCCACAGAACTGTAACTTACTCACTAAGGTAACTAAACTCAGCGTTATTATAAAGCCTGACAACCAAGACCACATAACCAGGTGAAGACGAAGCCTGGTGTCCATGATAGATGTGTAACGCAATGGGTAACAGATGGCCAGGTACCGGTCATACGACATCACTGCAAGAAGGAAGCATTCTGTGTTTGTTAAAGCGGAGAAGATGTAGAATTGGGCCATGCAGGCAGTAAAAGACAATGTGCCTCCCTCGGCCAATATGACATAGAGCATCTCAGGGACAATATTTGTGGTGGACAAGATTTCAGATGAGGACAGGTGGCACAGAAAGAAAAACATGGGTGTGTGCAGATGGTGTTGCGTTGACACCAATGTGATGATGACAAGGTTTCCAATTAGGGATGTAATGTAAATGAACAGGAACAGGATGAAGAGCAAAATCTTCAGACTGTGAAGGTTCTGAAATCCAAGGAGCAAGAACTCCATGACCCTGGTCTCATTGTCCACTGACATTTCAAGACATTAGAACGAGTACAGAGTTTTTCTGAAAAAAAGAATGTCGGAACTTTAGTGCTGCAACATCAAAAGGAGAAAGAGGTTATTGTCACAGAGAAACCTACAGTATCAACATGTATGTATGTATGTATGTATGTATGTATGTATTTATATAGCGCCATTAATGTACATAGCACGTCACAGCAGTAATACACGTGACAATCGTATAAATAACAAATACTACAAATAACAGAACATGGGAATAAGCGCTTCAGACATAAAGAGTAACATTTAGGAATAGGAATTCCTGCTCCGAAGAGCTTACACTCTAATTGGTTGGTTGGAAGAACGTACAGAGAAGGAGGGCATTCTGGTAAGTGCGTCTGCAAGGGGCTAAGATTTATGTATGAGGTGTAAAGTATTAGCCACGAAGCTACTCATATGCTTTGTTAAGTAGGTGTGATTTAAGGTGGGTCTTAAAGGTGGATAGCTGGATATTGAAGGGAAGGGCCTTCCAGAGGTGCAGGGCAGTCAGTGAGAAAGGTTTAAGGCGGGAGAGGGCTTTAGATACAAAGGGGGTGGAGAGAAAACATCCTTGAGCAGAACGCAAGAGTCAGGATGGTGCATAGCGAGAAATTAGGGCTGAGATGTAAGGAGGTGCAGAAGAGTGTAAAGCTTTAAAAGTGAGGAGGAGAATGGAGTGCGAGATGCGGAATTTGATAGGAAGCCAGGAGAGTGATTTCAGCAGGGGAGACGCTGAGACAGATTTAGGAAAGAGTAGAGTGATTCTGGCAGCGGCGTTTAGGATAGATTGTAGAGGAGACAGGTGAGAGGCAGGAAGGCCAGACAGCAGGAGGTTACAGTAATCAAGACAGGAGAGAATGAGGGCCTGAGTCAGAGTTTTAGCAGTCGATTAACAGAGGAAAGGGCGAATCTTTGTAATATTACAGAGGAAAAAGTGACAGGTTTTAGATACGTTTTGAATGTGAGGAGAATGTGAGAGAGGTGTCGAGTGTGACCCCTAGGCAGCGTGCTTGGGCTACTGGGTGTATGACTGAACTTCCAACACTAATGTGGAAGGAGGTAGTAGGGCCAGGTTTGGGATGAAATATGAGGAGCTCTGTTTTTGCCATGTTAAGTTTAAGCCGGCGGAGGGCCATCCAGGATGATATCGCAGAAAGACATTCAGAAACTTTGGTCTTTACAGCAGGTGTAAGGTCGGGTTGAAAAGTAAATTTGTGTGTCGTCAGCATAGAGGTGATATTTGACCTCTAGAGATGTTATTAGGTCACCTACTGTAGAGAAAGTGTATACAGAGAAAAGAGGGGAGGTCCCAGGACAGAGCCCTGGGGTACCCCCACAGAGAGATCAATAGAGGAGGAGGTGTTAGCAGAAGAGACACTGAAAGTACGATGGGAGAGGTAACAGGAGATCCGGGATCGAGCTTTGTTACGAACACCAAGAGTATGGAGAATGGGAAGGAGAAGAGGGTGGTCCACGGTGTCAAATGCTGCAGAGGAGTCGAGTAATGTGAGCATCAATCTTTACACTTTAGGAAGACATAAAGAAGAAACCTGTGAGATTTGGAAAAAGCTCCAAACCCACGAAGAAGAGATCTGTGAGCATTACATGACAGCATTACAGCATGGACAGGTTTACTGCTCCAAAGGGAAGAAGGACGTTATCCACTGCCACCCTCTCCCATCTAAAAATAATAATAATAACTACTACTACTACTACTACTACTAATAATAATAATAATAATAATACCTCGCTCCTGTGCCTCCCCCTCCTCCCTCCTACTCACTTTCTTTCTTCTCCTCCTCCTCCCCCTCCTCCTCCTCTGCCATCACTACTACCTTCCCCACCGGAGCTTACCTCGTTTGAGGACTGACTTTCCGGTCATTCATTTTGGAGGTTATATCCTCTTCCCTCTTAGAGACATTATTTTTCTTTTTTATTTATAATACTATATATATAATATATCATATATATATCTATTATATACTATTCTCTATATACTCTCTCTATCTCTATACTTTTTCCTATCTCTCTATCTCTATATCTCTCTCTCTATCTCTCTCTATGCTCTCTCCTCTATCCTCTCTTTTTTTTTTTTTTTTCCCCTGCCTAATTTTTTGGGTGTACATAGTTACATGTACATAGTAGATGAGGTTGAAAAATGACGTACGCCATCAAGTTGCAACCTACAGTTTTGCCTAAATTTAGAGACGACAGATACTTTATCCTACATCCTACTACTAACTGATCCAGAGGAAGGCAAATTATCCAATGATATCTCATAAAAGGAAAATATATTCCTTCCTGACTCCAAGAATTGGCAATCAGATTAGTCCCTGGATCCACATCTTTCCCATGTATACTTACTTGGTATATCCCTGTATACCTTTCCTTTCTAAAAAAGATTCCCAACCTTTTTTTGAACAAATCTATTGTATCTGCCATCACAGTCTCCATGGGTAATGAATCCTGCAGTGTAATTGCCCTTACTGTAAAGAACCCTTTCCTTTCTTGCTGGTGAAATCTCCTTTCCTGCAACCTTTCTTCTCACTATCACGTACAAGAACATAGCTTAACTCCACTTACTGTAAATCTAGGTTGTCCATGCTGACATCAGGTGTGTAACGATAGCAGAGGGTACAGTAGCTGCTTATTCAACATATAATCTGATCAGAAGTTGCTTCCAACCTGACTACTGGGAACTGAGATATAATTGTGAATGGCTGCTGCATGGTTGTTAATATTTGTCGAACCAAAGCTTCAAAAATAGCTTCTCCATCCTAGAGCAGGACCACCCGCGGACAAACTGCGACGCTCACACACGGATACCTCTGAGAAGCTTTTATACGCCGCGTACCAACAGCAAGCACAGATTTCCGTATGAAATAATGATTGCGTTGGGAATTCCATGGAAACACAGGACATTATTAGCTCGCACAGAAATGACTTCATTCCCACAACGGTAAAAAAAAACAACGTACCCATCGTCCGCTTCGATGGATGTAGAATTACCCCCTAAGGGAGCTATTTATTGTACAAAAACCGGTGCAAGGAGAGACGTGCGGAAGGAGAAGATTACGGGAAATAACACAACATTTGAAATGGGTGAAACCTTGTTCACAATCCAGCGAGCGACAGCTCTTCGGGCAAGACACTGTATCTCCCTGGGTCCCAGAAAACACTATTAGATTGTAAGCTCTTTGGAGCAAGGACACTTTGTGCCGGCATTATTGTTTGCTTGAAGCATGTTTCAAACGGGAAATGAATGCTATAACAGCAATAAACCGGGAGGGTGGGAGTATCAGGGACGTATGTTGTATTGCTTCATATAACCTCTTCTGTCATTCCTTTTCAACTACTCCCAATACTCTGTATAACAAGTCCCTATAACTCCTCATATTACTCTGTATAACAAGTCTCTATAACTCCTCATATTACTCTGTATAACAAGTCCCTATAACTCCTCATATTACTCTGTATAACAAGTCCCTATAACTCCTCATATTCTACCTGTATAACATCTCTATAACTGCCCATATCTCTGTATAACAGTCTCTAAACTCCTCGTATTACTCTTATAACAATCCCGCCTATAACCTCATAATTACTCTGTATAACAAGTCTCTATACTCCTCATATACTCTTATAACAAGTCTCTATAACTCTTAATTACTCTTTATAACAAGTCCCTATAACTCCCACCTATCTGTCACCCTAGATAACCCTCCACTACTAACCTCCTCCCTTACTCCTACTCCCGCACGCCACGTCCCATCCTCATTTAATTCTGTATATCAAGTCCCTATAACTCCTCATATTACTCTGTATAACAAGTCCCTATAACTCCTCATATTACTCTGTATAACAAGTCCCTATAACTCCTCATATTACTCTGTATACCAAGTCCCTAACTCTCAATACTGCTGTATAACAATGCCCCTATACTCTCAATTACTGTATACAAGTCCCTATAACTCCTCATATTACTCTGTATAACAAGTCCCTATAACTCCTCATATTACTCTGTAAACACGCCCCTGTAACTCCTGCTATTTCTCCACATAAAAAGTCACCACATTTCCTCATATTACTCCATATAACAGGCCCCACAGCCCCTCTTATCAACATAACAAGTCCCTATACCTCCTACCAATACTCCGTAAGTCATTACAATCCCATAACTCCATATAAACAGGTCCCCACAACCCCTCCTATCAACATAACAAGTAGAGATGGGTGAATATTTTGGCAGATTTGATTCTGGCCCGGATGGGATATCCTGGATTACACTGTCCTCGTTTGTAAATAGGGTTGAAGAAGGGGGGGGGGGGAGGGGTCCAGATCTTAACACCCATTCATTTCAGCTCCGGAGACCACCCGCTTCCTGAGATACACTACTCTATCAGGACTCTGTCCCTCGGCTCAGGTCGGTTCTTCCACCTTCCTACCTCACCCCTGCGGGTCACTTCCTGTTTGAGACGAGCATCGTTCAACAACAAACAACCAAAAACCCAGCCGCTGTTCCCTGAGATTTACACTACTCTCACAGGACTGTGTCCCACGCATCAGGTCGGTTTCTGAGAACTGCACCTTACCCATGTCACTGGCCATTAGTACACTTTGCTCCCAGGGAACTGACACCTTAACCATGTCAACTAGCCCATTAACGACACTTTGCCCTCTTGGGATGACTGACCCCTAACCATGTCACTGCCATTAGTACCGTTCCAAAGACTAACCTCCATTACTCTTCGTCAACTCACCTAGGATGTACTGAACCCCTTAACCAATTTCACTGCCATTAGTACACTTTGGCCCCTAGGAGGGACTGGACTGACACCTTACAACTGTCACTTCTCCATTAGTAACACCTTTGCCCCATGATGAAGGAGCTGACCCCCTTACCCTATCACTGCCATCAGTACAATTTACCCCTAGGAGGGACTGAACCCTTAACCCTGTCACTGCCATTGATACGCTTTGCTCCGACGAGGGACTGATCCCTTAAACATGTCACTGCCATTAGTACACTTTGCCCCTAGGAGAGACCGACCCCATAACCATGTCACTGCCATTACCCAACTTTGCCCCTAGGAGGGGCTGACCCCTTAACCATGTCACTAGCAATTAGTACACTTTGCCCCTAGGAGGGACTAACCCCATAATCATGTCACTGCAATTAGTTAATTTGCCACTAAGAGGGACTGACCCCTTAACCATGTGACTGCCATTAGTACACTTTGCACCTAGGATAGACTGACCCCTTTAATAAGTCACTGCCATTAGTACACTTTGCCCCTAGGAGGGACTGACGCCTTAATCATGTCACTGCAATTAGTACACTTTGCTCCTAGGAGGGACTGATCCCTTAACCCTGTCACTGCCATCATACACTTTGCTCCTAGGAGGACTCACCCCTTAACCTGTCCCTGCAATTAGTACACTTTTGCCCCTAGGAGGACTGACCCCTGAACCATGTCACTCATGAGTTCACGATTAGTAACACTTTGCCCCCTATGAGGGACTGAACCCCATAATCATCCGGTAGTTAATTTTGCCACTAAAGGGACTGAGCCCCATAATTACCAGTCACTGCCACTTAGTACCACTTTGCCCCTTGGAATGGACGGAAACACTTCAATATATTCCTGCCATTAAGTACACTTTAATTCTAGGAGGGACTGGAACCTTTAACTGTCACTGCCATTAGTACACTTTGCCCCCTAGGCGAGACGGACTGACCCCTTTTAATAAGTCACTGGCCATTTACACCTTTGCCCCTAGAGGGACTGACCGTCCTATACCATGTGACTGGCCAGAGGACACTGTTCCCTAGGAGTGGACTGACTCCTTAACCTCACGCCATTAGTGACACTTCCCCTAAGAGGTAGACTGACCCCCTTCACCAGTTGACGCCATGTAGTACACTTTGAACCCTAGACAGGACTGAACCCCTTAACCATGTTCACTGGCCATTATACACTTTGCCCAGTACGAGGGACTGACGCGCCTGTAACCAGTCCTGCCATTAGTACCTTTGCCCTAGAGAGTAAACTCACCCCCTCCAACATGTCACAGCCATTCGTACACAGAGCCCTAGGAGGGACTGCCCATTAACCATGTCACTCCTGCCATTAGTACAATTTTCCGCAAGGAGGGACTGACTCCTTACACCATGTAAACCTGTCCCATTAGTACCTTTGCCCCCTAAAAGGGACTGACCCCTTTTTACCATGTGACTGCTAGACACATGTATACACTTTGCCCCTAAAGGGACGAACCCCTTACACCATGGTCACTGCACGCATCTAAACTTTTAATCTAGGAGGGAACTGAACCCTTTAAAACCATTCACTGCCCATTATTACACATGTGCCCCGTAGAGAAGACTGACCCTTTAATAAGTCACTGCCATTAGTACCCTTCTTTGGCCCCAGAGACGGGACTGAACGCCTTAACCCTGTCACTCGCCATTATTACACTTGCCCGTCGGAGGGACTGACCCTTCACCCTGTCACTGCCATTAGTACACTTTGCTCCTAGGAGGGACTGACCCCTTACCATGTCACTAGTCACTCTTATTTCCATGTAAACGTTAATTCTAGGAGGGCTCACCCTTTAACCAGGTCCTTGCCATTAGTACACATTGCCCCTAGGAGAATGACTGACCCCTTTAAAAGTCCACTGCCATTAGTACATTTGTCACTTTTGCCCCTAGGAGGGCTGACGCCTTACCCTGTCACGCTCATATAGTACACTTGCCCTAGGAGGACTGATCCCTTAAACCTGTCCACTGCCCTTGTACACTTTGCTCCTAGAGGCTGACGCCCTATAAACCCTGTCACTGCCATTAGTACACTTTGGCCCTTAGGGGGAACTGATCCCTTAACCCATGTCACTGGCCATTATACACTTTGCTCCTAGGAGGAACTCACCCCTCAACCATTGATCTCCACCAGCCATCTAGTACACCTTGCCCCTAGGAGGGACGAGACCCATTAAACCCATGTCAGCTGCCATATAGTACACTTTGTCCCTCGAGGAGCTGACTCCTTAACCACTGTCACTGCCATTAGTACACTTTGCCCCTAAAAGGGACTGACCCCTTGTACCATGACTGCCATTAGTACACTTGTTGTCCCTAAAAGGGACTGTACCCTTACCATGTCTACTGCTCATGTAGTAACTTTAATTCCTAGTAGACTGACTCCTTACATGTTCACTGCCATTAGTACACTTTGCCCCTACGTAGGGCTGACGTTCCTTAACCCTGGTCACTCTGCCATTATTACACTTGTGCTTGCCCTTATAGGAGGACTGATCCTTAACCCTGTCCTGCCATTAGTACCCTTGGTTGCCCCTTGGATGGACGACCCCTTAAATATGTCCACTGCCACTTGATTACACACTTATTATCTAGGAGGGACTGAACCTTTAATCCTGTCACTAGCCATTAGTACACTTTGGCCACATAGATGACTGACCCCCTTTAATAAGTCACTGCCCATTATTACACTTTGCCCTAGGAGGGACTGACGCCCTTAATCATGTCATGCCATATAACTTTTGCCCCTAGAGGGAACTGACTCCTTAACCATGTGACTGCCATTAGTAACACTTTGACCCTAGGGGACGGACCCCCTTAACCATATCACGACTGCCATTAGTACACTTTGCCCCCTAAGTGGGACGGCCCCCTTCACCATGTCACTGCCATTAGTACACTTTGCCCCACGAGGGACTGACCCTTAAAACCATTCACCGGGCCATTTAGTACACTTTAGCTCCTAGGAGGAACTCACCACCCTCCAACCATGTCACAAGCCATTAGTCCCTTTTGCCCCTAGAGGACTGACCCCTTAACCATGTCACTGCAAATAGTTCATTTGCCCTAAGAGGGACTGACCCTTACCCATGTCACTGCATAGTACACTTTGGCCCCTTGAACGGACACCCCTTAAACCATGTCACTGCCATTAGTCAAACTTTAATTCTAGAGAGACTGACCCTTAACCATGTCACTGCATTATAAACTTGCCCCTACGGACGACTGTCTTAAAACAACCCTGTCACCTGCCCTTAGTACACTTGCCCTTAGGAGGGACTGATCCCTTAACCAACCTGTCACTGCCATTAGTACCACTTTGCCCTTGGATGGACGCCCCCTTACATATGTTCACTGCCATTTTAGACACTTGTAATTCTAGGAGGGACTGAACCTTTAATCCTGTCACTGCCATTAGTACACTTTGCACTAGGGTAGACTGCCCCTTATAATAAGTCACTGCATTAGTACACTTTGCCCCTAGAGGGACGAACGCCTTACTCATTTCATGCATTAGTACACTTTGCCCCTAGAGGGACTGACTCCTTAACCTGTGACTGCCATTATGGACACTTTTGACCCTAGGAGGTGACGGACCCCTTAAAACCATATCATGCCATTAGTACACTTTTGCCCCTAAGTGTGCATTATGACCGCCTTCACCAGTCACTGCCATTAGTAACACTTTGCCCCTACGAGGACTGACGCCTTAACCGATGTCCACTGCCATTAGTACACCTTGCTCCTAGGAGGACTCCCCCCTCACCATGTCACAGACCAGTTATTTAAACCCTTTGCCCCTAGAGGGACTGACCCCTTAACATGTCACTGGGCACATTAGTTCCTTTGGCCCCTAAGAGGACTGACCCCTAACCATGTCACCTGCCATTGTAACCACTTTGCCCCTTGAACGGAACGACCCCTTAACCATGTCACTGCCATTAGTACCTATTTGCCCCTAGGAGGGACTGACCCCTTAACACCCTTGTCCACTGCCATTAGTACACTTTCACTTTCCTCCCTAAGAGAGACTGAGCCCTAACCTGTCCTCTGCCATTAGTATACTTGTCCCCTACGAGGACTGAAACGCCGTAACTATGTCACTGCATTAGTACAACTTTTCTCCTAGGAGCTGCACCCCTTAACATTCACTGCCAATTAGTACACTTTGCCGCCTCTAGAAGACTCACCCCTCAACATGTCCAGCCATTAGTCACTCTTTGGCCCCTAGGAGAGACTGACCCCTTAACCAATGTGCACTGCCATTAGTACATTTGCACCTATGATGGTACTGACCACCTTAACCAATTCACTACGCCATATACACTTTGCCCCTAGGAGGACTGGACTGAACCTTAAACATGTCACTGCCATTAGTTAATATTTTGGCCCTAGAGGGACTGACTCCTTAACCTGTCACTGCCATTAGTACACTTTGGCCCCTAGGAGGGGCTGACCCCTTAACCCTAATCACTCTAACTGCCACGTACAATTACCACCTAGGAGGACTGAAACCCTTAACCCTGTCACTGGTCATGATTTACGCTTTGCTCTCCGACGAGGGACTGATCCCTTAAACACTGTTCACTGCCATTATACACCCATTTGCCGCTAGGAGGAACCGACCCCATAACCATTCACTGCGCATTAACAAACACTTTGCCCCTATGAGGGCTGACCCCTTAACCATGTCCCTGCAATTAGTACCTACACTTGCCCCTAGACGGGATCGTAACCCATATATATCACTGGTCACTGCAATTAGGGTTTAATTTTGGCCACACTAGAGGACTGACCCCCTTACCATGTGACTCGCCATTATACACTTTGACACCTAGGTAGAGCTGACCCCTTTAATAAGTCCACTGCATTAGTACACGTTGCCCCTAGGAAGGGACTGACCCTTAAATCATGTCACTGCAATTAGTACACTTTGCTGCCTAGGAGGGAACTGATCCCTTAACCCTGTCACTAACGTCCTGCATCATATCACTTCTTGCTCTAGGAGACTCACCCCTTAACCCTGTCACTACCTCTGCATTACTTACACTTTGCCCCTAGGAGGGACTGACCCCTTAACCAGTCCCTGGCACCATTATCACAGCTTTGCCCCTAGGAGGGACTGACCCCATAATCATGTCACGGTATAGTTAAATTTTGCCACTAAAGAGGGACTGACCCCTCACCCATGTCACTGGCCCATTAGTACAACACCTTGCCCCTTGGATGTACGCTACCTTAATATGTCATGCCATTAGTACCTTTAATTCTAGGGAGGGACTGAACCTTTAATCCGGTCCACTGCCATTAGTAATACTTGGCCCTAGGAGAGACTCGACCCCTTTAATAAGTCATTCTGCCATTAGACCTTTGCCCTTTAGGGGACTGGACCCCCTTAACCATGTGACTTCCAATTAGTACACTGTGTCCTAGGGAGGACGTGACCGTCTTAACCATGTCACCTCATTAGTAACACTGTCGCCCTAAGAGGGACTGACCCCTTCACCATTGACTTGCCATTAGTACACTTTGACCCTAGGAGGGACTGTACCTCCTTAAACCATGTCACTGCCAATTAGTACTTTGCCGTACGAGGACTGACCCTTTAACCATGTCACTGCCATTAGTACACTTTGCCCTAGAGGAAACTACCCCTCAACATTTCACAGCATTAGTACACATAGCCAGCCCTAGAGGGACTGAACCATAACCAGTTCACTAATGCCATTAGTACACTTTGTCCTAGGAGGACTGACCCTATAACCATGTAACTGCCATTAGTACACTTGGCCCCTAAAAGTGCTGACCCCTTTACCAGTGACTGCATAGTACACTTTTGCCCCTAAAGGGACGCTGACCCCCTTAAACCATTGCCTGCATTAGTAAACTTTTAATTCTAGAGGGGACGACCCTTTAACCAATGTCACTGCCTTAGTACACACTTGCGCCCCTGGATAGACGACCCCCTTTAATAAGTCACTGCATTAGTACACTTTGCCCCTAGGAGGGCTGGACGCCTTAAACCCTGTCACTGCACCTTGTACACTTTGCCCTTAGGAGGGACTGATCCCTTAACCATGTCCACTGCCATTAGTACACTTTGCCCTGACGAGGGACTGACGCCTTAACCATGTCCACTGGCCATTATGACACTTTGCTCCTAGAGAACTCACCCCTCAACCATGTCACAGAGCCAGTGTACCCTTGCCCGAAAGCCTAGAGGTACTTGACCCATTAACCATGTCCACTGCAATTGTTTTCATTTGCCCCTTAAGAGGGACTGGACCCCTGTACCATGGTCCACTGCCATTAGTTAAACACTTTGCCCTTGAAAAAAACGGACCGGAAACCCCTTAACATGTCACTTCTATTAGTACCTCTTGCCCCCTAAGGAGAGACTGACCCTTTAATAAGTCACTGCCATTAGTTACATTTTGTGCCCCTAGTAGGGACTGACCCCTTAACCCTGTCACTCGCCATTAGTACACATTCCCCTCAGAGAGACTGGCCCTAACCTTTCACTGAGCCAGTTAGTATACTTGCCCCTACGTAGGGACGACAGCCTCTAAGCATATGTCCCCTGCCATTAGTACCTTGCCCTAGGACTAGAGGACGACCCCTTACCATGTTCACTTCCATTAGTAACAGCTTTGCCCCTAGGAGAGGACTGACCCCTTAACCCTGTCACTGCCATTAGTACCTTTGCCCCCTAGGAGGGAACTGACCGCCCTTACCCATGTCACTCTGCCATTAGTACACTTTGGCCCCTAGAGAAGACTCCACCCCTCAACCGATGTCACACCATTAGATCAACTTTGCCCCTATGAGAGACTGACCCCTTCAACCATGTCACCCGCCATTAGTATTTATTTGCCCCCCTAAGTGGACTGACTCTCCTTAACCATGTCACTGCATTAGTAACCTTTGCCCCTAGGAGAGAACTCACTCGCCTCACACTGTCCAGCCATTAGTACACTTTGCCCCTAGGAGGACTGACCCCTTACCATGTCACTGCATTAGTTTATTTTGCCCCTAAGAGGGAACTGCCCCTGAACCATGGTCACTGCCATTTAGTCACCATTTGGCCACTAGGAGGGAATTTACCATTTAACAGAAATAAGTCCAATGATAGCTTTTAATATTATTATTTTATTATTAATAATAGTAATACATTAATACTATGATTTAAAGATTTCTAAATTAATTGAAGGAATAAATGCCTTTGTGTTGTGCTGTGAGGGGTATCTATATACTGTATGTATTTTGATAATGAACCTTTATATATATAAATTTAAAACTTATCATAGCCTTTTTAATATGTTATAATAGGCAAAGGCGAAGCTCAGTTAAAACACACTGCGATGATTGTGTTTTGCTGCAGTGCTGGTAACCTCCCTACTGACAATGTTACAAAGTTCAATGTTGAGGTTTAAATGAATCAAGCTTGTTATTGGTGCAAAGTTTCTAGGTAGACCAAGAAAAGCAATTAAATTACACGAGATGCTCCCTAGTGTTATCTCCTGCAAAGCTCGAAGTCCTTCAGGACTGATTATCCCTGTCCCTTTTGCAAACACGAAATCAAGTTAATGCCAATTACAGTATATTGTGTACTTGAACAGTGTTACTAAGCCGCTTACTTTTTAGACGGTAGCACAGCAATAGATGTAAATCTTTACCGTATCATGGCTGATGATGTTAATATGATATTGTGTTGCTTGCTATTGCAAAGACACAATTCTGTAATTCCTGTTATTGCAAACACCCGCCTCCCAACTGGTAATGTAGACCTCCTTGGATTCACTACCAGTCACAATTCACTGTCTCTGCTTTTAGATGTTATTCTAAACTTTTGTAGCTGTTCCAATGAGACCAACTAGTAAGTCTTGTGACTGCGGAAAGTGTTCAGCTTGTGTCTTAAGCATTGGGGAATACCTGGTGCAGACAGAAAGCTGCAGCAGTGACTGACAGCAAGCCTGGGTCATTCTAATGTGTTACATGTGTTAGGAATAAAAGGAATATTTGATATAATAATATGATCTTTCTGTGTATCTATCCACTTCTTTCTATTACAAATAGTATTCCTAACACATGGTATACGTACACAGCATAAAACAACAATGATTAAAATGATATGTTGATAGATAGAGATGGATGGACAGATACTGTAGATAGATAGATAGATAGATAGATAGAAATGCACAATATAGATACCAATTATAGATAGATAAATATAAGATAAAATAATAGATAACCAATCATATACTAACTACTAACTACTATATTATTATTCTTACTATTATTCTATTATTATATTATTATTATTATTATTTTGATGTACGCTAGCACTGATAGTATAGCTATGTAGTATAATCTTTACTTTCTATAATTAAATTTATTCACATCGTTGTCCCACATGCGGTAACACACGTTTAACATAACAATATGGGTAAAACGCGCGCTCAGTACATAAAAGTACCACATTAGGAAAGGGAGTTTCCTGGCCCCGAAGAGCTTACACATCTGAGTGATAATCCTTATTAATAACATATAACACTAATACAATAATACAACCATAATATAATATAATCATAATACATAATAATAATAATAATAATAATAATACATAATACATACCTACTACCCATCCACCAACCCTCTATCGTACTCCTAATAATCAATCCTAACTCATCATCCCTAATAATATCATCCTCCTACTCCTCCCACATCTCCTAGGGGCAAAGTGTACTAATGGCAGTGACATGGTTAAGGGGTCAGTCCCTCCTAGGGGCAGAGTGTACTAATGGCAGTCACATGGTTAATTTGTCAGTCTTTCCAAGGGGCAAAGTGTACTAATGGCAGTGACATGGTTAAGGGGTCAGTCCCTTCTGGGAGCAAAGTGTACTAATGGCAGTGATATGGTTAAGGGGTCAGTCCCTCCTAAGGACGAAGTGTTTTAATGGCAGTGACATGGTTAAGGGGTTAGTCCCTCCTAGGGGCAAAGTGTACTAATGGCAGTGACATGGTTAAGGGGTCAGTCCCTCTTAGGGGCAAATTAACTAATTGCAGTGACATGATTATGGGGTCAGACCCTCCTAGGGGCAAAGTGTACTAATGGCAGAGACGTGGTTAAGAGGTCAGTCCCTCCTAGGGGCAAAGGGTACTAATGACAGTGACATGGTTAAGGGGTCAGTCCCTCCTAAGGGCAAAGTGTTCTAATGGCAGTGACATGGTTAAGTAGTCAGTCCCTTGTAGGAACAAAGCGTACTAATGGCAGTGACATGGTTAAGGGGTCAGTCCCTCCTAGGAGAAAAGTGTACTAATGGCAGTGACATGGTTTAGGCGTCAGTCCCTTCTTGGAGCAAAGTGTACTAATGATATTGACATGTTTGAGTGGTCAGGCCCTCCTAGGAGCAAAGTTTCTTGATGATCAAGCGTAATTAATTTTTTTGTGTGTCACACTCCGGCAGTTCTCTGCAGGCAGGTGATTCACTCCACACAGGAGTAGAGATAGGAGAATTTATTTTGCGAATTTGAATCAGCCTCGAATCAGCCTCGAATCCTGTAGTTACTTTGATTCGCGGATTTCCATGGATCACTTTCCAAAGAGAGAGACCTTTTTAATTTATATATATATTTATGTATATATATATACACACTCCTCTCTCCCTCTCCGCCTCTCTCATTCCATATAACATGATCACTTCCCAGTGCTGGAGAAGCGTTCAGCTCAATTGAAAAGGATAAGATTCAAATCTTCTCCAACATAGGGAAGTGCTTCTTGTGTTATTGAACAAGGACCTATATAGTGCACCCCCCCATCCACCCACCCTCCCAATTAAGTCTTAAAGTGTCAACGGTGGGATAAAATGGAAGAGGCGCACGTTCCTTATCAGTGATGGTATATGTGATGTTCTCATTTCCAGCGTGAAGATTTAACTCAATCCCGTTTAAAGAGTATCATTTCTGGGCAGGAGTTTACCATGGTCCACCATGGTCATCATTGAAGAGTGGACTTCATGGTCCAAAATGATCATATACGGAATTGTCTCAGGACATACCTGCAATTGTCTCAGGACATACCTGGAAAGAGTCCAAACGTTGGACCAGTTGGGTGACTAGCCCAATGCCACAACATCCATTCGATCATTGTAGAGACCAAAAGTGTCTAGCCCTCCCATTTCAGTACAGGTTACCTCCCAGGAACCTCCGTTCCCCAGTCGTCCAGTAGATTCCCCATCTGAGAAGTTAAAACTCACTTCAATCACAGTACGGCCATTAACACAATGAATTAGCGACAACAGAAGAATCAACAGAAGGCGTTATATAGAGAGGTTATATGTGGTAATAGGAGGAGTTTTTGGGAGCGGTTATATGGAGTGATAGGCAGCATTATGAATGTGTAAACATCTAGGGTTAAAGTAAGAAGTAGGTCATTTTTTAAACTGTTTTATATAGTTTTCAATTAACTTAATCACAGTCACAAAACGTGGACATAATATTTTTATTTGACAATTAATTTCCCAAATGAAAAACACAACACATTCTTCCCAATTCTTAATACGTGTTCTATCTGCGTCTTTACTCGTCCAAAGTGCAGAACGTGCTGATGTAGCGTGAGACCTCCCCACATCCCGACGGCAGAACAGATAACTTATAATGTAGAATATTACCGTTCTGATAAGATTCCTCGGCAGTGTCGGCGCAGAGAATCACATCATTCATATCCTACCAGTTCCACCGTTAGATGGGACACCGGAGTCTGCTACATCGGTATTCTCAGAGCTGTACACAATGGGATACACACATCTTCACAAATAAAAAACGATTTGAGATTGCGCAAAAAAAAGCTACTGAAAGGGGTGCATGGTCAATATATCATACAACTTATCGGCAAGGACCAAAGGATGCACAGCTTGGATTGGAGAAGGGAGAGTGGGGGGGAGGGGGAGGATATGATTGAAAATCTCAACGATATCAAAGTGTTTAACAAAGTACAGTAGGAAAGAATATCTCAGGGAAAGAGAAGAGCTAGGACACGAGGCCATTCTCTGGCGCTGGAGGGCAGGAGGCTCAGGGGTAATGTGAGGAACTACTTCTTCACCGAAAGGGGTTGTGGATTCGTGGAATTGCATCCCAGCCGAGGTGGTAGAGGCTGCTACAATGAAGTAGTTAGGAAAGGTTTGTAATAGACATAAGGCTAGCCTTAAAAAGGAAATGAAGCCACAGATCTAATAGGGCAGGAGGATTAAAGCAGCAGTCCGAGCTGCCGATTATTTTATATTTGCATGTGGGGTTCCCCCTTTAATATGCGCATCGATACAGCCCACACAATGATAAGCAATTAGCTAAGTGGCCGATCGATCCGTTCTCCTGTGATTGATCGGTGAAGATTCGGTTTGGGGGCTCACTAAATGGCAGTCAGTGCAGCAGAAGAGGACCAAAGATGCTAAGCTTTATGGGGAAGATCATGTGACCAGGCAGTCACTACAAACAATTGGTGCACTGCTACAGAGAGGGCGGGGCTTAAAAAGGGTGTGCCAGAGCATGCTTCAGAAGAGGAAGGGGATGTGACTTTGTAAGTGGTTGCTATAGAAACAAAACATTATTGTTACATTATAATACATAAAAAATGTAATTCAGAGTTGATTTTAAAAAAATGCAACAAGTATGTTCTCATAGTACAGAACTGATTTAATAAAAAAAAAAAAGCACATGTAGGATATTGCTGGGTCTGCAACTTTAACAGCAAATACGTAAATGGCCGTAAAATTATACGTTTCTACGATACCTTCCTTTGCTTCACATTGCGCGAAAGAGACAATACAAGGACGAGAGAAGGGCGAGTGTGAGCGCCCAGAAGAGAAGACAACGTAATCATTAGTGCGGAAGAAAAACCAATAATATGGGATGTTTTGTGCGTGCCAAGGCGATAACCTTGGGTTCGTGCGAGTAATCAAAGAGACATTGCCTGTGGTAGGAGAAGACACCCGGCCCCTTCTTAATATGGCGACTGCGCTGCCAGTTCTGGTTTTCCTGTATACCATATAGACGTAGCTTGATTTAAGTTCTCCGGAACCGCGGTGATGGAAAGGCATTAATCCGGTTCTGGAGTGCGGCTGCGATCGGACCCCCCCCCACCTGCAGCGGTAATCTTCCTGCAGTTGCGGTCTCGGTCCAACGGCTTGCCCCCAATTATGGACACACGAAGTCTTGTAACATCTCTACCTGCCAAGTGGCAAAACTCCAGGTGCCCTGGATGAATAACACCAGGCTGGTAGCCTTATATCAGGGCTCAGGAAGGGAGAGCATGCAGGCCGCTGGAGAGGCATGTGGACGCGGACCTGGCTGCCGCGCGGCTGCTACCCGAATTGCGAATTTTGGCTGCGCCTCGGATCGGCCGCTTCCTCTGGTCCGCGGATTTCAAGCGGATCGATCTCAAAAAGGGGCGATTTGCGTTTTGCGGAATTTTTTTATTATTATTACCGATACACCCCGCGCATTCCGCAATCCCGTGGACGGATCTGTAGAACCTGCCAATGGATTGCAGAATCCACAAACCCGACCACGGGTTGTACCCAGTGGTGGTTTTTTGATTAATCCGTGTGGATTGAGATCTTCCAAATCCGTTTACGGATGTTACACGGCGAAACAGATTGCGGGGGGGGGGGGGGATGCGAGAAATTCCGGGACACAGATTTGGGTGGATTCGCCCCTCTCTATCTGCAAGTCCTTTAACTGGGACTAAAGAACAGAAGTACTCTACAGTCAGGATCAAGGGCTGTGTTCACAAAGTGTCTTCTGCCACAAGACAATTTAAAGAGTTGGAAGACACCCTAACAACCGTTCAATTAAATGAGTTGTAAAGTGTCTTTAAGCACCAGAAGATGTTTCCTAGCAGAAGACTGCTTAGTATATATGGGCCACCGTCTCCAGAAGGACCAGGGACTCCCATTGTTATCCTACATCTTTAGTAAGACTTACTGTCCCCAGCGTCGAACAAGCAAACGTCTGTGACGCCAGGGACCGTGTCTGCCGCGATTGGGCAGCGGGGGTTCACGCTTCTGAATGGGACCAGCTGCAGCACTAAACCTTCTTTGCCGAGACCGCCATAGTCACATTACCGGGAGTGACCGTGGCACCGATGGCGTCAATCCTTGCTTCATCTGTATCTCCATGATACTGTATATGGACTTGACGTGAGCCGGTTCAATAGACTCTGATTAACCCCACGGCATTTCTGCCGAACAATATGTCAGCATCTCTCCTCCACGCCACCAGCAAGTCATGTCCCGTATCTGGTATGTCGCTCAGAAGGAACGCAAAACTTCTCCATTGAAGCAAACAACCCCAAAGTTTGATAGAGCGGGGGCTCCATGTTTTTTCTTTACAAAACAGTTACTTTCCTCCTCACTATTATTTTTCCTATCCCGTGGCTCCTCGGAGCTGGGTCCACATAGAGGAGAAGCTTTCTTCCTGCACGTCTAGACACACAATAGGTCTACTGTCTGGTCAAATACCTGAACCCTCCACCTCCGATTCTCTTCTGCTCTCCCTCATCCTCCTTACTACTAAAGAGCAAAGAACCCAAATGACTAAATCGACAAAATAAAGGAAAAAATTATTTGTCCGTCTGATGTTAATAGCATAGTCATTCTTTAGGCAAGGATGTGTAGACACCTCTATATGGGTGAACCCATTTGTTTCCCTGCCCTTATATGGGAGAGAGCTAGAGGTAAAGAGAGGATGGGGAAGAGAAAGCAGATGTCGATGGGGAGGCTATAAAGTATGTGGCCAAATTTGGTCATCTACGTCATGGAGGGAGCTGGAGCTGTCCAGCCCCTTAATGATGTAGATGACCAAATATGGCCATATAGCCTCCCACTCATGATGTAGAGACCCAAATAAGGACATCTACATTATCCAGGGGGGAGAAAATACTGCCGGCATCTTATCTTCAGTGCTGTGGGGAGGTGACAGCAGACGGGGACTGGGGGGCTCCAGTTTTCTCTCACCAGCTGATGGCCCATGCAGCAAAGGATTAACGGGATCCCATGCAAAAGCCTGGACCCTCAGAGCGTTAATTCTTCTGGGCCGCAGACCTTTGCTGTTCTTGTGGCTCCGATCGGTTTCCCCAACAAATTTCCGCAGCCAGAAGAACAGTAAGGCTTGTTACATCTGTAGCTACTGCTTCCATTAGGGACTAGTGGGAGGGTCATTGCTAAATAAGGGGAAAAAACCACAGTAATTATGTTAGCGGGAGAAATGAATTCCAGGCACTACTAACCCAAGATAACACTACATTTGTCTCTTCTTGGATGTCTCCTCTGGTTTAGCTCTTTAATTATCCGCGTGTCCATTCTTCTATGTTATATCTTGTGATTTATTTGCACCAACTCTGCCATCGAATACTAAGGAAACTCTTATAACGGGATACTGTGTGTTGTGTTCTCTGGGAGGACCTACAACACACGCTACATCTGTCTTGTCTTTACTTTCATTAGTTAAGAGTTCAAAGCCAACGGAGGAAAGAATGTCGCAGAAGTTCAACTCATATGTTGCACGGATCAGTGATGGATTAGGAGGCAATATATTTGTTATATATAAGTTTATATCAGACCTTCCTCTCCCGTCTCTCCTCCAAGCTCTTCATATTGAGTTCATTCTTTTGTGGACATTAATTAAATCGTGATAGTGTTAATTGGGCAATGAAACTCCCATTTAAATCAACAGGGTGGTGATTCCATGCGGTCCAATCATCCAATCGGTGTTATTACACTTTAATTAATAATTTTATTTGTAATGAATCTACGATCTAAGAGTTTCTTTTGGAGAAGATAGTGTTTGATGGGTCATTTATATCCAAAAAGGACATATTTGTTTTATATGTTTTATGAGGTTTAGTATATATATTTTTCTCCAGGTTACCTGCCAACGACACTGTCAAACTATTTTTTATTCTGTATAGCTTGAAGAATGAAATGGTAATTTTGTAAAGTCTTGCAATGTATATGTAACGGTGTTTCCCTGAGCCCTTCTGATCCTGACCCCTATGTGAGAAACTGCCCCCGTTACATGTAGTGTAATGTGGTGCACCTGCTGGCTCACAGGACTCCTGAGTCTCCAGCTTGATGTGGTTGGGAATTTCACCATGACAGGCATCTGAGGTAGTGTGCTGAGTACTACTCACAGTCGGTACAGCGCCTCCATCCCATCCAGATCCCCACGATAGCAGGGAGGAGTTTCTGGAAGAGAACTCCTGGGTGCATCTTCTCCCTGAGTAACTCCACTCACAGGCAAGAAGGGTCCTTTCATGAGCATTTTTATTAGCATGTCTTGTGGCAGACTGCCCATCATAGCGGCCGACACTTAGCCGCCATCTTGTAGTGACACTCCATCCAGAAAGTTCCTCCTGACCCTTAATCAAGTTGTGGATCCACCTCTCCCCTAAGGGAGACCACCAGCTGTGCCAGAGCCCTGGACACAGTGTGTAATCAGCTTGTCACTTTGCCACTCTGACAGAGAGACAGACTTGAACTGCTGCAGACACTTGACCCAGCCTCTGAAGAAACCTCCTAACTTTTGGAAGTGCTGTGCAATATATAGGCTCCAGAAAGACCCACCTCAGTGTCACTAACAGTGGACATAAAGCATGCTGTCACTTCCTTTGCTAAATATGACACATCACAGGGTTTGAGGGCAAACCTCCATGATAACTACTGGCAATCTTGCCTTCTTACCAGGAGTTACTGCTCAGTTTGAGAGAGATCTGTACACCAATTTTACACATGGCTACATATAAAATGCATAGTGTCGGCAGGACATGGAACGGTACTGACACACGTCTCTGAGAAAAGAAATAATCTGAATAACAACCATTAGGAGGAAGCAACCCCTGGACCAAAGAGCTTGCAATCAAACCAGCCTAAAACTATGCAATCACCAGTTCGATCATCTACACTTAACTGCACAAAAATAACCTATTGTTTTAAATATAATAACCACGTTCCAGTACTGTATATCTCAGCAGAATTATAAACAAGACGTCCTACAGCACTATACGGTGATTCCTTCTCAGTAAAGGTATGGGGACATGTTATTGCACTGTTCAGTTATTACACTGTAATTAATAATTTTCTTTGTAATGAATCTACGATCTACTGTAAGAGTTTCTTTTGGAGAAGATAGTGTTTGATGGGTCATTTATATCCAAAAATTACATATTTGTTTTATATGTTTTATGAGGCTTTAAGGAGTATGACGTCGCTTCTCTGTCATCGAGGTAATTGGCCATTCTGGGATTCTATACCCAGTAGACATAACACGGCTTTCTCTGGGCAAATATATAAAGGTGCCTCTGAGATTGAACATTAAAGCTGTATTGATACACATTCTGCTCAGCACAGAGAAGTCCTTCACACTACCTTCTGCACCATGCATCTTCATTTTCTCTCCCACCCTTCGATGAGAGGGTTAGGAGAAAGGGTCTCATGTCTTCTTGGTTGACTCCCACGTTGGAAAACATCCACTCTACACTGGTGGTGAGAAGCAGATCAGTAAGTAGAAGGAATATATATATATATCACATTTCCACAATGCATTATACAACATGTTTTTGTTTAATGCTTTTACTATTGTCAAGGATGTATTGTTTCTGTGAATGTAATTATTTATAGTATATAACAGGAGGCTTCATTGTCCCCAATGTTGTATGTATGTACAGTATGTATGTATGTGTGTGCATATATGTGTATGTATGTATGTCTTTATCTATATAGCGCCATTAATGTACATAGTGCGCCACAGCAGTAATACATGTAACAATCATATAAATAACAGATAATATAAATAACAGATCATGGGAATAAGCGCTTCAGACATAAAAGTAACATTTAGGAAGAGGAGTCCCTGCTCCGAAGAGCTTACAATCTAATTGGTAGGTAGGAAGAACGTACAGAGACAGTAGGAGGGAATTCTGGTAAGTGCGTCTGCAGGGGGCCATGCTTTATGTATCATGTGTATAGTATTAGCCATGGTGCTGCTCATATGCTTCTTTAAGCAAGTGTGTCTTAAGGTGGGTCTTAAAGGTGGATAGAGAGGGTGCTAGTTGGGTATTGAGGGGAAGGGCATTCCTGAGGTGTGGGGTTGTCAGTGAGAAAGGTTTAAGGCAGGAGAGGGCTTTAGATACATAGAGAAGACATCCTTAAGCAGAACGCAAGTGTTGGGACGGTGCATAGTGAGAAATTAGGGCTGAGATGTAAGGAGGGGCAGAAGGGAGTATAGTGAGATATTAGGGTGAGATGAAAGGAGGGGCAGAGAGGGTTATAGTGAGATATTAGGGCTGAGATGTAAGGAGGGGCAGATGGGGGTATAGTGAGATATTAGGATGATCTATAAGGAAGGGCAGAGGAGGGTAAATCTTTAAAAGTGAGGAGGAGAATTGAGTGCGAGATGTAGGATTTGATAGGAAGCCAGGAGAGGGATTTCAGCAGGGGAGACGCTGAGAAAGATTTAGGAGAGAGTAGAGTGATTCTGGCAGCATTGATTCTGTTGGGATATATTGTGATATTCTTCACCAAAACTGCCATTAAATTCTATGCAAACTCTGGGATATTCTGCTTTATAATCGGACAGCTCGAGCAATGGTGGAAAGGGACGGGGATCCTCTTCCGTGGTGCACACTCGAAGATGTTGAGAAAGTGGCTACATAAGCCACGAACCACTGTAATGTTCCCCAGTCCTTTGGTTGGAATAGTAAATAGGGAAAGCCGTGGAGATAGCTCTGGACTCTGACCAGGTCATTAGGTCCTTCTCTGCTACCATTTATAACGGGATATCTTGTGCTCTTCATGGGAACAGTAAAGTCTATGACTTCTTTAGATGTAGTTGGTACCACAAAAGCAGTAGATTGATGACTACAGCTTAAGAAGGAAGGGTCCTTATTTGGTCTTTGAGCAATGAGCAGACACCTCAATGTAAGTATCTTCCTGCTATTACTTCTAAGAGGATAAAGGAATAATGAAATTAAAATCCTAAGCAAGCCCCAAAAATAAACAAATAGGGGAAGAAAGATTGGCTGTGCTAGAAGATCTGCCTCTTGGTACCTTGTAGGAGCAAAGTGACCTAATGACAGGGACGTGTTTAATGGGGTAAAGGGTCAGTCCCACGAAGGGGCAAAGTGACCTAATGACAGGGACGTGTTTAATGAGATAAAGGGTCAGTCCCACGTAGGGGCAAAGTGACCTAATGACAGGGACGTGTTTAATGAGATAAAGGGTCAGTCCCACGTAGGGGCAAAGTGACCTAATGACAGGGACGTGGTTAAAGGGTCAGTCCCACATGGGGCAAAGTGACCTAATGACAGGGACCTGTTTAATGGGTTAAAAGGTCAGTTCCACGTAGGGGCAAAGTGACCTAATGACAGGGACATGTTTAATGGGTTAAAGGGTGTGACCGGGCTGCTTGTACTATTGTGTAAGTTAAATGCATGTTTGCTTTTTGGCATCAAGTGCACCACCTTTCTTTCTTTCTGTTTTGCTTTTTGCTGGGCCCAGCGATCTTTTTTTTGTTTCCTTTACCTGAAACTTTACTAACCTTTAATGTGGTGTCCTGAGGTCAGTCAGTATAATGCAGGTATGGTTAATGTTAAACACAGTTCGATGTTACACAGCCATGGGCAGTCTCTGTTAAAAAGGAAAAGGGCGTTTCCTTCCTGCATACCATCCAGGGTAGATTATACCATGGTATGGGGGGGATAAATAAAGACATACAGTTCACCTGATGTGATTCCCTGGCTATTGTCAGATGTATACTGTATGTGTGTATGAAGTTGTATACTGCAGTTCTCTTTCAATCTAGTAACAATCACTTGTAATGATATGGTGTGTTGTTACTAGACATAATGTGCTCCCCATTATGGCAAACAATGACACATAGAAACATAAAACTGAACTAACATAAAACGCTGCAGTCTAAACTAATTGTGAAATAAAAATAGCTAAGAGGTCTGTGAGTTGCTGTATGAGGATGCAGCCTTTTGAATCAAAGCTCATGTACTGTATGTGTGCCACATTATATCTTACCTCTGCAGGGGTTTGAGGGTTAGCCAGTGGGGTTAAGAGCCACTGTCTGATCCCATATCCTGAGTCACCTATAATACATCATATTATAATAATTAAAATACATAGCCACATGTAATAATATTTCTACTTATATATTGTTATTCACTCAACTGTTCTATCATGTCAAACATATGGTATATCGAAGTTAGGAAGTGTTTATCCATATCTGAGAGGATCATGAAACATGCAGATATCTGTATATGAAAACTTAATACATAATATTATTTAATGACAAACATCCATAGTAACTGTTATACTAAATGGCATGTTTGGATGTTACATAGGTTGGATGCAAATATAAGTCATCTAATTTTTAACAGAAATTATGTATTGTATGTAAAATGGGTTGGGTGTGTTTGTTTATATGTGACATAAACAATACATATGGATTTTTTTAATGAAAAAAAATCAAAATTAGTTTAACAATTACTTAAAAATATATATTTATGTCGATGGGAGGATTTGACAAAGTGGATACGTGATAATAAAAATCATGTCACTTATAAAACAATTAACATACCCATAAAAGGTTACCTACAAGTGATAAAAAAATATTCTACTCACCCACCAGCCAACCATTCCCAAAATGACCCATTTCAAATGCATGGAAGACTGATGAGTTCCTCAGGATAGAGGAATCGTGGCTGGAACACGGGAATCTGGCTACCACATTCAGAATTTTCATGTTGGCATCGCATACGACCTGCACTTTGATGGAGTGAAAGTGTTTCCTATTACGGTTATGTGACAGGGCTGCTTGTACTTTTGTGGAAGTTAAATGCATGTTTGCTTTTTGGCATCAAGTGCACCACCTTTCATTCTTTCTGTTTTGCATTTTGCTGGGCCCAGCGATCTTTTTTGTTTCCTTTATCTGAAACTTTACTAACCTTTAATGTGGTGTCCTGAGGTCAGTCAGTATAATGCAGGTATAGTTAATGTTAAACACAGTTTGATGTTTGGGGGGTGGGGGAGCAGTCTCTGTTAAAAAGGAAAAGGGCGTTTCCTTCCTGCATACCATCCAGGCTAGATTATACCATGGTATGGGGGGGGGGGGGGGGGGTTAAAGTAAGTGATACTGAATGTCATTTATTTTGCAGAGTAAAGCTATGCATGGGATGTTTGTGAAAGGTACTGTTTTTTGGGGCTTGCTATAGAAAATTATATGTTGTGTGAAGTGTATTATGTTTGCTAATTGTGTAAGTTTTGGAAGACAACTCCTCTGTATGGTTTACTTTATTTGGTTTTGTCCTAATTAACCAGTAATAAAAGGGAGGGGGTTTCTTTCCCTGGGTCCCCTTCTGCATTCCTTGTTGCTGCTATGTGATTTGAGGTTGTTTCTGTCTGCACTCCTTGTTGCTGCTATGTGATATGAGGTTGTTTCTTTCTGCACTCCTTGTTGCTGCTATGTGATATGAGGTTGTTTCTTTGTGCACGCCTTGCTGCTGCTATGTGATATGAGGTTGTCTCTTTCTGCACTCCTTGTTGCTGCTATGTGATTTGAGGTTGTTTCTTTCTGCACTCCTTGTTGCTGCTATGTGATATAAGGTTGTTTCTTTCTGCACTCCTTGTTGCTGCTATGTGATATGAGGTTGTTTCTTTGTGCACGCCTTGCTGCTGCTATGTGATATGAGGTTGTCTCTTTCTGCACTCCTTGTTGCTGCTATGTGATTTGAGGTTGTTTCTTTCTGCACTCCTTGCTGCTGCTATGTGATATGAGGATGTCTGTGGAACTTCCGTGAAAGGATGCAAACTTTCTAATGCAGATATTGCTCGCTACTCTGTGGCTGGAGACATCACGCTGGGGGAACTCGTTGTTGTACACCTGAATGTGTACATGTGTACCTAATAAAAAGAAGGTTCAGAGAACAGCAAAAGCCTTTTTCATTCTTCCCAGGGTCTGATGCTGCTGCTTCTTTAAATAAAAAGGCGGGGACTCAACCTTTCACAGGTACACATGCTCATATACAGACGGCGGGGTCAAATCAACATGTGTGCAATCAATTGCACCCATCACGCATGGTAGACCAGCTATGGTGTAAAACCATTCCTGAGTTCCAGCCACTCTGTCTGCTCTCTAGGAAAATGTATATAATTCCTAGCGCGTCTACTCAGTGCACATAGCAACTGGCTAAGGGCCCGCGAGAATGTCGACTGCGACACCCCATCTATTATTCCCACAGTTGTCTGAATAGAAGCAAGAGAATGTAATGAGCACAGCATTTTAACAAACCCTGGGATTGCACGACCTCTGGTTTTGACAAAATCTAAACCTCTTAAATCTTCATAAAGAGATAAGATTGCTGCTGAATTCAAGCGATATCGCCTAATGATTTCATCCTCTATAAGCACATCCAATACTGACCTCTCCCGATATAGACGTGGACAGGCCACCATGTCTTTCCTGTGCCTTTGCCCTCTCCTATCATCGCCCTCTCCAATCATCGCCCTCTCCTCTCATATCCTCTCTCTCCTGTCTCTCATAAAAAATGTATTCTTCTCAACATGATCTCGTCTATCTCCATCCCCATCTCGATTTCCCGCAAACGCCATCTCTACCTCGAAGTAAGTGTGCAATTAGCTTAATTTAAGTAGCTATTTTTTTTGTCACGAGACTTAATTAATTATAATTACTTACAAAAGTAATAAAAAAAATCAAATCTATAAATACAATGTGTGTGTTGAAAACATGAATATGTATTAATTAGCTATTCTAATGCATTATAATCTGAAATTTTTTTTTCTACATGACGTAAATCTTCATATACCTTGGTTAATAACAACATTTTATGAAAAAAAGCCAATTATTGGAACTTACGCAACTGTCAGCAACAGGTGTTGCCTTTTTAATTGATGAACACTGTGACTAAATCATTTACGTACGTTGACGTAAAAAACTGGTTTAAGAATGTTTAATGTGTTAAGAATTTTTTTTAACACTTTATTTATTACGGGAATAAATTGAATATGCACAATTCCAACATAATTCATACACTGATGACCGATCCGTTCTCATGTAATCAGTCGCTTGATCAGGATTAGTACGTCACTAATCGCACAGCATTGTGGGAAATGTAGTCCTTACATCTGTTTGTGTGGCCAATTACTAGATACAATTGGTTCCTTGCTAGAGAGGGGGAAAAAAATGAAGAGGAAGGGGATGTAACTTTGAAAATGCGTTATACATTATAAACATTGTCAAATTACATTCCAAATCTATGGCATGCTTATTTTTGTTAAATTGTATGTTGTGTGAAGTGTATTATGTTTGCTAATTGTGTAAGTTTTGGGAGACAACTCCCCTGTGTTTTACTTTATTTGGTTTTGTCCTAATTAAGCAGTAATAAAATGGAGGGGGTTTCTTTCCCTGATCTTTTTCTGCACTCCTTGTTGCTGCTATGTGTAATGAGGTTGTCCCCTTCTGCACTCCTTGTTGCTGCTATTTGATATGAGGTTGTTCCTTTCTGCACTCTTTGTTGCTGCTACAGTATGTGATATGAGGTTGGCCCCTTCTGCACTCCTTTTTGCTGCTATGTGATATGAGGTTGTCCCCTACTGCACTCCTTGGTGCTGCTATGTGATATGAGGTTGTTCTCTTTCTGCACTCCTTGTTGCTGCTATGTGATATGAGGTTGTCCCCTTCTGCACTCCATGTTGCTGCTATGTGAGATGAGGTTGTCCCCTTCTGCACTCCTTGTTGCTGCTATGTGATATGAGGTTGTTCCCTTCTGCACTCCTTGTTGCTGCTTTGTGATATGAGGTTGTCCCCTTCTGCACTCCTTGTTGCTGCTATGTGATATGAGGTTGTCCCCTTCTGCACGCCTTGTTGCTGCTATGTGATATGAGGTTGTTCCCTTCTGCACTCCTTGTTGCTGCTATGTGATATGAGGTTGGTCCCTTCTGCACTCCTTGTTGTGCTATGTGATATGAGGTTGTCCCCTTCTGCACTCCTTGTTGCCGCTCTGTGATATGAGGTTGTCCCCTTCTGCACTCCTTGTTGCTGCTATGTGATATGAGGTTGGTCCCTTCTGCACTCCTTGTTGGTGCTATGTGATATGAGGTTGTTCCCTTCTGCACGCCTTGTTGCTGCTATGTGATATGAGGTTGTTCCCTTCTGCACTCCTTGTTGCTGCTATGTGATATGAGGTTGTCCCCTTCTGCACTCCTTGTTGCTGCTATGTGATATGAGGTTGTCTCTTTCTGCACTCCTTGTTGCTGCTCTGTGATATGAGGGTGTCTGTGGAACTTCAGTGAAAGGATGCAAACTTTCTAATGCAGATATTGCTGGCTACTCTGTGGCTGGAGACATCGCGCTGGGGGAACTGGTTGTTGTACACCTGAATGTGGAATACCTAATAAAAAGAAGGTTCAGAGAACAGCAAAAGCCTCTTTCATACTTCTCAGGGTCTGATGCTGCTGCTTCTTTAAATTAAAAGGCTGGGACTCAACATTTCACAAATGGTCAGTCACACGTAGGGGCAAAGTGACCTAATGACAGGGACGTGTTTAATGGGTTAAAGGGGCAGTCCCACGTAGGGGCAAAGTGACCTAATGACAGGGGCGTGTTTAGTGGGTTAAAGGGTCAGTCCCACGTAGGGGCAAAGTGACCTAATGACAGGGAATGTTTTAAATCAGCAGTGCTCCCTTTTTAATATATAAAAATGTGTTTTCTTTCTTTTTACCATTGGAAAAATGATTTGCTGCTTTATTTAGCACTCCTGCCCGTCCTAAATTCAGGGTTTGCATTCTTAAGACATACTTTGCTTCTTGGGTAAAATTAAAAAGGCCGTTGCCATCCACAAGGACACAGCAGCTGTGTAAAAGCTAGAAACTGATCAGCACAATATAATTTCCCAATTTATGTTGTTTCTTTATTGCACGTAATGTACTGATCGGACATATTTCTGCCAGTTTGAGACTAGGACAGAGGTCCCTAGTCTCCTCTGGCCATTGGCCGTCGCTCAAAATACGCTCATTAAAGCAGCCGGGAATTGACGAAGATACGTGTTACATGTGGAAAAAACAGATACAATGTTGTTGTTTTTTAATCACAGCGAATTAGGTCCATTTTTACTAAGCTGGCTACTCCGTAAGACAACTTGAAGACCATTCCAGTAACCACTAACAGCTTTTGAGATCTCACAAACATCTTGTTCAGACATGCTGTCACTAGTGACTCACCAGTCTAATTCATTACAAGGTAGTGCCACTCACTGTCAGTCTCACTCACTGGAAGGCCGTCTCACTCACTGGAAGGCAGTCCTCTTCACTGGAAGGCAGTTTCACTCACTGGAAGGCAGTTTCACTCACTGGAAGGCAGTCTCACTCACTGGAAGGCATTTTCACTCACTGGAAGGCAGTCCTCCTCACTGGAAGGCAGTTTCACTCACTGGAAGGCAGTTTCACTCACTGGAAGGCAGTTTCACTCACTGGAAACCAGTCTCGGTCACTGGAAGGCAGTCTCGCTCACTGGAAGGCAGTCTCGCTCACTGGAAAGCAGTCTCACTCACTGAAGGCAGTCTCTCTCACTGAAAGGCAGTCTGACACACTGGACAGCAGTCTCACTCACTGGAAGGCAGTCTCACTCACTGGAAGGCAGTCTCACTCACTGGAAGGCAGTCTCGCTCACTGGAAGGCAGTCTTGCTCACTGGAAGGCAGTCTTGCTCACTGGAAGGCAGTCTTGCTCACTGGAAGGCAGTCTCGCTCACTGGAAGGCAGTCTCGCTCACTAGAAGGCAGTCTCACTCAATTTAAAGCATTGACCCTTAATAGATGGCCGTGGTTTCACAAATTCAAAAGCAGTCTCACTCATTGGGAGGCAGTCTCTATAATGGTTGGCTGTCTAACTCACTAGAAAGTAATGTTACCTATTAGACAGCAGTCTCACTCAAGAGATGGCAGCCTAACCATCATTGGAGACCAGTCACATTCAATTAGATAAGAGTCCCGCTCTTTAGAAATTAGTCTTATTCATTAAAATATATCCCTACTCATTTGGTTACTGTACTCAATGAAAGCAAAGGCAATTCAATTCACTCAATAAATTGCGGTCTCATTCAACTGATGGTGGAGGCACTTTTTGGAAGATCATCTTTAGGGGTATCAAAAACTCCGGAACAACTAAATCTACGACCAACTAACATATTGGTTTATTAAAAGGTATACTAAAAGGTAAGATTGTACAACCTCCAACCAACCTACACTTCATTAGAATCAGTACAGCCATTAAAATTTGTTCTGTACCTTAACAATCTAGGCACAACATTCATCTTTCCTGTCTCGCCTTCAAATACTTTCTGGGCAAGCTACCCGTCTATCTGAACAAGCTCCTCACCCCTATCACATGCAGCACTTATCACCTGAGATCTGACTCCAAAACACATATTTCATGGTCCCAAGGCTCAACAAAGTATCCGGCCGCTCCTCCTCCTCTTACCGTGCACCCAAAACTGGAACAGTCTGCCGGAGACTCTCACAGCCAACACCAGTCTACGTTCTTTCATAACTAAAGCTGTCTCACATTTTAATCTGGTCTGTAACTGTTACATACGCAAATAATATATATTATCTTTAACTGTGCATGCAATGTATATAATGTATAACCCTGCACACTTAATTTAACTATGTATTTTTAACCATGTATTTGTCATCAAAACTCTATGCCCAGGGCATACTTGAAAACGAGAGGTTACTCTCAATGTATTACTTCCTGGTGAAACATTTTATATATAAAATAAATAAATAACCATATGCAATCTCTGTTCTCATTCAACCAACAGGTGATGGAGAACCAGACGATGGTCACAGAATTTCTTCTCATTGGATTCCACAACCTTCAGAGCTTTAAAATTCCACTCTTCTTTCTGTTCCTCACTCTTCATGTTGGCACCTTAGCTGGGAACCTTCTGATCATTGTACTTGTGTCCACCAGTCACAACCTCACCTCACCCATGTTCTTCTTCCTCAGCCACCTGTCGTTCGCTGATATGTTATTCACCGCAAATATTGTCCCTAACATGCTACACATCATATTGGCAGATGTGAGCACCATATCTTTCACTGGCTGCATGGTTCAATTTTATTTCTTTGGCGCTTCAGCCATTGCTGAATGTCTCCTCCTTTCAGTAATGTCCTATGACCGATACCTTGCCATCTGTGACCCATTGCGTTACACCGCCATTATGGACTCCAAACTTCGTCTCCAACTTGTTATCTGGACTTGGCTTCTAAGTTTTATGGTAACACTCATTACAGTTAATCTGATATGTCATTTGGAGTTCTGTGGACCCAATATCATTGACCATTTCTTCTGTGATGTTGGCCCTCTTCTAGCTCTTGTTTGCTCAAATGGTGCCTCCTTGGTGCAACTGGAAATTACTCTGTTTTCTTTCCCTTTAATCCTATCCCCACTTGTTTTCATCATTGGCACTTATACATGTATCTTCCTCACCATCCTCAGGATCTCCTCCTCCATCGGGAAGCAAAAAGCCTTCTCCACCTGCAGCTCCCACCTAGCTGTTGTTTGCACGTATTATGGAACCCTGTTTACTGTTTATGTGGTTCCATCAAGAGGACACTCACTCAACATAAACAAGGTCCTATCTCTGCTGTACACAGTGGTGACCCCACTGTTCAACCCCATCATATACAGCCTGAGGAACCAGGAGATCAGGGCAGTGATAGACAAATATATCGGTAGAAGTAAAAATATGACGTCTTTTTCAACCACCCAGTGACATACAAATGTGCAAGACTTCATTGTCCCCTCTGGTGGGATATTTTGTGATATTGTACCCCGACACTGCCAATGGAAACATGTTAATATTCTGCTTCATAACGATATATACGTTATGGTGGAAGAATGTCACTTGTTACTTCTGTGCATCAGATTAGCAATAAAATAAAATGTTCCCAGGCATGTTTACTGTGTTTGAATGTAATGTTTCTCTGTAGGTAAAGAAGCATGAAACAGGAACAGAGAAAAAGGAATGTTTGTGAATCCTTCCAGAAAGTTACAGTAGGGCCCCGCTTCTCGGCTCCCCGCTTTTCGGCGATATGCCGATTCGGCGGTTCTGAGAAGGGGGCCGATATGTCTGCGCATGCGCAGACTTGGGAGGTCATAGGCCGCGCATGCGCAGAACAGGGGGTACATAGGTTGCGCATGTGCAGAACGGAGGTCGTGCATGCGCAAAATGGAGGTCACACAGGCGCAGAAGGGGAAATTGGCCAATTTGCACATGTGCACACACCGAAAAATCCGCTTTCCGGTGATTTTCGCTTTGCGGTGGTCCCTTAGAACGGACCCGCCGCATGCCCAGGGCCCTACTGTACCTAAGGGGGATATCACTTTCTTCCGACCTGGTTTACGCGAGTGACTTTATCTCTGTGTCTTCGGCATTCCTATTAGTTTGCAAGCCCTTCAGCGCAGGACCACATCGGCCCCTAGACAACATGATGTGGAGATGTCTACTTAGGAGCAACGTTACCTAACAGCAATGTCTTTAATGGGTTAAAGGGTCAGTTCAGGTTGAATCAAAGTGACCTAATAACTGTGACGCGTTTAATGGGTTAAAGGGTCAGTCCCACATAAGGGCAAAGTGACCTAATGACAGGGACGTGTTTAATGGGTTAAAAGGTCAGTCCCATGTAGGGGCAAAGTGACCTAATGACAGGGACGTATTTAGTGGTCAGTGCCACGTAGGGTCAAAGTGACAATGACAGGGACTGGGGTGCCAGTGCAAGTGAGTGCAGTACTCACTCAACAGAAGCTTTGGAGCAGGCATTACATCTGACCTAACAAAGGACTAGCAAAGGATCCTTTGCCGCATCTTCCATTGTGTACCAAATGAGTGCCGGGCTGAATAGTGGTGAAGTTCCTGTAGCCGGGGGAGCCGAAATTGGAGGCGACACGGCGTGCAGGATCCACATCTGGTTGCAGGGAGCGTGAGGTGTCCGACTACAGCTGAAGGCACGAGGACCTGTTTGCTGTGTTGGAGATTGAGATTTTCTCATAACTGCTCGTATTCAAGCTCTGTTTGTGAGTGCGCATTTTTTACTGTGTCCAGTCCCATAAAACTGTAATATATATATATATTATTGAAAATAAAGCCAAGTATTTATATATATATTATAATATATATATATATATAAATACTTGGCGTATTTTCAATAATAGGAGACAAAGTAGCAACAAAGCCCGACACGTTTCTCCTAGCACAGAGGGCTTTCGCAAGAACAATGACACTTAGAACATTCCCCTCCTTCTTCAATACGTCATCTGGAAGTGATCCAATGAACTATTTTATATTCTAACCTGTTATTTTCCCAAAAACAAAAAAACAAGAGCAACTATGCATATTATACAACTGTCAATAATAGCATTTATTCAAAGAAAATGATCTTTAAATTGAATATTGATAGTGTCTCCTCTGTATCGTGCTTGCGGGAGGCTCAGAAAGCTATGTTGAGGGACAAACTTGTTGGTTCATAGCCTCGGCGACGAAACAAGAACGACTTGCTAAAACAGACTTTGTGAAATTCGGAAGCCCAAATGCTGGAAACCATACATAAAATGATTTCCTCTAGGAGCGTGTTCAGAGATTTACTTGTTCCCAGAGGGGTATTCAATGCATGTATTCATGGAATCACCCCCAAACTATGGATAGGTAGAGGCTAATAAAGTAATGGATTAGAAACATGCTTGGGAACCCAAATCCAGAAAACCGGGGACTACAAGACTCGGCCGCACAGTGGGAAGCACCCGCTGCCTCCGTTAGCACTACTTATATTAAATGTGTGTGTGAGTTTAACATGAATTACACTGTAAGTAGAAGTAGCTGTGTTTTTCCAGTTCCTTACTGCAAAGTAAATGAATACTTCAGTACTCGTGTCACGGGAGACCATCACTTTTAACACCTTAATACCCGGATCCTCCGATTGAGCAAAGCGAAGAGATAAAATAAATTGTGGTTTACTTACAGAAAAGAAAACGAACACATTAGTTTACAATTACACAAAAAATTACACTTACTGGGACGGGGGGCAAACAAAAAATCTTGTTCCCAAAACGAAATCTTTGGAAATAAAGTCTCTAGGCACAATTTCCCAGGAGCGAGAGCTGTGCACAAATAGTGCTGGAAGGCAATCCTCGGTCAGTGGCGCCGCTCGCAACCACTGTTACTCCACCAGAGCTGCTTCCTTCGTTCTGCCGCTGTGGTATTGGATCTGGGAACCTTAGTTCTTACGAACTACCAAAGCTTGTTACGAATCTTTGTTACGATGTTAATGTTGGATGAATCTTGTTACATGAGGAATCTGGTTCCCGAGGGGCTGCAGGGATTCTTATACACTAAACAGTCCTATAACTAACCCGTGCAGCCAATCCACTCCGTGGGAATCATTTTCTCCACCTATCCCGGAGTTACCAATACTTTGCAAAACCTGGCAGAGGGGCTTCTTAGTTTTCTTAGGGCATGCACGAACCTCGCACCTTTGCCGCTTAGCATACCAGACCCGGCCCCCATACCTGGTGACATTTTGTCTGAGCTGGAACGGACATCTGGCCCATTTGCCTGGACATTTACTAAGACAGAGATACTTGAGTTACACCTCCCCACTTCACACCTTAGTAGGTCGGAGCCTTTCAACTCCAGACTTTTTCAGACATCCTGGCAGCACGCCAGTGGGGGGTGTCTTAGAAGTCCAGGGCTGAATACGCACCATTCCCTTTCAGGAGTTTCCTGCCATACATTTCTAAACGACAGTACTTACAAATTAAGGGTTTCCGCTGTCTCTGGCGTGTTAAAGGAAAATCCCAATATGCCTAACATGTGGGCACAATTAAAATAGGGGGACTTTAATTCATCAATTTTTATATAACTCTATAAAAATTGTGTGATATGATATTTCTTGATTTTACCCGAACAGTGCTCTCGGCAAATCTAATTGCGCTAGGAGCTTTCTAGCGAAGGTTAACAAAAAGCTGCCTGCTATGCTGCTAGTTGCTGGGTTTTAAAACCATTTTTCATTTGCGCGGTTACAGGAAAACACTGCCACAGTAATACCTTTTACATATAGAAATCACATTAGTCTCGCCACCTTATACCTGGTGGGAGACACACACACATTTATCTTGAAATTACAGTGTTCATGCCATTACTGGGTTGCAGAGATGACAATCTACGATTCCCCGGATATGGCTCAGGGGCACCCAGCCGGGCATATTACCTTTATTATTGGCCTGGGTACCCCTTCAATGTTACAATTAGGGGGATACCTTTTTTTATTTGGACTAACAATTGATATTTTAGGACAAGACTTCTCCCCATGCTGCCCCCTAGTGTATTATGATATTCTAGGACAAGCTTTGAAGAGTTCTCCTCTCTTCCTCAGGTCAGCAATTCTGATTGACAAAGAATCCAGTTAAATACAGATGTAAACGAAAGCCAAGGAAATCTATCTAAGGCAGATGATGTACAGGAAGAGAAAGGGATGGCAGAGAGAAGGGTAAATAAACAGTCAGGGCAATACATGGATGAAAGGGGCAGGGCAGAAATAGGACCATCCATTAACAGTATGCAGGGAGTGGGGATGCAAAGGGGGTAGGGGTTTAATTGTAAAGTTAGCAGAGAGGGAGGGAGAAACATTGTGATAGGGTGTTAGAAATCCCTTATTTTAGTGTCGCAGTGTATTATCATTTTAAGTTCCAATATTTTCCATTCTTGATGCTTTTAAACATTCTGTTGTGTATTTGGATGTTTACATCGTTTATGGGATGATCTGGCTGTGAGAAGTGGTGTCCCACTGGAGTGAAATATCTTCCTTCTTCATGGTGTGTCATTGTGTGGACTTAGTCTGGTTGGAAGTTTTTGACATACAGAGAGGGGTGTTAGGAAGGAGCGAAGAAGAATATTGAAGGGTGATGTCTTGATGGATTGGATCTACCGTACCTTTGTGTTAAAGTAGTCAGCAAAGTCTTTGGGATAGGGTGAGAGGGGGAGAGAGGGAGGAGGGAGAGAGAGGGCTTCATCAGGGGTCAGCTAAAGGGATTTAGGACCGTTTAAATAATGTCCCAAAATACCTACTGTACACCTGTATGGTGTGAATAGGTTCATTTTCATAAATGCAATTAACACCTTACATACGGCAATAATAAGGATGGGATATAACCTAAAATCAACATAAATGTACACTAATAAAGTAACAACTACCAATACATATAAATAAACAATAATAATAAAAAATAAATGAAAAAAATACATACATAGCCCTAATAGAAAAACAATGTATTTATGTATATATATATAATACTGAGTTAAGTTATGGTGAGTAAAAAAAGTGACAAAAACCCTTCACAGGAAAGCAAATATGCAAATATGCAAATATAGCTGTATGCTCATCTGCTACAGCTATATTTGTATATATATATAATATTTTATAAAATAATAAGCAAAATCAAACATACATTACATCCCTTCCAAAATGATGACCACTTACTAAATCTCACTATTAAACATAGTAGAAATGTTCTATCCTGTCTTTCCTTTATGTTTGAAAAACCATGTATATTAGGCTATGTATAAACTATGATTTGTTGTGTTACCATTTGTGCCTAATAAAAAAACGTTTGAAAAAAATAAATAATAATAATAGAAATGAATAGTGAATATTGTTATTGAAATGGTTGTAATATAAAAATAAAAAAAACTTTTAAAAGGTATAAAATAGCCTAGATTAGAAAAACCAGGGAGAGGGAGGGGAAAACTCTGATAAAGAATAGACACTGATTTGATCTCAAACCAAAGTGCTGGTGTCTAGGCAATTCATTGAGACCGCCAGCCGCTAAGGTGCTAAGTCGATAAATCCAGTAGGATTTATTTCTACAAAGAGACTTAAATCTATCCCCACCTGCTAGTGGTGCAGGTATCAGTTCAAGCGCCATCATTCTAAGTGAACTTGGGACTTTATTGTGTTGAGAAGAGAAGTGCCTGGACACGCTGTGTGTAGTGACACCCCTGATAATGTTCTAAGATGCTAGAAGAAACCGTCTGTCCCCTGTAGGACGACTCCCACAGCTGTTCAGCTTGATGAAAAATTGTGTGGAGCAGGAAAATGTGGTCTAAGAACCTGGTCCCATAGTACGTGTAGTTATACCTATATATTGTAGACCGCAGGTGTAGAACAACAGGTATGTGACAAACGTTCTCAGACAGTTGATCCTCCCTTTGACTGTAAATACCTCTTTATTCCCCATAGAACAAAACTGGTTATCCAAATGGATATACTTACATGGGATGCATCTGCCTCTACCACACCTAAAGTTACCAGAAACCGGTGGGGAAGAGGCAGAGAGATCTAGGGGCCTTAGTCTGCTACAGATGCAGCCACCAGTATTAGATCACTTGCCTTTAAAAATCTGGGACAATCTCCAAATAAACTGCAACATTTCTATGAGATTTCTATGAGATTAACACAGCGGGGGTCCCGGCAGTCCTATTCAAACTGAATGGGACTGCAGGGACCCCTGCTGTGTTAACCCAATGGGCCATTAGTCTGGCAGCAGAATCTCACAGATATGTTGAGGCATTTACAGTGAGATACACAAAAAGAAAAACAAAAAGGACGATTCCTGCGCTCCTACTAATTAGGCTAAGACAAAATAATATTCTCATGAAAAAGGGTATTTTGTTAAACCCTTTGGCCAAAGCATTTGTAAGCCTGCATGCCACGTCAAGGCATAACCCTAATGCAGGTACCTACACTATATTATATATATATATATATATATATATATATATATATAAATATATTATTATATATATATATATATATATAGTCAAATAAGGCAGTTTGGCACTCCAATAGGTGCTGGTAAGCCCCGGTGCACGTCCCATATAGAGAATGTAGTTATACGTTACCGTTCCTTCCCCCTGAGGAAGGTCCCCATTCTGTAGGACCGAAACGTTGGTTCCTGGATGTATTTTTGCTTTCACTAATACACTTTGATTTTCAACATTGAGTGCTGTCTCTTGTTTACCAATCCTTGGAACGGTAACGTAATAACTATATATATATATATATATATGATATATATATATATATACTATATATATCTATATATATATATATATATCTATTATATATATATATAATATATATACTCATTTTAGATTATCTAGTTGTCAAATGGACTGGTGAAAAAAGTGTGAAAGCCCTGAAGGGGTTAAATAAAGCATGAGCTTATGTGAGTAGTGCAAATAAAATCTGGCTAAATCCAGTATCATACTTACCTTTGCTATAAAGGTAAACTGGGTGCACAAATTCCCAGGTGTGAATATAATAAAACTTACACATATATATCTCTCTGTCAGCCTTACACATTCACCCACCATTCAATGGAGGGTGATGTCCAGACTGACACTGGTGTGTATTATACCTGCACTGAATGGGACTGCAGGGACCCCTGCTGTTTTAATCCGATGGGCCATTAGCCTTGGAGCAGAATCTCACAGAAATGTTGAGGCAGTTACAGTGAGATGCCTTAGTGCTTACCCAGGCAAGTGATCGGATACTGGTGGCTGCATCTGTAGGTGCTAAAGTGTTCTTAATACTCTATTCCTAGCCTTTCTGTAAATTAAGGGCCTTCTGAGGTAGGATTGGTCCTATATGAAGATCACACAGAAGTATGCTCCAAACGTTTGCTAAGCATCATATGTATTCCATGTGCTGACCCATAAAAAGTTGTAATAAAATGTGGTGCTTCAAGTCGTTGGTTGGACCTAGAAAGATCTGACTTAAAGTTGTTGGAAGACGTCTTAATATATTCTTATATATACAGTACTGTACATGTGACAAATCTAGCACACAGCTCTCTGATCATGTACAGTAAACACTACAATACATCTTCTCATTGGGGAAAGAGGAAAGCCAGGATTTAGTTTTATTAGTAAGAAGTCATTTGTCATCAAACTAAGCCATTACTACTCCCGAGGTCCCAAAACCAATTCAATATCAATCATCTTACTTTCTATACAGTAGAAAGAGGTTCATACGTTGGGTTACCTCCCTCTCCTTTCATGCCAGAAATCTGTTGAATAGTGAAACCTTCTCCTCAGGGCTTCCCCGATCTCCTTGTTCCTCAGGCTGTATATTATGGGGTTGAAGAAGGGAGTCACCACCGTAAACAGCAGAGATAAGACCTTGTTTATGTTAAATGAATGTCCTCTGGATGGAACAACATAAATAATAATCAGAGTCCCATAATATGTGCAAACAACTGTGAGATGGGAGCTGCAGGTGGAGAAGGCTTTCTGTCTCCCAGTGGTGGAGGGGATCCTGAGGATGCTGTGGAAGATACACACGTAGGACCCAATGATAAACACAAATGGCAAGAGGGATACTGGGATGGATAGCACAAAGTCTTCAATTTCTATGAAGTAGGTGTCTGAGCACGAGTGTTTTAGAAGAGGTGTCAAATCACAGAAGAAATGGTCAATGACATTGGGGACACAGAACTGTAACTGACTGATCGGAAGAACTAAAATTAATGTCACCACAAAACCTAACAACCAAGACCAGATGACCAGCTGCAAGCAAAACTTGAAATTCATAATGGTGGTGTAATGCAATGGGTGACAGATGGCCAGGTATCGGTCGTAGGACATCACTGTGAGAAGGAGACTCTCTGCAGCCACAGAGTAAGCAAAGAAGTGAAGTTGACTAATGCAGCCAGCAACAGACATGGTGCCACCTTCTCCCCATATGAGGCGTAGCATATTGGGCACAATAACCATGGTGAGCAGGATGTCGGATAAGGACAAGTGGGCAAGGAAGAAGTACATGGGAGAGTTGAGTTTGTGACTGGTTGACACCAATGTGATGATCAGGAGATTACTACTTATGGTCATAATGTAAGTCACGAGGAACACAGTGAATAGTAAAATCTTAAAGCTGTGAAGAGTCTGGAATCCAAGAAGCAGGAATTCTGTGACTATTGTTTGATTCTTCCCTAGCATCGCCTGTTAACAGAGTAAACACAAATTACTTCTTCGATACTTTTGATATCTTGAGATGAGATGTGATTAAAGGTCTTTAAATAACCCATTGCTGTCACCCCTTCACTCTGCTCAAAACTGGTTCCCTTACACTCCCTTTATCTCTTCTACTCCCCTTCTCCAATACCCCATATTTGCTCACTGCCACATACCTGTGGATAAATGCAACGTGTCCTATCTCCATGCTTTCATGTTAAGTCCAGAAAAACAACTTCTAGATAGAACATTTCCATAATCTGGATCATGAGTACAGATGCAGAAGGCTTCATTGTTCCTTTCCATAACATAATAATATAAGCGTTTCCACGGAGTTCAGCAGTATCCCAACATACTGTATCCCACCATATCCAACACAGAGGGGACAATAAAGCCTTCTACATCTGTACATCGCCTCATAAATACTGTGGCATTTTCTAACCATCTTGGCCAGGCTCTTATATACACTGAACTCCTGCTGTATCTGTACGTCTCCCCAAACATAGCATAATAACACTTGATTAATGGGTTATGTGAAGTTAACAAACCTCTGAAAAAATAATAATACACAGAATCAAAGCAATTTTTTATTACGTTGCTACATAGATCCCAATGTAAAATCAACACAGCTATTTTTCAATAAAGGTTAGATACTTCAAATGTTCCTTATTATATCACCAATTCACCACCCTACAAATCAGATTAATGTGACTTCCCTCAATATCTCACACTTACCATCACTTATAACCACCACAGCAATGAATAGACTCTGTCAGTGTCAGGCTCAGCTTTCTCAGGGAACCACATTTGTGATAAGTCTTTGTGATATAATTCTCTGTGCTTCTTGTTGACCCTACAATATTGGAGCTTCTCCTAATGCCGGGCAGCGTGTCTGACAATGGCAGGCTGTAATGTTTACTACACCCAGATTGATAGAGGTTTTTATACTCTTCACACAGTAGACAGAACAGTCCCTGTGATACTCAGTGTACAGAATCCCATGGAGACTTCATCAGGAGTTTTGAAAGTCATTCCGGGAGGAAAACACCAACTCCCATCCCAATCAGTAACTTACAGAGCTTTGCTGCAGGTTTGGTATCTCCACCTTGCAGATAATTTAACCTTTCCCCTGCTAGATTAATTTCAGGTTGGGATACTGAAGAGACCTGAGATGTTTTTAAAGCTCTGTACATAATAATATAATTTAAAGGACCAGTTGTGATGGTAGGGGGTAACCAAGCTCTCAAATAAAGGTTAAGCCCATTTTAGTTACCCCTGATCCGTGTATAAGGGTTTAAGAGAGTTAGCTCTTGGGCCCAGCAACAGTGTTTCCACATGCTGTATATAGTAAAAGTACTTTTTGTGTTTTTACCTTTATGGGCGTGTCAGCGAGTAGGGATTGCTACAGGATGCGTTTCAAGGGGGATTTTGCAGAAGAATTGTTGTCAGAATGTGTCAAGGAGGTTGGGTCCGGAGTTGTCGTTTCCTCTAAAAATGTACCCAGGAATCATGCTTAATTCTCAGATACATGAAGGCACATTGTCCCGGCAATACCTCCCCTTGAAAATGCAAGCGCGACTCACCACTAGGGTTCCCTGCTTCAGCACAGCCCAGAAAGAAGAATGAGTGTCACGGTTGCTAGTGATGATAGGTTATAATATACACAAAATATCTGGGTTGAATTGAACACGAATTAGATATAATAAATATAGTTTATTCCTTAAATAGGTGAACACACAAGATGGTACAAATAACGGACAAAATATACACTTACTTAGGGGTTGGACAATGAAGCAATCAGGTACAGAATGGGCAATTCATTCAGCAATACAGGTTTAAATGAAGACATCACGAAAGACACCGGATATAGGGCTTACACTCGTTTATATGGAGTTTCAGCCCCATCCTCTAACAGTGAGCGTCTAAAAGTCGACCAGACTTGTATCTGGTCAGGAAACCCTTTTGTCTGTAAGTGTGAATTATGGCACTTACAGACCACTCAGGCTCTGTGTTTCTCCAGCCTATTATACACAATCAGACTGGTCAAGTCTTTGATCAGGGGGGCTGTTGTAGACAAAGTGTCGCCCTCCTGAACATTAACATAAAGCAGAGCCAGTAACTTTCCCGGGCTTTTTTACCAGCCTTGCAAAACAGTATATTCTTTAATATCTACACATATTAAAATAATTTGTTCTGTGGGTCTGAGCTGGCTGAAATTCTCCAGGTCCTTATGCCGGAGGACCTTTGCCATATTGGCCAAATATCAGTCTTCCATGACCCCCAGAACCGGAGATACCAAAAATAAGTTAAAATCCCCTATTAACTTTAATGCAGGATTCTCCGCTATAAGCTAAAAGAAATCACTGCGTTTCACTCTCCCATTGAAATCAATGGGCTCCGCCGCTATAGGCTTTCAATGTAGCAACTCCGCCATTGTTTTTTTCACATTTACCCATACTCCGGCTGGTTGATCGGAGAGGGCTGGAAATTGCCATGCAGTCATGCCGGAGCAGTGACTACATGCTACCAAAATCCCAGCCCTCTGGTCCTCACAGAACCGGGGATATGGGTTTTAACTTTACACACTTTCGGACTTAGCCGTTTCAAAACCACGCGGCTTTCTTCCATTAGAATCAATATGGCCGGCGCCTCCATAGGCAATGCATGGGTCGGCGCCGCCAAAGGATTCAATGGGACCTCCGCTACCAATTAAGTTAATGGGAAACACACACTTTTTCACAGTTAACCCTACTCCTTTCGGTTGAGGGGAGAGGGCTGGAAATTGCCATGCAGTCATGCCAGAGCAGTGACTACATCCTTGCCAAATCCCAACCCTCGGGTCCCCACGGAACCGGAGTTATGGGTTTGCAGTTTACCTTGTTTCACACTTAGTGTTTGAAAGCCACGCGGCTTTCTCCGCCATTACGGTAAATGGTAGGACCCTCCTGGCCGGTGCGACCCTTTCTCGCCGCCATTAATTGCCGGACCCTGTTGTGGTGAAGGGAGGGGTTTCCTAACATCTAGGGACAAAAGGCATTTTATTTCTAGGTGCCCTAGAACAGAAGTTCCCACGTCAATTGGCCGTGAACTTGACCGAGGCCCTAGTTCCCACGCCAATTGCGCGACCAAAGCTTTTTTTTGACAATGTTTCCGCTCTTGCGGTTTTGCGGTCTGGCTGGCTGCCAGCTCATCTCCGGAGGTCGGCTTCCAGGAATCCCCATTGAACTTCATTACTCCATTCACTTTCAATGGGGAACCACTGCTGCTCCTCCTCTCGAGCGCTACCTGCGTTATACGGGCTATAATGGCAACCTATGGAGAGACTGCAAAATGGAGCCTGCAAGGGCGGGAAAAGGGACAAAGGGCCATAAACACAAAATTAACATTAACCCTTTCCCTCCCGCATAGATCCCAGTGTATGTGTTGGGGTAGACACTGGAATGGGAAAAATACATATTCACAGGGGGATACACAGTTGGTGCTGAAGCAAGGGCATAACTACAGTACTGGACATCATTCCAGTTAACCCCTCGCTTCCCAGGTGAGAGCAGGGGGTGGCCAAATGGGGTGTAACCATGAGGCACAGGGATGAACAAGTGTCCCTGTAGCTGAGGGGATCCCTGGGTTAAGGGGGGTACCCCAGCTAGTGCCCAAGATACCCAGAACCTGTATTGGGTTTGTGGGTGCCCCAACCATATATAAGGTTGAGGGGGGACTCTCAGATTAAATCCTAAAAGATAATGTACCGGGAATAAGTCTGATAGGAATAAAAGTACATCTTTATTTTTCTATTACCCATAACCAGGAACTTAGTAGTGTATCAAAACCACTTTTTATTAACGTATTATAAAGTAATGTGCTTGAGACTTTAGGAACGATACCCAAACAGAGTGCCAGGGCTAACCCATGGGCGCCTGTAAGTCTGCTGGATATTGGAGTTCAAAGAAACCAGAGGATGCCCAGAGGGGAGAATAGCATTTGGTCAGTGGAGAAAGGTGCAGTACCAGGTCCGGAGATCAATGGCAGATCCCTCCGGGATGCCACTTGATCTGCCAGACCTGGAGGAGCCTGTCCCACTGCGTGGCATTGATATTGCCAGGCTTGCTCATGTCTCCTGGCTATTTCATATTTCCCGCTGACCCTGATTTTCTTACCGGCTTGGCTCTGGTTGGTTGCTGGGAATTTTCCCACGTGATGATTGGCTGCTGAGTTTCATGAATGAAACTCAAAATACTATTAAGAACCTGTGAGCCAATGAGATTTGAGTTCTCCGGTAGAAAGAGCGCGGGCGGGATTTTCAAATCTGCTCTTGCGCAAATAGCAGAGCAACCGTCTTTCGATTTCAAGCCAGAAAAGCCTACCTGCCAAAAACTAAGTCCCGACATTTGCGCCCAAGTTCTCAAAATCGAACGTAGTGGACGAGGCTGTGATTTCATGCCGATATGAGTTCCAGAGGATCAGTGGTAGCTCGCGGTCAGGAAAGTCCAAGTTCTCAGAAGAGAAGGGAGCAGTGGCGTGTGGAACTTCACGCCGATTTGGGAACCAGGAGATTCCGGGCTATGTCCCGGTCAGGGTAAAACTCTTATTTAGAGTTCCCTGCACCTAGGAGAGTCTAGTGTTTGACCCCAGACCCCCAGTAAGTGTGTCTTTCTGTCTGAATTTTGTGTTCCATTGTGTGTAAGCGAATTTGTGCAAATAAACTTCAATTTATTTCATTACCTGGTTTTGCTCAGTGAATGATCCCGGCTAAAAAGGTGTAAATGGCCTTGTCTCCCGTGACACCAGTTGCTTCTCTTTGTATTACTTATATTTTGCTGATGTCTTTCTTCTGTTGATGTGACCTCCAGATGTAGAGACTACGACCCATATTTACTTAGTGGAGTTATTCTGTAATACACCAGGGACTTGATTAAGAGTTGGTTATATATGTATGTATGTCTTTATTTGTATAGCGCCATAAAATGTACATAGCGCTTCACAGTAGTAATACATGTCATATAAATAACAAATATAAATAACAGATCATGGGAATAAGTGCTTCCGACATACTGTAAAAGTAACATTAAGGAAGGAGTCCCTGCTCCGAGGAGCTTACAATCTAATTGGTAGGTAGGGAGAACGTACAGAGACAGTAGGAGGGAATACTAGTAAGTGCGTCTGTAGGGGGCCAAGCTTTATGTCATGTGTCCATGATTATCCAGTGCTACTCATATGCTTCTTTAAGCAGATGTGTCTTAAGGTGGGTCTTAAAGGTGGATAGCGAGGGGGCTAGTCGGGTATTGAGGGGAAGGGCATTCCAGAGGTGTGGGGCAAAATAATAGGTGGGAAAATATTAACCCTGTGCCTACATTATTTAAGTATGTATGACTTCATTTCAAGTCACTTGCTTGTGGTCGAAAATGATGAAAATTAGGACTTGTATATGTTTACATGTGCATGTTTAATGCCTGTCTCAAATGTGCTACAGACTATAAGATTACGTGTCTCATCATCATCATCCAAAACAAACTGAGTCAAGCCCTATAAAGCCTGGCCCTCATGCATATAGGTGAAGGGCAACATAACTGCCGGTCGAGTGGTGAGGAAGACGGCCTGATTGTTGCTAGTTGGGGAAGAGAGTTGAGGTGTTGGTGAGGGGGTAGAAAGTCCTATTAGTGAGGTGTGCAGCCTGATCCTACCTCATCATTTACGGACTGGTCCATGGTCCAGCAGAGGTGCAGCAAAAGTTGGTCAGGCGGTCGCTCTGGTGGAAGATGAGGTCATGGAGGAGACCTGGCTGACCAACCTGAGGAAAGAGATGGAAAGAAGAGGTGCAGCCTGGCAGCTGGAGAGTATCCTTGGTTGTCGGATGGCAGTAATGGAGGTAAGTAAAGATGGATAGATAGCTGGGGTGGGAGGATTGCCAAAGGTCCCTTGCTGCAGTGTCAGCAGAGGGTGTAAGGCCGCAGCCATGGTGCGAGAGCCAGTGGGTGCGACGGCGCTAGTGGCTCTAACTAAAGGCAGGGGATCTATGAGGCCGGCCATTGTGCGTGTGAGCGCACATGCGAGGAAGCACGACGGAGCGGCACATTTTTCAGCAGACAAGTGCGGAGTGGTAGCATCGGCATGCAGTCAGCTATAGGCTGTGGATGTGAGGGTGAGCAGTGGACAGTGGGGGCATGGCTGGAGAAGTTGTGGGGGAGTAGGTCATCCCCCGGAAAGACTAAAGCCAACAGGTGGGCATAGGGCTGCGAGAGACAGGACGGATCCAGCTAGGGGAGAGAGGAGAGCAGGTAATCACCCAGGTTGGCCAGTCTTTAGGGGTTTTCAAAGTGTCTTTGATAAAGCGCACAGCGCAAACATGTCAGTGTGATCATCTGTTCTCCATTATTTACCATGAAGCAATACATTGACGATGTTTTCATTCAGTCACCCTCTCTCTCTTCCATTTTTTGGTGGTGCAGCGGATCAGCTTCCTGCTTCTTTCCAATTCATAGTATTTTGCGGACCGGCACACTGGATGTACCCCGCAAGTGACGACAGCTCCATACCTATACCAGGGGAACCACTACATGGCAACGTATGATTCTCTGTGAGTTTGAATTCATCGTTACGGGCTGAGGTTATGAATTATTATAGCTTAAGAGGAAATTGTATAGGCTAAAATCATGTGCCTGGCTGCTTCATACTCTCAGAAGAGTTAGAGCCCGGTAGGGATTGTCCTTACTTCAATAATCAGTCCACAAAAGGAGTGCTGATTTATGGACACTTTGCAAAGGGCACACCCACTTCCAACATGAAGTCATTTCAAGGAAGGAAACATAATTATTGATTATTCATCTTTTTCCTTCATCCAATTGTGTCTTTTCTAGACACTTTTTGAGCCCCAGCTATACCTGTCCTAAGGAATTCTACTATTTGCTATATTCTCTGAATGGAAATTGCCTTTCATTCACTTCCTGAATATAATGCCTAATGCCTTATTGGAAAATACGCGGAAATAAGGGACGTGTTTGGAGGTTAGACAATTTCTACTTTTTCTAATGGATACATCGTCTCTAAATGCATTAAATAGAAAGCCTTATTCAAAGATATTCCTGCACACAATAATAACATAAAGTGGATATAAAAGTGCAGAATATTCTATATATTAATATACATATTGCTGGTGTGATCGATACAAATATAAATACTAATATAAATATAATTAATAACGATATAAATAATATTAACAATAAGGTCTATGCTTTAAACATTAAATTAATTATATAAATACATATAATGTTATTATTACTATCTACTATATATGATTACAACCTAGAATTGTCTTATCTATATTAATGATAGCTATAAAATGATTATCTCTAATGACAATAATACAGATGGAAATTATTTTACCTACTGATCACATAGAATTTAAGGTTATAAAGCAGAGTTTCCATAGGATTTAATGGCAGTGATAACGCAGAATATCACAGAATATCCCACCATAATGTGCCAGTGAGAGTAATAATCCTTTCTACATCTGTACATGTACCGTTACCAGAACACAGCTTTCTGATCATCTAACTATACAGTGCTGGGGAGGCAGGACATCCCGAGTCATATCTTAGCAGGAAGAGGTCATCTGTCATCAAACTAAGCAGTGACTACTCCTGAGGTCCCTACACAAATTAAATCATCTTGCTTTCTATACAGTACAAAGAGGTCCATATGTTGGGTTACCTCCCTCTCCTTTCTTGCCAGAAACCTGTTAAATATTGAAATTTTCTCCTCAGAGCTGCCCCGATCTCCTGGTTCCTCAGGCTGTATATTAAGGGGTTGAAGAAGGGAGTCACCACCGTAAACAGTAGAGATAAGACTCTGTTTATAGTAAATGAGTCTTCCCTGGATGGAACAAGATAAATAATAATCAAAGTCCCATAATATGTGCAAACAACCGTGAGGTGGGAGCTGCAGGTGGAGAAGGCTTTCTGTCTCCCAGTGGTGGAGGGGATCCTGAGGATGGTGAGGGAGATACATATGTAGGTCACAATGATGAACACAAATGGAAAGAGGGCTACAGGGAAATTCTTCAGAAAGTCAAAGGCTTTAACAGCTGCGGGGGGCCAAGACATGACATCGACTCCTTTCTTTGTGAGAGCAGTGATTGGAGTGACAATGGGTGAGAAGTTGCGAATAAATCTTCTGTAATAGTTAGCAAAACCTAGAAACCTTTGAATGTCCTTGAGGGAGATGTGAAGCGGCCATGTCCAAGACGGACTTCAGTTTGGAGGGATCCATGGCAAACTCGGAATCCGAGATGATGTAACCTAAGAACGTGGTAGAGGATTGGTGAAAATGACATTTTTCCAATTTTGCATAGAGGTGGTCCTGACGAAGGCGTAGTAGTACCTGCTTGACCTGCAGCCCATATCCAAGTGGCCCATTATAAGTGGCATGACCACTGAGCAACTGAAGTTTAAAAGGAAGGAACTCTTACTGTAATGGATCTTATCCTTCTTCTCTCCTCAGGTAAAAACCATCTCTAAATCCTCATTGAAGCCTTTGCTGTGTGTATTATATAGTATATGCAAGTGATCCAATGCTAGATAAAAACCATCTCTAAATCTTCATTGAAGCCTTTGCTGTGTGTATTATATAGTATACTAGCTGAGAGACCCGGTGTTGCCTGGGATGTAAATGCGTAATAGGTAGTATTATTTATAAATCGTGGAACAATAGATGACTATTTGTTGTAAAGGTTGGATAATAATGTTGAAAAGAAAGATGGAATAAAATGTAATACGATGTTGTTTAAAAATGGTTTATTGTAAAGACACCACAGTACAATGTATATTTTGGTGACATAACAGATGTAAAAATGTGAGGCGTGTGTCCTGCTAGGTTGTGAGGCGGCGGGTGGCGCGTGGGTTGTGAGTGCTGTCTGTGAGTGGGGGTCCTGCTAGGGTGTGAGGCGGTGGAACATCTGGCCGCCGTCAATATGGCCGTTACTAGTCTGGACATTGGTGTGGGGAGATCTTCGATTGGTTTGTTCAGCACCAGGGTCAATGGGTCTAGGGGTAGGGTTAGCCCCGTAACTTCGTGTATGAGCCTCTGGATCATGGTCCAGAATCTCTGTATCTCCGGACATGACCACCAAATGTGGGCCATGTCCCCCTTTTGACCACATCCACGCCAGCACAGGTCAACTGCGCCGGGGTAGATCTGGCTCAGCCTAGCGGGAGTCAGGTACCACTGAAATAGAATTTTGTATATGTTTTCTTTTATTGTTGTGCAAATTGATGTTTTAGAGGCCTGCTCCCAGATCTCCTCCCAATCTTCTGCGTCTATTGAAAGGCCTAATTCCTCAGACCATCTTTGCATATATCGATGGTTGGGTGGAGTTGAGGGTGACTCTAATCCTGTATATATTTGAGAGATCAGGCCTTTTTGGTAAGTTGTTTTGGTGCATAGGGTTTCGAATCTGGTTAGTTTGGGGAATTTAGAGGTTGGGGAGAGGGATAAAAGGAAGTGTCGTACTTGCAGGTATTTAAACAGGTGGAGGCCCTGGATCTCGAATTTATCCCTAAACGCCTGAAAAGTAGCGATCTCATCTTTCTGCAGCAGGTCGGCCACCATCCTAATATCATGACTCTGAAATTGGTCAAATTGACTTGGGGAACACCCTGGAGGGAATTTGGGGTTCCCGAAGATGGGGGTGAGCTGTGAGGGGGATGCTACCAGACCATACTTCCCTTTGCATTTAAGCCATACTTCCCACGTGCATCTCATTGCTCCCAGGGCAAACCTTGGTGGTTTAGCCCCGCTGCTGCCAGTGGATCACATTGCCACCTGGAAGGAGAGGGGGCGGGCGTAGTGAGACTATCTCTAACCATGAAGCTAAGGCCGGGTCGCAATTCCAAACTACAGCCTGCTTCAGCTGTGCTGCGAGATAATATTTTGCTAGGTCGGGGACCCCCACACCTCCTCTCTCTCTAGACGAGAGCATCACTGACCGAGGGACTCTGGGCCTTTTATCATTCCAGATGAATTGGAGGATTAGAGACTGCATGTTTTTAAGCGCTGTTTGTGGGACGGGGATTGGGAGGGTTTGGAAATTATACAACAGTCTTGGAAGAACGTTCATTTTTACTGCCGTCATTCTCCCAAACCATGAGATTTGGTGTTTTTTCCAGATTTCTAGGTCTTTTTTAATCTGGTTGAATAATGGGGGGTAGTTGCATTGATATAGAGTATTGTAGGAATTAGAGATTTTGACACCTAGGTATTTAATATGGGTGGAACTCCAGCGGTATTTATAGTTGGCTTGGATGAGTTTCCAATCCTGGGGGGGGGAGAGATAAATTTAGGGCCTCAGATTTGTCCATGTTTACTTTATAGTCAGATATTTGGCCGAATTGTGTTAGGTGCCGTTGGAGGTTAGGAAGGGACGTATGGGGGGCAGCGAGAGTCAAAATTACATCATCTGCAAACAGCGAAATTTTGTGTTCTCTATCTCCAATTTGAATACCTTTTATATTGGGTTCGTTTCTGATTGTAGCTGCTAAGGGCTCTATACACGACCGACACGATTTATTCGAGCAGGGCTAGTTCCGCAAGCCGGGGGATGCCCCGGCTTGCTAGCCCCACTCCCTCGGCGTGCCGCGCGTCACCGATGCGCGGTCACGCGTCATCGGGTGTCAGCGCCCCCTGCACACGCGTCCAGGGCTCCCCGAGGGAGCCCTGGTGTCCCGCGATGTGGGGGACGGCGGCAGGGGGTTCCGGGGGACCCGGCGGACCCGGCAGCGGGAGGGAGAGCGCCCCGATCGGAGGGCGCTCTTCCGCTGCTTCGGCGCGCGCCCGGCACCCTCCGGCGCGCGCCAGGTTACTGCTGCGGCAGAGAACGGGCAAATGCTCGAATAAACTCTGCCGCAGCAGTAGTTAGGGCAAATAGTAGGGGAGAGAGTGGGCAGCCTTGTCTGGTCCCGTTTCTAATCTTTATTGGGTCTGAGAAACCACCTGCCAGTTTGACATATGCTGTTGGGTTGTAATAAAGAGCTCTCACCCTTTCCAGGAAAGGTCCTGAGAATCCAAACCTCAGCATGGTCTGGTCTAGGAAGGACCACTTGATCCTGTCGAACGCTTTTTCAGCGTCGAGGCTCAGAATCATTGCTCTGGTCCCAGAGAGATGCACATGGTCTATTATATCCACTATTTTGCGGGTGTTGTCGGAGGCCTGTCTTCCGGACACAAAACCTACTTGATCTACATGTATGAGTCTAGGGAGAATTGGGTTTAGCCTGTTTGCCAGGATCTTGCTGTAGATTTTGAGATCGGTATTTAGCAGGGATATGGGCCTATAATTCCCACAGAGAAGTGGGTCTCTGCCCTCTTTGTGAATAATCGCTAAATTTGCTGCTGTAATAGTAGAGGGTATCGGCTCTCTCTGTAGGAATGAGTTATACATTTGGAGGAGGTAGGGGGTTAAAATTGGTATAAACATTTTATAATAGATATTAGAGAAGCCGTCTGGTGTTTTTGCTGTCTTAAGGGATTTTATAGCTTGGGAAAGTTCCTCTTGGGTTATAGGTTTGTTCAGGCTCTCGTTTTCTTTGGAGGTGAGTGTGGGGAGGCTGCAGTGCTCTAGGTATTGGGTTATTTTATTGGTATTAACTGGGTCTTGGTCTGGGGGGTGAAGATTGTACAGGTCTGAATAAAATTTCGCAAACTCTTGTGATATCTCCTTCTCTAGATATGTGACCTGTCCTTTATCTGTCTGAATTTTTGCTATCTGGGCTTTTGCTCTGGCGCCTCGTAGCTTCGAGGCCAGGAGCTTGTCGGCTTTGTTGCCTTTGTCAAAGTATTTTTGTTTTGACCATCGAAGGGCTTTTTCGACTTCCTCCAGCTGTGTGTGTTTGAGGGCAGCTCTGGCTAGGGTTAGTTGCTTTAGCGTCCTTGTAGACATCGAGATTTTGTGTTGGGCTTCTAGCTGAGAAATCTTTTCTGTGAGCTCTTTTTGGAGTTTAAGTTTTTTTTTTTTTTTTTGTGTGAGGCCATGGAGATTAAGTCTCCTCTGATAGTAGCTTTATGAGCCTCCCATAGCATAGCTGGGGTTGAGGCAGATCCTTTATTAAACTTAAAGAACGCTATCAGTTTTTGGCGTATTGATGTCTCAGTGTCGGGGCAGTTAAGCAGGGAGTCATTTAGCTTCCATTAATATTGGACGTGTTTGACAAAGGGTAGGGTTAAGAAGAGGTCAATCGGTGCATGATCGGACCAGGTGATTGGTCCGATGTTGGACTGGGAGGAGGCCTGGAAGATGTTACTAGTGCCCAGAAAATAATCGATCCTCGAAAGGACTGATGAGGGGTGGAGAAAAAAGTATAGTCCCTTTGGCCCTGGTGCTGAGCCCTCCATATATCGATCAATGAGTAGTTCTCCATGATATCACAGAATTTCTTGGCTTTTTTTTGGGCTTGGGCTTTGCTCGGGGAGGGAGTGTGGTCTGGGCTTATTTGGCCAGGGCCTGATTTGTCATTTATGTATGAGGCTACCATATTAAAATCTCCCCCGATAATTAGAGAGGACAGGGATTGTTGGTCTAAGGATTCTAGTAGGTTGGTTAGGAAGGGAATTTGATTACATACACATTAACAATTGTGATCGGGGATCCTGCTAAGGTGCCTTGGAGTGTAAGCGAGCACCCTTCGGGGTCGGGGTATGATTTTGTCAGAACAAATGGGACTCCAGTCCTGATGAGGATAGCTACTCCTCTTTTTTTGCTAGGGGAGGAAGCGTAGTATGCCTGGGGAAATACACGTTTAAATGTGTTAGGGGGCGTCTGGGTGTTTAAATGGGTTTCTTGGATTAGGACAATATCGCCTTTAGATCTTTTAAGATCTGTAAGGACTAGTTTCCTCTTTTTTGCTGAGTTAAGGCCTTTGGCGTTAATTGAGATTAGTTTGATGGAGGCCATTGTTTTTCTTATGGTGTTTTCAGGGCACTTGGCCCTGTGACTCCTATTCTTCCCATGTCAGGAGCTCGGAACCGGGGGGTGGCGCAAAGGCCTGGGCCCTCGGTAGAGGGAGTCGTGGAGGGGGGGGCCGCGCTGTGGACGGGAGTAGGAGGGGAGGGAAACACATAAGGGAGGAAAGAACTGGGTGGGCCTTGGGGAGGCCTAAGAAGAATAGCCTTTGACACTTGCGTGAAAAAGGTAGTGGGGCGAGATGCCCCTGAAGGGACTTCCGGGAACATGGGCCTGTCACGAAGCATGGTGTTAGACCCCAGACCCTCCTTACTGTGGGGGAAGGGAACCACTATTAGTAGGTGTGGGGCGGGAGTAGTTTCTCTATTTCTAGCGGTGATAAGGGGCTTACACATGTCTAGGCTAGTCCTTTTTTTTTATTTAGGGTGAGAGAAGGCTCTTTGATCTCCTTTCTCTGAGGTTCTTTGTGAACATGGTCGGGTTGGGCTCAGGTGTTCACTTAGCTCAGTAGATTACTGGTTAATGGGGGGGGGGGGGGGGGGGAAGGGGTGGGGGCCGGGGGGGGGGGGGGGGGGGGGGGGGGGGGGGGGGGGCGTACACAGGGTGATACACATTTATGGAACATTTTCAACATTGCAGTACAATTGTTTAACATCCTAGTAATAGTGAAAGAGAGAGGGGGCACCTTTATAGGATATTTCCTATCCGGTTTTACATGTTATCATTTTTGTCTCTGGTGTCTTGGTTCATATGTGGAGGGGGAAGTGGAGGTGGGGAGGTGGGAAGGGTGGGGGTGGGTGTGCATAAAAGGAGGGGGGGAGGCAGGTGGTAGGGGGGGTGGGGGGGGGAGAAGGGGAGGGGGGGGGGGGGGTTCATTATGGTTTTTGTTGGCGCTAACATGTTCTAATATTCTCCTCCTAAATTCTCTGGATGTTTTGTCTACATATATAACCCCACAGTTACATGTTGCTAAATATACAATTCCTGTTGTTTTGCAGCTTATACATTTCTGAATATGGAACCTCTTGGAATTGTTCCAATTTTGAAAATCTTTCGAGGTGTTAATCAGAGGACAAGCTTTACAGGAGCCGCAACGGTAAGTACCTACAGTCTTAGATTTTAACCATGTGTCTTTCTGTGACCCCTGGAAATGACTGTGTATTAAGGTGTCACTTAAATTTTGAGGTCGTCTCTACGTAATAGAGGGGGTTGGAAGAAGACATGTTCTCAAATCAATATCATCTAATAGAATATGTCAATGAGTATTGACTACAGATTTTATCTCTCGCCACTGTTTGTTGTAGGTTCCTATGATACGTATAGGATTTGGACCACTGTTTGGATCCCTTTTATCATACAGCAAACTTCTCTGATTTGTAATTTTGGCTCTCTTGTATGCTTTATCTATAGTATTACGACTATATCCCCTCTGTTTGAATTTGCGACTCATTATTTGAGCTTGTTCCTCAAAATTGGCGTCAGTGAAACAGTTCCGCCTTGTTCTTAGGAATTGTCGTGTAGGGATTCCCTGTATTAGGGATTTGGGGTGGTGGCTAGTTGCCAAGAGTAGGTTATTCGTTGCAGTTGTCTTAGTGTGGACTGTGGTTTGTATTAGTCCATCTTTATCTTTCAAGATCTCCAAGTCTAAAAAGACTATTTAGTGAGAGTTTATCTCACTAGTTAATTTCTGATTGAAATTGTTGTTACTTAACAACTTTACATAGGTCTTGAATTGTGATGCAGTGCCACTCCACAACACCAAGACATTGTCGATGTAGCGTGACCACAATTCGATGTGTTGGGTGTGGAGTGACATCTCTTGGCAGAATATATGAACCTCCTCCAACCACCCAAGGTATATGTTGGCGTATGTAGGGGCACATGTAGTCCCCATGGCCTTGCCTTGTAGTTGGTGATAATACTTATTTTGGAACAGAAAATAGTTGTGAGTGAGAACATATTGTAATAAATCCATAATGAAATCATTATGGTTTGATACTGCTTGTCCCCTTGTTTGCAGAAAAAAAGTAGACGGAGGCTTGTCTCACTGGATGTAGGATAGTGGTATACAGTGACTCCACATCCAGTGATGCCAAGAATGTATTAGGCTGGACATGGATGCCATCTAGTTTTTTGAGGATCTCCGTTGTGTCCCTGGTATATGAGGGAAGATTCACAACAAACTCCCTTAGAACTTTGTCAAGATATATGCTTGCATGTCCTGAGAGTGAGTTTATCCCCGATACTACCGGTCTACCTGGATGATGTTTAGAATTTTTATGCAATTTGGGGAGACTGTAAAATGTTGCAATTTTTGTTTTTTTGATTAGCATATATTGATATTCTTTCTCAGTGATAAAGATGCAGAAGGCTTCATTGTTCTTCCCGATAACACAAAGTGTCTTATGATAACTCATAATATAAGTTTCCATAAGGTTTAACAGCAGTGTTTGTGCAGAATATCCAAACGTATCCCACAATATCCAACACAGAGGGGACAATAAAGCCTTCTACATCTGTATATCTCCTCATAATCACTGTGGCAGTTACTAACCATCTAGGTGGGCTCTGATACCCACTGAATTCCGTCTGTATCTGTACTTTTCCCCAAACATAACATACTAACACCTGATTAATGGGTTATTTGCATTTAACAAAACTATGAGAGAAAAATGATACACAGAATTAAAGCAATTTTTATCCATGTTGCTACATCCACTGTAGATCCCAATGTAAAAGAGACACAGCTATTTTTAAATAAAGGTAATATACTTCATATTTTACTTATTATATCGCCAATTCACAACCCTGCAAATCAGATATAATGGGACTTCCCTCAGTATCCCACACTTACCATCACTTATAATCACCACAGCAATGATTAGACTCAGTCAGTATCAGGCTCAGCTTTCTCAGGGAACCACATTAGGCTTCCCTTGTAAACATCCTCAGTGAGATGTATCCAGCAACGTGATAAGTCTTTGTGGTATAATTCTCTGTGCTTCTTTTTGACTCTACAATATGGGGGCTTCTTCTAATGCCGGGCAGCGTGTCTGACAATGGCAGGCTGTAATATTTACTACACCCAGATTGATAGAGGTTTTTATACTCTTCACACAGTAGAGAGAACAGTCCCGGTGATACTCAGCCAACAGAATCCCATGGAGACTTCATCAGGAGGATTGAAAGTCATTCCAAGAGGAAAACACCAACTCCCATCCCAATCAGTAACTTACACAACTTTACTGAAGTTTGCTATCTCCATCTTGCAGATAATTTAACCTTTCCCCTGCTAGATTAATTTCAGGTGGTGATACTGAAGAGACCTAAGGAAATCTCTGTACATAATAATATAATTTATGAAGAATCCGTTTCTTGTCTTTGTATTAATTATATTGTGTTGCTGTCTTTCTTGTGTTGAAGTGACCTCCAGATGTACAGACTACGATCCATATTCACTGAGTGGTGTTATTCTGTAAGACACCTGGGGATTGATTAAGGGTTGGTTATGTGAAGCAATAATAGGTGGGAAAATATTTACTCTGTGCCTAATTCATTTAAGTATGTTTGACTTCATTTGAAGTCGCTAGCTTGTGGTCGGAAATTATGAATATTAGGATTTGTATTTGTGTACGTGTGCATGTTTAATGCCTGTCTCAAATGTGCTACAGCCTATAATATTACGTGTGTTTCATCATCATCATCCAAAACAAACTGAGTCAAGCCCTATAAAGCCTGGCCCTCGAGCATATAGGTGAAGGGCAACATGACTGCCGGTCGAGTGGTGAGGAGGAGGGCCTGATTGTTGTTAGTTGGGGAATAGAGTTGAGGTGTTGGTGAGGGGGTAGAAAGTCATTTTAGTGAAGGGTAAAGCCTGATCCTACCAGTTCATTTTCGGACCGGTCCAGAAGAAGCAGCTCCAGTACAGTTGGGATTCATGGATCATGGTCCAGCAGAGGTGCAGCAAAAGTCGGTCAGGAGGTCGCTCTGGTCACTCTGGTGGAAGATGCGGTCATGGAGGAGGCCTGGCTGACCAACTTGAGGAAAGAGATGGAAAGAAGAGGTGCAGCCTGGCAGCTGGAGCGTATAGTTGGCCGTAGGCTGGCAGTAATAGAGATGGTAAAGATGGTTAGATAGACGCAAACAAGTGAGGCACATTTTTCAGCTGACAAGTGAGGAGTGGTAGCATCATCCTGCAGTCAGCTATAGGCGGTGGATGTGAGGGTGAGCGGTGGACAGTGGGGGCATGGCTAGAGGAGGTGTGGGGGAGTAGGTCATCCCCCAAAAAGACTAAACCTAATATGTGGGCAGAGGGCTGCGAGAGACAGGACGGATCCAGCTATGGGAGGGAGGAGAGCAGATAATCACCCAGGTCGGCCTTAGAGAAGCAGTCATTTCGGGTTATCAAAGAGTCTTTGATAAAGCGCACAGCGTGAAACATGCCAGTGTGATCATCTGTTCTCCATGAAGCAATACATTGACAATGTTTTCATTCAGTCACCCTCTCTTCCATTTTTTTGGTGGTGCATCGGATCAGCTTCCTGCTTCTTTCCAATCCATAGTATTTTGACGACAGCTCCATACCTATACCAGGGAAACCACTACATGGCAACGTATGATTCTCTGTGAGTTTGAACTCATCGTTACGAGCTGAGGTTATGAACTATTATAGCTTAAGAGGAAATTGTGAAGGCTAAATTCATGTGCCTGGCTGCTTCATACTCTCAGAAGAGTTAGAGCCCGGTAGGGATTATCCTTACTTCAATAACCAGTCCTCAAAAGGAGTGCTGATTTATGGACACTTTGCAAAGGGCACATCAACTTACAACATGAAGTCATTTCAAGGAAGGAAAAAGAACTATTGATTATTCATCTTTTTCTTTCATCCAATTGTGTCTTTTCTAGACACTTTTTGATCCACAGCCATCCCGTCCAGGGAATTTGCTACATTGTCTGTATGGAACTTACCATTCATTCACTTACTGAATACAATGTCCAATGCCTTATTGAAATATACAAGCATGGAAGTGAGTGACTTGTTCAGAGCTTACCCCAATGTGAATGTGTGGAGCCCATTTCTACTTTTCCTAATGGATCCATCGTCTCTAAATGCATTAAATAGGAAGCATTATTCGAAGCTATTCCTGCACACAATAAATATATACAGTAGATATAAAAGTACACCATACTCCATATATTAATATACATATTGGTGGTATGATCGATATTAATATAAATAATATTAATAATGATATGAATAATATTGACAATACGGTCTACACTTTAAACATATAAATTAATAATATAACTATATATAGTGTTTATATTACTATCTATATGATAACAATCTATAATTTTCTTAACTATATTAATGATATGCAGTATTTACAATTATTATCTCTAGTGACATTAATACAGATGCACTACAATACATGGAATATACAAAGCATGGTGAGACTATAGGACAGATGTAAAAAGCTTTATTTTACCTACTGATAACATAGAATTTTAGGTTATAAAGCAGAGTTTCCATAGGATTTAATGGCAGTGATAACACAGAATATAACAAAATGTCCCACCATAATGTGCCAGTGAGAGTAATAACCCTTCCTACACCTGTACATGTACCGGTACCAGCACACAGCTTTCTGATCATCTAACTATACAGGGAGAGTAATAACCCTTCCTACACCTGTACATGTACCGGTACCAGCACACAGCTTTCTTATCATCTAACTATACAGGGAGAGTAATAACCCTTCCTACACCTGTACATGTACCGGTACCAGCACACAGCTTTCTGATCATATAACTACGCAGTGCACCTTCCCATTGGGGAGGCAGGACATCCTGATATAAATCTTATCAGGAAGAGGCCATCTGTCATCATACTAAGCAGTGACTACTCCCGAGGTCCCTTCACAAATTAAATCATCTTACTTTCTATAACGTACAAAGAGGTTCATATGTTGGGTTACCTCCCTCTCCTTTCATGCCAGAAATCTGTTAAATATTGAAACTTTCTCCTCAGAGCTGACCCGATCTCCTGGTTCCTCAGGCTGTATATTAAGGGGTTGAAGAAGGGAGTCACCACCGTGTACAGTAGAGATAAGACCTTGTTTATGGTAAATGTATGTCCTCTGGATGGAACAACATAAATAATAATCAGACTCCCATAATATGTGCAAACAACAGAGATGTGAGAGCTGCAGGTGGAGAAGGCTTTCTGTCTCCCAGTGGTGGAGGGAATCCTGAGGATGGTGAGGAAGATACATATGTAGGTCACAATGATGAACACAAATGGCAAGGGGGCTAAAGCGATGGATAGCACAAAGTCTTCAATTTCTAAGAAGGAGGTGTCTGAGCACGAATGTTTTAGTAGAGGAGCAAAATCACAGAAGATATGGTCAATGACATTGGGGCCACAGAACTGTAACTGACTGATCGGAAGAATTATGAGTAATACAAAGATAAAACCTAAGAGCCAAGCCCAAATGACCAGCTGCAGACAAAGCTTAAAATTCATAATGGTTGTGTAACGCAACGGGTGACAGATGGCCAGGTATCGGTCGTAGGACATCACTGTGAGGAGGAGACTCTCTGTAGCCAAGGAGGAAGCAAAGAAGTGAAGTTGACAGATGCAGCCAGCAACAGACATGGTGCCACCTTCTCCCCATATGAAGCGTAGCATGTTGGGGACAAAAACCGTGGTAAGCAGGATGTCAGATAAGGACAAGTGGGCAAGGAAGAAATACATGGGAGAGTGGAGTTGGTGACTGATTGACACCAATGCGATGATCAGGAGATTACTACTTAAGGGTCAATAATGGAAGTCACGAGGAACACAGTGAGAGGAAAAATCTTAAAGTGTGAAGATTTGAAATCCCAGAAGCAGGAATTTTGTGACTATGGTTGTGATTCTTCCCCAGCATCGCTGTTAACAGAGTAAACAAACTTCTTCGATACTTGGAATATCATGAGATGAGATGTGGTTAAAGGTTGTAAAATAACCCATGCCACTGTCCCTCCCTTTATGCCTTTGCTGTTACCCCTTCACTCTGCACACAAGTGTCTCCTTTATTCTCCTTTTGCCTTTACTGCTCTCGTCCTCCTAAACCCCATGTTCCCCCACTGCCCCATACAGTACTTATGAAAATCCTATACCCTCGATATATGCATGGCTCCCTCTCTCCATGTTTAACTGTTCAATCTTAAAAAAACATCTTTGAGGTCACGTGACGACGGGGAGGTGAATGGCTGCTTAGTACCTGAGCTCCATTCTCACCGGCACTAGTTATATCAATAACTACAGCAAAATCGTGACAACAGCAAACACAACCAGCAGTAAAGAATCTCTAAACATACCAGGATGGCTTCTAAC